>OX456984.1:91772024-92237024 GCA_949752695.1 Melanostoma scalare
GAAGTATGCTGGCTCAAAATCCCTTTGATTTGTAAGGGAAGAGAATTCCAAAGTTTGATTGAGTGAATGAAAAAGAGTCGCGAAGAATTCAAGTACTTAAATTTTGGAAGAATAATATTAAACGTTCTCAGTGATTGTGCAAAACGATAATATTTAATCGTAATAATTATTAATAATAATCATCTTTTCCGAAGAGGCTCACTTTCATTTGAATGGTGGGGTAAATAAACAAAACTGTCGATTCTGGTGCGATGGAAATCCACAAAATATTCATGAAAAACAATTACATTAACCTAAATTGACAGTTTGGTGTGGTTTTTGGGCTGGTGGAATCATCGGTCCGTACTCCTTTAAAATTAAGCTGGTAACACCATTACTGTCAATGGAGAACGGTATAGATCGATGATGACCAACTTTTTATGGCCGACATTGGAAGCAGTTGATCTTGACAACATTTTTGTTTTCAACAAGAAGGGGCTACGTGCCACACAGCAAATGCAACAATTGAATTATTGCGTGAAAAGTTTGGAGATTCGATTATTTCAAGAAATGGTGATATTGAATGACCTTCAAGAAGTTGCGATTTAACACCATTAGACTATATTTTGTGGGGTTATTTGAAGTCATTGGTCTTTCAGGATAAACCAGATTCTCTTCAAGCCTTACAAGTCAATATTGGAAGTGCCATTCATGATATATGTACGACTTGATTTAGTGGAAAAAGTGCTCGAAAATTGGGTTTATCAAATTTGTTGCTGCAGAGGAAGTCATGGTGGCCATTTGAATGACGTTTTATTTAAAACTTAATTGTATTGATTGTGCTGCACATTAAATAAAAAATATTTGAATTTTCTTAACAGAAAGTGTGTTTTTTTCAAAAAATAAATCATATCACTCTTATTGGAAACCCCTTTACAAATACAATGGAGACCGGTTTTGAATAACATTATGCAGAAATATACAATTTCTGGCATTGATGTATTGCGTTAAGTTACACCCCAGCAAATTTTTCGAATAACCTGAAATGTGATCATGTCTCCGAAGTCGAAATACATAACGAAGTGAATCGTTATAGGCTACTTGCAGTTTCCGTTGGGAAACATGATCAAGATTCCCGTAGACTACTTCAGAGTATGTTATAATGGGTAAAACTAAAGCTTTTACAAGTTTTTTTCCTGGTTTCAAGGGGCGTAAAACCTGCTGTTAACCATAGCTTTCGGAGGCATCCATATACTCTTTTAATAACGAGATTAATGTGATGAGAACAAGATAGTTTGCAATTTATTACAAAACCAAGGCTTGTTACATGTTCCACTAAATCCAATTAGCAGTTGCCTAGAAGGATAGACGGAAAAGATGGTATATCAAAAATCATTGTAGGATATGGGAAAAAACTTTAGACTTGGTGGGGTTAATATTTAGTCCATTCACAATAGACCAACTGTAAAAATTTGTCATTATTTAGCAGACTAGCAAGGCTTGAAATGTTTTGGAGAGGGCTGGATACGTAGAGTTGAACATCATCTGCATAGAGATGGACAATGGTGTGGAGCAATATGTTGGTAGATCATTATTAAAAATGCAAAACAATATAGGTCCCAAAATTGAGCCCTGAGGAACCCCCTTTTTTCACTGGTTTAAACTCAGACGAAGTCTCCCCATTAACCACTCTTTGCATCCTTCCAGAAAGAAAACTACAAACTAGACCAACAGCTCTGTCGCTAAATCCAAAAATTTGTTTGAGTGTCCAGCAAAGAATTTCATGGTTAACTTTATCAAAGGCTTTGGAAAAGTCAAGCAGACAGAGGAGCGTAGTATATACTTTATCAAAGGCACATCTAATGTAGTCAAAAATTTTGCCGTTGCTGAGGAGCAACTATGGTTAGCTCTGCAACCTGACTGACAAGGATTTAGAAGCGAACTACATGATAAATAGTTCTGAATTTGCTTAGCCATCAACTTCTCAAAAACCTTGGACAGGCATGGTAATATGCTTGTTGGCCTGAAATCGTTGCAAGATGAAGCGTTTCTTGTCTTGGCAATAGGAATAACTTTTGCATTTTTCCACTGTTGCGGAAAAGTGGAAGACATTAAAAAGTAATTAATTATATGAGTCAAGTGTTTCAAAATGCCAGATAAAATTATTTTAATAAAACGAATTGGTATACCATCCTCACCAAAAGAATTTGGCTTAATGGCATCCACACATTCGACAACATCAATCTCTGTTACAACTTCAAAGTCGAAAGGACTTTGAAATTCTCTTCCGTTATCACCAAAGTCAAAAGAGTGACTTTGTATCGTTGTAAGTTTTGCTTGGTTTTGAATGAGTGCTGCGTTAAAATTATAACTTTACTAGCTGAGTCGGCTGGCGTTGCTTGGGTCTGTAGTTTTAAGGTTCCCGTTCTCGTTCTTCCGCTTAAGTGGCAATTCGGGGATGAAAAATAATCGTTTTTACATTGGGATTATGTGGCAACCTAATGCTGAAGGAGATTATGTGGCATCCCAATGCCGAAAGAATTTTTGAAATCTGTCCAGTAGTCTCTAAGTTTCCGTTTCAAAACCCGTTCCTGTGGTAATCTTCCGTTCCTGTGGAAATATGTGAATGCAATATAAGTCTATGTCACTGAGGGATAATGTAACATCCTAGAGTTGAAAGAATTTTTGAAATCGGTCAAGTAACTTTGAGGTTCCCGTTTTCGTTCCCGTTTCTGTTCCCGTGGGATTATAGGGATGAAATAAAGTCTAAGTAACTGATGCAGGGGGATAATGTAGCACCCCTAATGCTGGAATAGTTTTAGAAACCTGTCTAGTAGTTTCTAAGTTTCCGTTCTTACACCCGTTCCTGTGGGAATATCCGCGCAGTTTTTTAAATTTTTTATGTCATAAGAACCTTCTCCTGACAATAACAAACACAACAAAAAAAGAATTGGCCGAATTGGTCCAGGCGTTGTTGAGTTATGCGCTTACCAACACATTCTGCGATTCATTTTTATATTTAAGAATTAACACAAGCAGTTGATAAGCTTAGGTTTTTTCGTTGGTTTATTTTCTAATAGTTGGTTGATTTGGGGTATAGCGAATAAGGGACAGAAAGGCAACAAAAAGTTATATGCATACAACAACATTCGTAAGCACGATGTCTTTGTTGAATTACCGATGTCATGGCCAAGTCTGGAAAAGTTCTGGTGCTTGTAGACACGGGAGCAGACTCGAGCTTGTTAAAACGAAGTTGTTTAGCAAATGCAGGCAATATAAATACCCGAGACACTAAGCAATTGGGCGGTGTTTTTGGTGGAGTAGGCACAACGGTAGGTACGGTTAAAACTCACTTACCTTTCCAAAGAAAATTTTTACGAAATGGAACGTTATCGATGGCTTGGACCACATGCCCGCTGATGGTATACTAGGCCGTGATATCCTCTGGAATCACACAATTATCGATGCGGTATCCAAGAAAATTAAATTTTTGGAAGGTAATAGAGTTTTGATTGAATTACCTCTTAAGAGTTTACCTTCGAATTCAACTTTCTTGTCCCCATTAAATGAACAAAACAAGCAGTGCAAAACTGGAGTTCGTACACAAACAATTGTTAAGCTCGAAATTCCAAGTTCTAAATAGAATGAATTACTAGTTCATTCACAAGAAATAGATTGCGGAAATTATTTGGGAAACACAATTGTGGAAGCGAAGAACAATTACGTACATGTCCCTGTTATGAATAGTACAACAAGAGACTACTTCTTGGACAAAAACTTCGTCCCGAGCTACTCCAATTGTAAAAACCATAAATTTGTTGATAATAGTTCGGGAAACAAAATATTGGCAAATTTTACAAAAGACTTCAGAAAACTAAATGAAGAATAGAAGAAATTCTTGACCAATTGGGACACTGCCGGTTTTTCACTACTATGGACTTAGTAAGTGATTACCATCAGGTATTGATCGATCTAGCCGATCGAGCGAAAACCGCGTTCAGCACTAGTACAGGGCATTACGAGTTCAATAGAATGCCTTTTGGTCTAACCGGTGCTCCGGCAACATTTCAAAGGATCATGAATCACATTCTAACTGGGTTGCATGGCATTGATTACTTCGTATATCTCGATGCTATCGTGGTATATGGTAAAAACTTAGAGCAACACAATCAAAGACTTTCAAAAATATTGGCCAAACACAGACAGCATAATCTTAAATTGAATACTGAGAAGTGCAATTTGTTACGCCGTGAGGTGACATATTTGGGACACATATGCTCAGAGGCCGGTGAATTGCCGGACCCAGCTAAAACTCAATGTGTTACAGATTTCCCTGTACCTGCAACTATTAGATAGGTGCAATCATTTCTGGGACTCGCGAATTACTACAGGAAATTTATACCTCAATTTTCTAAACTTGCTGCTCCAATTAATAAGCTACTGAGAATCGACAGTGTTTTCGAATGGTCTCCAGATTAAAAGAGATCATTTCAGTCTCTCAAAAAAATAATTTGTCCCCCCCCTCCCCATACTTATCGATCCAGATTTTACAAAACCTTTTATTTTGACTACTGATGCCAGCAACGAAGCATTATGCTATGTCCGCACCTGAAGTTAACCTGGGTTTCATTCCAGGATGGTTTGAGTTAACCAAATAGTGTCCGCATATGCAAAAAAGTTTTAAGTTTATCTTTTTGTCTTAAGTTAAAAAGAGACAGACATAAAGTGTGAGCAGAACGTCAACGACGTATGAGAGAATTCATTCTCTCTCCACTCACATCCATTCTCTTAAATGTCAAATTTAATGGAATATTGGAAATAATGCATTCAGCGCACTTGGTTTTGAGTAGGCTATCTCGAAACCCAGTGATTAAAAAGGTTTCATTTTGTATGGCAAACCACTTGGTTATCATATTGGTTTGGGATTGTTTTGAGTTAAACAAGTTTAGCTCTCAGGTGCGGACATAGCATTATGCTATGTCCGCACCTGAAGTTAGCTTGGGTTTCGTTCCAGTGTGGTTTGAGTTAACCAAGTAGTGTCCGCATATGCAGAAAAGTTTTGAGTTTATCTTTTTGTCTTAAGTTAAAAAGAGACAGACATACAAGTGTGAGCAGAACGTCAATGACGTATGAGAGAATTCATTCTCTCTCCACTCACTTCCGCTCTCTTAAATGTCAAATTCAATGGAATATTGGAAATAGTGCATTCAGCGCCTTTGGTTTCGAGTAGGTTATCTCGAAACCCAGTGACTAAAAAGGTTTCATTTTGTATGGCAAACCACTTGGTTATCATGTTGGTTTGGGATTGTTTTGAGTTAAGCAAGTTTAACTTTCAGGTGCGGACATAGCAAATAGCATTAGGTGCCGTTTTGTCTCAGGGTAAAGTGGGTGAAGATAAGCCTATTGCGTATGCAAGCCGACAGCTTGGCAAATCTCTTTAGATACTCGACAATAGAAAAGGAGCTGCTTGCGATAGTGTATGGGCATGCAAACATTTTCGTACTTAGAAGTACCAAGAAGGTGGTCACCATTCACAGTTTTTACTGATCACCGTCCTCTTACAAGAGTTTTCAATGTAAAAGATCCGACTACGAGACTTATTAGATTCGGACGCACTCAGCCGAATCCAGACGGATCCCGAAGAAATTAAGGTGGTTCAGACAAGGGGTAAAGCGAAATTGAACATAGAAAGCACAAAGGTACTTACAGACGAAACACAAGAATGACAATGTTGTGACAGAACAAATTCCGGAAAATGAAAAAACAAAAACAGACTGTACAAAGGAGTCATCGTTCATCACCTTAACGGATCCTGCTGGAATTGAAACTGTTCTTCATGATTTTCATGAGTCTGCACTCGGTGGACATCAGGGAGTAAAGAAGACATATATGCGTATCCGAAATCAGTTTAGTTGGAAACATATGCAAAAAGACATTAATCAATGCATAAAAAATTGCGAAAAGTGCCAAAAGAATAAGTTCTCGAAACTTACCAAAATGCCGATGCAACTAACTGATACTCCTAGTCGACCTTTCGACAAGGTATACATGCACATGGTGGGTATTTTGCCACTAACTTGTTCTGGGAACAGGTATATTTTAACATTCCAAGATGAACTGACTAAGTACATGGCTTGCATAGCGATCCCGGATGCAGAGGCATCTACAGTGGCCAGAGCTTTCTATTCGGAAATAATTACACGTTTTCGTATTCCCAAAATGCTTGTTACGGTTAATGGCTCTAACTTTACTTCCAGATTGTTTTCTGAAACATGTAAACTGTTGGTAGTTAAGAAAGTTCATATAACCGCCTACCACCCACAGGCCAACGGTTCGTGAGAACGGAGTCACAGACCCTTAGCGGAATATCTAAGGAGTTTCGTTGACAATGACTACCGAAATTGGGATCAATGGCTTAGTCAGGCCATGCATGAACATAACGATACACAGCATTCTTCCACTATAAATTGACACCATTGAACAGCCTTTACGGCTTTGAGTTCGAAATGCCTACAAACTTGAAAAAAGCCAACTCCTCTATATAATACCGAAGACTCTCCGCAACAGCTGCGATTTCAAATTCAGAAATCTCATGAAATAGCTAGAGAAACTTTGGACAATGCTAAACTTATGTCTAAAAATTTTACGATCGGCATGTTAAACCCGGCATCATTTGCTCCAGGGCAAAAGGTATTATTGAAAAACCCGGCTCGTAAAAACAAGTTTTCTTCAATTTGGTTGGGACCATATGAGGTGTTGTCTGTGGGCGGAGAGGTGAATACCAACATAAGAGTAGGAAGACATACAAAAAGAGTTCATAACAACCAACTGAAATTATTCCACTCATAAGCACTAATTAACCTTAACTTAAATGTTTTCAGGCTTCACAGATGCTAAGCCCTTTTAAAAAATATATATATAAATATATCTTGTATTGAATAAATAATAGAATACGTTTATACTTTTAGATATCCCAGAGGCTAAAAACTTAACACAAAAATAAAAAAAACATAAGAGTAGGAAGACATACAAAAAGAGTTCATAACAACCAACTGAAATTAATCCACTCATAAGCACTAATTAACCTTAACTTAAATGTTTTCAGGCTTCACAGATGCTAAGACCTTTTAAAAAATATATATATAAATATATCTTGTATTGAATAAATAATCAAATACGTTTATCCTTTCAGATATCCCAGAGGCTAAAAACTTAACACAAAAATAAAAAAAAAATTTTTATTTGGTAGTTTTTTTATCTCCACTAAACTTCCAACGTACTTATAACTAAGAATATAAATTTAAAAGAGTTTAACTTAGTACGAACTATAAAAATGTTAACAAAATTTTTTACTAATACAATGTACGTTTTTCTCGTGGCAAACGCATGCACTGCATCATCAACAACACCATACAGAATCGAAAACCTACCAGTAACTACGGCACTATTTGAAGGCATTGGGAATACAGTTTTCTATCGAAATAAATGGACCATCTTCACGAAAATAACACCATTGGATTTTTCTGTGGTTTTGAGTTTCGTTGACAAGTGTGACGCCAAGATCAAACAGCTAAATTGCAAAAGGAGAACCAACGAACTAGAAGTCATCGTAACAAACCTACGGCAAAACAACATTAGACTAAAGCACCTGGTTTCCCCGGAAGACAGACAAAAGGGCCATAGAAACAATCGGACATTTTTTTCAATGGTCTTTTGGAACTATGGACAACGAAGACTCCGAGATTTACAACCAGCTCAATACTTTGGGCAACACCGAAACAAATACCTTTAACATCTTGAAGAAACAAATATGTGGCAAGCTCCAACTTCGATAGACTCAGTAAACCATCAAAGTGCGCGGTTGTTTTCTATTTATTTGGGAATTTTATACATAACATTTTGGCGCAGCCGGTAGGCCTTGTATTCGGTAAAACGTATATGCATTTTAGTCATCAAATTGTGCTGAGTTTTCAAACGCATCGGCTATCCAATGTTGAACTTGGAGTTCGCGATCGGTTCTATGACACGATAACTTCGAGTTGTAGTTTAACCATCAAAGTGCGCGGTTGTTTTCTATTTATTTGGGAATTTTATACATAACAGCGGTATCGCCCAACCGGGCGTTCATTGAAGGTCATCGTTCACACACATACCTAGTACTGACAGCTTTTCGGTTTCTTGGATGCAGGATAATGGCAACGGGGGGATTTTAGGGATCAACGACAAATGACAACAATGAGTTTTTGAAGCATTGAATTCAACTCGGTTTTTACTACCTCATGTAGCAATGATGTCAAGGTCAGAATGCAATGAGTTACTCATGCGCAACCGTTCCATTTCCACAACCGAGGAGCAGAGACGTTAATTTGGAACCGAATATGAAAAGCTGAGTAATTGAGTCGTCAGCAAAGCAATTGAGAGGATTAAAAGTTTCAGACAAGAGATCGTTTATGAAAATAAAGTCCTCAACCCATAGAATCCGTTGCGTCCGTTCGCTGCCGGATTCACCTGACAGCTCGATTAAATACACATGATCTTATGAGAAGTGACCCATAAGCATCGGATGCAACGGACGCAACGCAAAAAGTAGCCCAACTTTTAACTTTTTGCGTCCGGCAGAAGAGAGACATGCGCATTAAGAACCAATTTGAAATTTTCTCTCTGATGACATTCGCAGTAAGAACCAATTTGAAATTTTCTCTTCTGCTAACATGAGTGGTCTTGTTGAGTTGAGACACCGCAACGGATTCTATGGGTCATCCCAATCCGTTGTGTCCGGTAAAACTCACAGCTGTCAGGTGAATCCGGCAGCGAACGGACGCAACTGATTCTATGGGTCGGGGCCTTAAGGAAGGGGGTTAGGGACTTAGAGGAATAAAGAACAAGAGGGAAAACCATTTTCTTCTTTTGCTCATTTGCTTCTCTTGCCCCGCAACTTCCATTTGCTTACATTGTTGCTTTTGTAACACGAGACCTATCTGTGATACACGTATTAAGCTGAAAATACAGCTGTTCAGTGAATTTACTAACACCACTTTATTTTCGGATTTCGAGACCAGTTTCGAAATCCGAAAATAATGTGGTGTTTGTGAAGTTATTAGAAATATCAGAGAATATTAAAAAGTTGAACCATTAAAAATGAAAGTTAATATTAATTGAACAAATAATGTACTGCGTGTCTGCAAGACAAAAATGGAATGTGTACATGGAGTAATAATAAAATGAGTGTAGACACATGACGCTCTGGTGGTGGTGGTTGGCAATAAAGAACAGAGTGGTCACATAATAGTTGAGGCATTCCAACACTCCCCCTCACTCTGTAGGCTTTAGTTGTAGTTGTAGTCCCATTGCTTTTTGTAGAGTGTCATGGCGAGGGCCTGCGAGTCCTTTAGTCAAAATGTCAGCTTCCATGATTTCTGTAGGCTTGTATGAGACAACTATGTCTCCATCTTGAACCTTCTCTCGTATAAAGTGCTCTCGAATGCTGATGTGTTTTGAACGAGCACTTACTATTGGATTTCTCGTCAAGTCCTGTGCAGCGAGATTATCATTGAATAATTCAATAGCTTCATGTTTTATCCGCATGTCCGATATTAGTTGTTTTAGGTGCATGGCTTCCTTGGCAGCGTCTGTTAATGCCAGGAGGATCTAAGTGCAAGGTCGGATCTTTTCCTAATAATTTCGCCAAGTGAGCTTAAACAAGTTAGAAACTGTGCCACATCAAAAGACGTCTGGGCTACTCTCAAAACCATCTACCAAAGTGTTGGTCCTGCTCGAAAAGCTACATTGTTAAAACGCCTTGTGCTACACAAAATGAAGGACACTGATGATGCCAGAGAGCATTTAAATACATTTATGGATGCAGTAGACAAACTCAATGACATGAGCATAGAAATAAATCCTGATCTCCTGAGCATTATGATGCTCTACAGTCTTTCTCCTACATTTGAAAATTTTAGAGTTGCCATAGAGACTCGAGATACTCTACCAAAACCTCAAGATCTCAAAGTTAAAATATTGGAGGAAGCAGAAGCCAGAAAAAACGATGTATCTAGTCAAGAGGATGCATTTTATGGCACAAAATTCAAAAATCAAACAGGTAAAACAAATTTCAAAAACAAAAAAAGGCAAAATTTCAAAACTAATAACAGCCAAAAACCTAGATGCATGTTTTGTAACAAAGATAATCATTCATCTGATAATTGTTGGTTCAAAAATAAAAATAGTGCTAACAAGAAAAATGAGAAAACCTTTATTACTGAAGAAAGCCATTCAGTTTTACCATGCAATCCTAAACCACCTACTTGTTTCTGCCTCGATTCAGGAAGTACGTCACACATGTGTTCTGACAAAAATAAGTTTTCAGATATGTCAAAGGTAAATAATGCCTTCCTACAACTAGCATCAACTCAACACACCACTTCAATTGATGGAAAAGGCCTAGTAAAAATAAATTTTGGCCAAAATAATACTGTAAATTTGCCAAACACCCTTTTTGTGCCTAATCTATCTTGTATTCTTTTATCGGTTGGTAAAATAACAGATAGTGGATACAATGTCAAATTCACAAAAGACAAAGCTGACATAATTGATGCTGAAGTAAATACAATTTTTCAAGCAACTCGCACAAATAGTTTATATTATCTGAAAAATACTGATTCTGAAAAATGTTTGTCTCATGTTAATTCGAATTCTTCATTCAAAATTGAGGAATGGCATCGAAAATTAGGCCACATTAATGAACATGATTTGAAAACTGCTCTCAAAAATCAAAATATGATTGGTCTACAATTCAATCCTTCTGAATCTCTAAATGACTGTGAGATTTGCATTAGAGGAAAGATGTCCAGTCTTCCCTTCAAAGCCAACTCTGAGCAGAAGAGCTTAGAATTACTTCAAATAGTGCACTCAGATGTTGTTGGACCAATGCGTACAGTATCTCATGGAGGATGTAGATACTTTGTGACATTTATAGATGAGTACAGCAGATACACAAAAATTTATTTTTTAAAACAGAAAAATGAAGTTCTAAATCACTTTAAGGAATTCAAATGTGAGGTTGAAAAATTCACAGGTAAGCACATAAAATTTCTCCAAAGCGATAATGGGGTTGCTGAATATACAAGTAAAGAATTCAGCAAATATTTGGTTCATCATGGCATTCAAAGGAGACTTTCTGCACCTTATACACCCCAACAGAACGGCCTTGCTGAGAGAAAAAATCGTTCAGTGCTTGACAAAACTCGTTGCCTTCTCTTAGAATCTCATCTCCCTGATTCTTTCTGGGCTGAAGCAGTTTTTTGTGCTAATTACTTGATAAACCGTTCACCGTCAAAAAGTTTAAATGGTAAAACTCCATTTGAATTATGGTTTGGTCACCCACCATCTGTCAAACACCTCAAAATATTTGGTTCCAAATCGTTTTACTTAAACAAAAATAAGAATAAATCAAAGTTTGACTTAAGGGCCATTGAAGGAATTTTTGTTGGTTATTCTGAGCAATCAAAAGCTTTCAGAATATGGGATCCAATTAAGAAGAAAATAATAGTCACCAGAGATGTCAGGACCATAAACAAGATGTTCTACGAAACTTCAACAACATCCGTGCCGAAACTTCTTGATGGCCATAAAAACCCAAACTCCTATTCTACTTCAGACAATACGGTGGAATTCAACATCACTCTCAAAAATCCTGAAGAAAACACAGAGAACCCTGAAGCTCAATCATCTACGTCTGAATCAACTGATGATGATGGAACTTATGATACTGAAGATGATGATCAATCACCCCCTAACAATGAAGATGAACTAACTCAAGCTCCACATTCAAGCACCAATATGAGACTACGAGATCGTACTAATCTTCAACCACCGAATTGGACCCTCGATTATGTGATGACAGCATCATCAGAACATAATATGCTACAAGGACCTGACGCCGATGCCTGGCAAAATGCAGTCAAAGATGAACTCCGAGCACATCTCAAAAATGACACTTGGAAAATTGTTCCGTTGAAGAAAGATTCCAATGTAATAGGATCGAAAATGATTTTAAAATGTAAATACAAACCATCAGGTGAACTAGAACGAAGAAAGGCTCGCTTAGTCGCACGCGGTTTTGCACAACGACCTGGATTGGACTTTACCGAGACATATGCCCCAGTAACCAAGTTAAGCTCAATAAGACTCCTGCTCGCTCTCTCTGTTGAAGAAGATCTACACATTAATCAGTTGGATGTATCTACAGCGTTCTTAAATGGTGAAATCAACGAAGAGATTTTTATGGAAAAGCCAGCAAACCTTGAACGTTTTCTGACAGAGATTATGATTGATGAAGGTGACGCGGAGGATTCTACAATTTTCCTACGTTCTAAGCGAATGCTCCAAGATTTAAAACAAACAGATGGAAAGACAGTCTGTCACCTAAATAAAGCACTATATGGCTTGAAACAGGCTGGCCGCAATTGGTTTCAAAAATTGGACTCCAAAGTTAAGCATCTCGGTTTTCAGGCATCTCCTGCAGACCCATGTGTATACGTATCTTTTCAAGGGGGAGATAAGATTCTATTAGCCATATATGTGGACGACATAATTTTGGCATCTAATAACATGGCAAGACTTAATGTTGTAAAAAAGTTATTGATGAACATATTTGAAATGAGGGACATAGGAGACTTACAACACTGCCTTGGAATCGAATTTTCACGAAAGGAGGGCAAGATTTATGCTTCACAGTCAAAATATATAGATGAAGTTCTCGACAAATTCAACATGTCCACATGCAAACCAGTTAGAACTCCACTTGCTCCTGGTACTCAACTTATTAAGAACTCATCTGATACTTTACCAGACTATCCTTATCAGAATCTCATCGGAGCTCTAATGTATCTATCAATGGGAACAAGACCTGATATCAGTCACAGTGTGAGTTATCTGAGCCAGTATAGTATGTGTTTTGATAAATCTCACTGGCTTGCAGCCAAATGGGTACTCCGCTACTTAAAGGGTATTAGAGATTTGGCTCTTGTCTACCAAAAGACTGGAAAACCACTCCATGGACATGCCGATGCAAACTGGGGATCCTGCGCAGAAGACAGAAGATCCTACACTGGTTATCTTTTCAAATTTGCAGGAGCTGCAATCAGCTGGGAGAGCCGTAAGCAAAGAACGGTTGCTCTATCCACTCAGGAAGCTGAGTACATGGCATTAACAGACGCTGCCAAGGAAGCCATGCACCTAAAACAACTAATATCGGACATGCGGATAAAACATGAAGCTATTGAATTATTCAATGATAATCTCGCTGCACAGGACTTGACGAGAAATCCAATAGTAAGTGCTCGTTCAAAACACATCAGCATTCGAGAGCACTTTATACGAGAGAAGGTTCAAGATGGAGACATAGTTGTCTCATACAAGCCTACAGAAATCATGGAAGCTGACATTTTGACTAAAGGACTCGCAGGCCCTCGCCATGACACTCTACAAAAAGCAATGGGACTACAACTACAACTAAAGCCTACAGAGTGAGGGGGAGTGTTGGAATGCCTCAACTATTATGTGACCACTCTGTTCTTTATTGCCAACCACCACCACCAGAGCGTCATGTGTCTACACTCATTTTATTATTACTCCATGTACACATTCCATTTTTGTCTTGCAGACACGCAGTACATTATTTGTTCAATTAATATTGGCTGCGTTCGGGAACCTATCGGATAGCCTATCTCGGATAGCCGTATCTTGGATATCTTTTCGAACGACTCAGATATCTTTTTTCAGATAGCTGCAGACAACATCTGTGAAATATTAAAATTCGACTTTTGAAAACAGAAAAACATTCAAAATATCATTGCTAGAGGATTATAACTTTGTTTTTTCGATTTCCCATACGTTTTAAAAGACTCTTATGCTAAAATAAATGCACACCAAAACAAAAAATCAACATGAAAAGAAATAAAAATAAATTTTCTATATGTTTGTATCAGCTGTTCGCTAAGGTATCTGAGGTATACCGAAAATTCACAGATAGCTTTGGTTTCTCTATTTGACAGAAATGGTTTGCATCTTTGCTAAATGTTTAACACGTAAACAACAACAACAAGCTATCCGGATACCATTCCCGAACGCAGCCATTAACTTTCATTTTTAATGGTTCAACTTTTTAATATTCTCTAGCCTGGCAAAATCCTCGATCGAACCCTCCAAGTGGGTGCCGGGCGGGCAATGTTCACTACATATACTTATCAGTGTCTGTACGATGTCAGACGGTGACAGCCAAGGTTAGGTTGGATCGCTGGGTGGTTGTGACTTCTCAATAGCACAATCCTTAGAAATCCAATCTCACCATAGATACGAGGTTCCTAGTTTCAGTGGTGGTGTGAGCATTTATAATCCGTGCCGAAGAATTAAAGGTTGGGGGATAAACCAATCAATAACGAGCTCTTCTGGATGCTTGGCAGGGTCCAGAATAGACTAGCCTTACCCCGGTACACGGCTCTGCCGGGGCTGACCTTTTCCTTCCGTAGATACTCGTGGGACCTTCTATGGAATTTTTAAAAACAAACAAACAAACAAACAAACAGACAAAAATACGAACAAAAAGACAAAAAAGAAAACTGGGGGGAGGCAACGTAAGTTGTACACTTTCTCCGATTTGGCTGAAAAGTCGAAGCAGGAATGTGAGCCAACGAGCAAACCTTCCACCAGTAGGATACTAGGTTCGCACACAGGCTCTGAACCAGCTGCAAAGCCAGTTCAGGTCTGTGCAGTGGGAACCAAGAATCCCGACTCTGGCGAGCAGCACAGCCCGCTGGAAACTGGTCAAGAGCATGCTGCAAAGCTAGTTCTAACCAGTGAATCGGAGGGCAAACGGACCGCCACTGCTAATAGTGGGGATGAAGTCCCCAATATTAGCTTTGAAAACAATTCGCCTGCTTTGGTGCCATCATCAAGACAGGACGAGGTGAAACTAACAAAGAGGGGAAATGGAGGGGTGATCAACGACTCCGTCTCTACCTTGAATGCCCTTAGAATAAAGGACACGGGGAGGGCCGTTCAGACTGACAGGGTTGGGGAGGCGAATAGCAACCCTACCTCTGCGGGTCGGTACGTACCCTCGTCGAGTACCATGAATCCTCCAACTGGTGGAGCGGGAGAGGTGATTAACAACTCCAGCTCGGCCAAGGGGGGGACTCAGACCAAAAAAACGCCCGCTCAGATACGTCGCCAAGCCAGAAGGGTAATTGAAACGGTGGGTGGTAAACCCGCAGTGGAGAGAACCCCGGGTGAGGTTGAAAGATTGAAGTGGGCAAGTAAAATTGCAGAAGAGACCAGCCAAGACTCAACGTCGAAGCGAAACAGGTCGTTTGAGGTTGAAAAACCTCAACCAAAAAAGCCAAGAGTCGGGGTTAGCGTTCCATCGACACTGGTGCCGGGGCAATCCTTTGGTGACGTGGTAAAGGGACAGATTGTTGTCGCAGTCATCGACGGGAGCAATATGGATGGAAACATCTCTGCCGACAGGTGGGCGGACGTCAAGGCTCACCTCGCTTTCAGGTTTATTCCTGTTATCGAGGCGAATCCGGGACCCCTCCCAAGAATTAGCGACGCTGGCTGGCATCAAAACCGCGTCAAGCTGATCGCCTGCCAAGACCAGAGATCGCTTCACCTATATAAACTTGCTGTCAGCGGTTTAGGTGAGATCTGGCCAGGTGCTAAGCTAGAGGTTGTGGCAAGGGAGGATATCCCAAGCAGACCGAGAGCTCTTGCCTTGGTACCGGCCCTACACGAATCGCGGGAGATGGTTCTCCAGTTGATTAAATACAGCAACCCGGATCTGCCTACTCACGATTGGACGGTTCCGGTTATTGAAAAAGAGTCGGTGGGTCGTTATCGGTCGGCTCTTGTCATCTTGAATAAGGAGTCATTAGAACCCCTGGCGGCACGCGGGGGTGTTATTCAGTATGGCTTTGACAGCCTAGTGCTGAAAATATACAAAAAAGATGAGGACGCAGCAAAGCTTCCAAAGCAAGCGGCTGAATCCGAAGCCAAGGAGTCCACTGCGAGCGTCGAATCTTCTATCATGGAGACAGACGCGGCAAGTTGCTCTGATTCTTTGGAACAGCTGTCTTGCTCGAAACTGGTCGAAAAGACTACAATAATAGTGTCTGATCAAGACGCAACTGACAACAAATCGTCCGATAAGGATGACAACAACAAAGGTGGAGTCTTAGACTCCGACGATGAAATGCTTGGGGTTCTCCTTTCTGAGGATGAGTTGCTAGACTCCGCCTCAGATATGGAGGACCTTAATGCTACAGTGTTGGAGATTAAGCTGGATGATTGTAGCAATGCTGCAAATACTCCAGATTAATCTCCAACACTCGATCAAAGCCTCAGCCGGACTCCTTCTCCAACTAAGCAAGTCTGGCGAGGATATAGTCCTGATCCAGGAACCATGGATTAATGAATCCGTGGTAAAAGGACTCAGGACGAAAGATTATTCTCTGCTGTATGTGTCGGACAAAGGTGAACCAAGATCCTGCATACTGGCAAAGAAAACACTTAACGTATTTTTACTACCTAATTACAGCAATTGCGACACCACAACAGTAAAACTGCAGACCAACAGTGGGACTTACTGGCTCACGTCCGCTTATCTAGGCCATGACCAACCGGGGCCGCTACCAGGAGAGATGCTCGAGCGCGTAATAAAAAGCGCAACAAAGCTCAAAGCGGACCTTATAATAGGAAGTGACGTCAACGCACATCACGTAGTATGGGGGAGTACGGACGTAAATGAAAGGGGTGAGTCTCTTTTTAATTTTATACTAAGTACTAACCTTCTTATCTGCAATATTGGTAACGAACCAACCTTTGTCACAAAAAACAGACAAGAGGTTTTAGATGTTACCTTTGTATCTCAATCAATCTATAACAAGATTAAAAATTGGGCTGTATCTAAGGATCACTCCTTCTCTGATCATAGATACATCCAATTTAGTCTAACAGATGACACACCAAAACCCATAGGCTTCCGTAATTATAGGAAAACTGATTGGGTAAAATTCAGGGAAATCTTCAAACATTGTTACAACTACAATGACAATAGCTTCCCTTCAAACCCCAAGGATCTTGACAGCAAAGTCGACGATCTAACTAGTGCTCTTAACCATGCCTTGTGTAACTCCTGTCCTCTTACCATAGTAAGAGGGAAGAAGAAACCACACTGGTGGACCAAGGAGCTAGAACCGCTCAAGAAAAGTTGTGCGAAGCTTTTCAATCGAGCCAAATCTTCCAGAAATCCCATAGACTGGGATCTCTATAAGGAATCCCTTAGGATTTACAAAAAGAGGTTAAGAATAAGCAAAAGATCCTCTTGGAGAGAATTCTGCAATAAAATTGAAGACTCCTCAGAGGCATCTAGACTTAGGAAAATCCTATCAACGAGTCCAAACATGCCAAGTTCTATAAAAGATGAAAACGGCAACTGGACCAACTCATATGAAGAAACATTAAACCTGCTACTGGATACTCATTTCCCTGGTAGCTCGTTGACAATAACAGACGAGGAGCACTTGCCCCGACTCGCAAACCAATCAGGAAAAGGTCTTATCTCTAGAGATATACTGTTATGGGCAATAAACAGCTTTGACCCTTATAAATCACCGGGGCCTGATGGAATCATTCCTGCGGAGCTGCAACAGGTTTCAGACATCATCATCTATAACTTAGAGATGATCATGAAAGGATGTATCAGCTATGCATATATTCCCAAGGCCTGGAGAGAAGCTAGGGTCGTCTTTATACCTAAAGCCGGCAAAAGCTCCCATGTAAATCCAAAAGATTTAAGACCTATTAGTCTGTCATCCTTCCTCCTTAAAACACTGGAAAGAATGATTGACATACACTTAAGACAAGAAATTAAACCTAGTCTGATTTCAACGGCGCAACATGCCTATACAAAAGGTAAATCAGTGGAAACTGCACTCCACTCTCTGGTTTGCACCATTGAAAAATCCCTGCACTACAAAGAATACTCTCTCGTCGCATTCCTAGACATAGAGGGTGCATTTAATAATGTTAAAAATTCAGCAATCACTAATGCTCTTGATGGGCTGCTCATAGAGGAACACATCAAAAACATGATAACAACAATGCTCAGCAGCAGAATCATTAGTTCCGAAATGGGGAACTACAAAACAAGCAGAATGGCCAATAGAGGAACCCCGCAGGGAGGAGTTTTATCTCCCCTACTGTGGAACCTGGTCGTTAACAAATTGTTAATCGACCTAGACGACGAAGGTTTCAAAACAATAGCCTATGCCGATGATGTAGCGATTGCCGTTTCAGGCAAGCACCCACAAACCCTAGCTGAGCTGCTACAAACAGCACTTAACAAGCTTAACAATTGGGCTGCAGAGTGTGGTCTGAACATCAATCCACACAAAACGGAATTAGTTCTCTTTACGAGGAAATACAAAATTCCGGACTTCAGACCCCCAACTATTAAAGGGGTAACTCTCACACTGTCAAATCAGGCTAAATATCTAGGTCTCATTTTTGACAAAAAACTGACCTGGAAAACCAATATTGAGGAAAGAGTAAATAAAGCCAACGTTGCACTCTTCTCCTGTAAAAAAGCCATTGGCGGGAAATGGGGTTTCTCCCCCCAAATCACCCATTGGCTGTTTACATCGGTAATTAGACCGATACTCACATACGGGGTGATAGTCTGGTGGACAGCACTAGACAAGATGATCAACTACAACAAGCTGGCCAAAGTTCAAAGAACGGCTAGTCTGTGTATTAGTGGTGCACTGAGGACAACTCCATCGGACGCCCTCAATGTACTACTAGATCTCACACCCCTAGATATCTTCAGCAAACAAGTCGCAGCTAGCTCAGCTACTCGACTCAGAGCTACATCACAGTGGACCAATAATCAAATCGGCCACACTACCATTCTAGATAACTTTAGATTCTTACCGAATCGATGCGACTACACCACCCCCAAGTTGGTGTTTGACAATAATTTCCAAGTAACCATACCTTCAAGAGAAGCTTGGGAAAATGGCGCTCTTTTGGAAAATGAAGCAATACACTTCTACACCGATGGTTCAAAAACCAGTGAAGGTGTGGGAAGTGGAATCTACTCAGAAAAACTGAATCTCAGTCTTTTCTTCCGCCTACCCGATCATTGTAGTGTGTTCCAAGCGGAAATTCTGGCGATTAAGGAGGTGCTGTCTTGGCTCAAAGAAAACGTCATATCCTCCACGGATATTCGGATCTTCTCAGACAGCCAAGCTGCCCTTAAATCTCTTGCCTCTGTCTCTACAAAATCCATCACGGTCCAAAATTGTCAGATGTCTCTGAGGGAGATGTCAAATCAGTTTAACATTCACCTTTCATGGGTGCCAGGGCACAGGGACATACCAGGCAACTGTATGGCAGACGAACTAGCCAAAAAGGGCACGACCACTTCCCCACGCTCAGAATGGAACAACATAGGTGTACCTATCGCTACATGTAAACTCCTACTTAGACAAGACGCTTCAAGGATAACAAACACTAGATGGACTGAGAGTAACAACTGCCTTGCAACCAAAAAAAGTTTGGCCGTGTGTTGACTCAAAACGCTCGAAGAGTTTGTTGGCCCTGAACCGTCTGTATCTAGGTTCTACCATAGGTGTTCTTACGGGACACTTTCTAATAGGGAGACACGCCAAAAGACTTGGTGTGTTTTCCAATGATTTCTGCAGAAGCTGCATGGACGAGGAGGAGGAAGAAACCGTTCAACACCTTCTTTGCTCATGCCCTGCACTACTTCATAGGAGGAAAACTCATCTCGGTGAATTCTTCTTCGATGATACTAGCGACCTAGCTTACATAGACCCTAAAAGTCTTTCAAAATACATTAAAAGTTCCACGTGGTTCGACTAGCAGGTGAATAACCGGCTAGTCCCGTAATGGAAGATTAATAAGTGATCAACTCGTTAATCTTACATCGGGTTTCTGAGATCAGTAGGTGATTAACTTGCTGATCTCTGTGGTATCACAATGGGCCCTTGCGGCCTAAGTGTGTTAGGCAATGTACTCATTGACTGACAGCCACTTCCACCTAACATAACCTTAATATTCTCTGATATTTCTAATAACTTCACAAACACCACTTTATTTCCGGATTTCGAGACCAGTTTCGAAATCCGAAAATAAAGTGGTGTTTGTGAAGTTATTAGAAATATCAGAGAATATTAAAAAGTTGAACCATTAAAAATGAAAGTTAATATTAATTGAACAAATAATGTACTGCGTGTCTGCAAGGCAAAAATGGAATGTGTACATGGAGTAATAATAAAATGAGTGTAGACACATGACGCTCTG
Source organism: Melanostoma scalare (assembly GCA_949752695.1). Classification (NCBI taxonomy): domain Eukaryota; kingdom Metazoa; phylum Arthropoda; class Insecta; order Diptera; family Syrphidae; genus Melanostoma; species Melanostoma scalare. Next base: position 91,792,389 of record OX456984.1, read on the forward strand.
GTGGTGGTGGTTGGCAGTAAAGAACAGAGTGGTCACATAATAGTTGAGGCATTCCAACACTCCCCCTCACTCTGTAGGCTTTAGTTGTAGTTGTAGTCCCATTGCTTTTTGTAGAGTGTCATGGCGAGGGCCTGCGAGTCCTTTAGTCAAAATGTCAGCTTCCATGATTTCTGTAGGCTTGTATGAGACAACTATGTCTCCATCTTGAACCTTCTCTCGTATAAAGTGCTCTCGAATGCTGATGTGTTTTGAACGAGCACTTACTATTGGATTTCTCGTCAAGTCCTGTGCAGCGAGATTATCATTGAATAATTCAATAGCTTCATGTTTTATCCGCATGTCCGATATTAGTTGTTTTAGGTGCATGGCTTCCTTGGCAGCGTCTGTTAATGCCATGTACTCAGCTTCCTGAGTGGATAGAGCAACCATTCTTTGCTTACGGCTCTCCCAGCTGATTGCAGCTCCTGCAAATTTGAAAAGATAACCAGTGTAGGATCTTCTGTCTTCTGCGCAGGATCCCCAGTTTGCATCGGCATGTTCATGGAGTGGTTTTCCAGTCTTTTGGTAGACAAGAGCCAAATCTCTAGTACCCTTTAAGTAGCGGAGTACCCGTTTGGCTGCAAGCCAGTGAGATTTATCAAAACACATATTATACTGGCTCAGATAACTCACACTGTGACTGATATCAGGTCTTGTTCCCATTGATAGATACATTAGAGCTCCGATGAGATTCTGATAAGGATAGTCTGGTAAAGTATCAGATGAGTTCTTAATAAGTTGAGTACCAGGAGCAAGTGGAGTTCTAACTGGTTTGCATGTGGACATGTTGAATTTGTCGAGAACTTCATCTATATATTTTGACTGTGAAGCATAAATCTTGCCCTCCTTTCGTGAAAATTCGATTCCAAGGCAGTGTTGTAAGTCTCCTAGGTCCCTCATTTCAAATATGTTCATCAATAACTTTTTTACAACATTAAGTCTTGCCATGTTATTAGATGCCAAAATTATGTCGTCCACATATATGGCTAATAGAATCTTATCTCCCCCTTGAAAAGATACGTATACACATGGGTCTGCAGGAGATGCCTGAAAACCGAGATGCTTAACTTTGGAGTCCAATTTTTGAAACCAATTGCGGCCAGCCTGTTTCAAGCCATATAGTGCTTTATTTAGGTGACAGACTGTCTTTCCATCTGTTTGTTTTAAATCTTGGAGCATTTGCTTAGAACGTAGGAAAATTGTAGAATCCTCCGCGTCACCTTCATCAATCATAATCTCTGTCAGAAAACGTTCAAGGTTTGCTGGCTTTTCCATAAAAATCTCTTCGTTGATTTCACCATTTAAGAACGCTGTAGATACATCCAACTGATTAATGTGTAGATCTTCTTCAACAGAGAGAGCGAGCAGGAGTCTTATTGAGCTTAACTTGGTTACTGGGGCATATGTCTCGGTAAAGTCCAATCCAGGTCGTTGTGCAAAACCGCGTGCGACTAAGCGAGCCTTTCTTCGTTCTAGTTCACCTGATGGTTTGTATTTACATTTTAAAATCATTTTCGATCCTATTACATTGGAATCTTTCTTCAACGGAACAATTTTCCAAGTGTCATTTTTGAGATGTGCTCGGAGTTCATCTTTGACTGCATTTTGCCAGGCATCGGCGTCAGGTCCTTGTAGCATATTATGTTCTGATGATGCTGTCATCACATAATTGAGGGTCCAATTCGGTGGTTGAAGATTAGTACGATCTCGTAGTCTCATATTGGTGCTTGAATGTGGAGCTTGAGTTAGTTCATCTTCATTGTTAGGGGGTGATTGATCATCATCTTCAGTATCATAAGTTCCATCATCATCAGTTGATTCAGACGTAGATGATTGAGCTTCAGGGTTCTCTGTGTTTTCTTCAGGATTTTTGAGAGTGATGTTGAATTCCACCGTATTGTCTGAAGTAGAATAGGAGTTTGGGTTTTTATGGCCATCAAGAAGTTTCGGCACGGATGTTGTTGAAGTTTCGTAGAACATCTTGTTTATGGTCCTGACATCTCTGGTGACTATTATTTTCTTCTTAATTGGATCCCATATTCTGAAAGCTTTTGATTGCTCAGAATAACCAACAAAAATTCCTTCAATGGCCCTTAAGTCAAACTTTGATTTATTCTTATTTTTGTTTAAGTAAAACGATTTGGAACCAAATATTTTGAGGTGTTTGACAGATGGTGGGTGACCAAACCATAATTCAAATGGAGTTTTACCATTTAAACTTTTTGACGGTGAACGGTTTATCAAGTAATTAGCACAAAAAACTGCTTCAGCCCAGAAAGAATCAGGGAGATGAGATTCTAAGAGAAGGCAACGAGTTTTGTCAAGCACTGAACGATTTTTTCTCTCAGCAAGGCCGTTCTGTTGGGGTGTATAAGGTGCAGAAAGTCTCCTTTGAATGCCATGATGAACCAAATATTTGCTGAATTCTTTACTTGTATATTCAGCAACCCCATTATCGCTTTGGAGAAATTTTATGTGCTTACCTGTGAATTTTTCAACCTCACATTTGAATTCCTTAAAGTGATTTAGAACTTCATTTTTCTGTTTTAAAAAATAAATTTTTGTGTATCTGCTGTACTCATCTATAAATGTCACAAAGTATCTACATCCTCCATGAGATACTGTACGCATTGGTCCAACAACATCTGAGTGCACTATTTGAAGTAATTCTAAGCTCTTCTGCTCAGAGTTGGCTTTGAAGGGAAGACTGGACATCTTTCCTCTAATGCAAATCTCACAGTCATTTAGAGATTCAGAAGGATTGAATTGTAGACCAATCATATTTTGATTTTTGAGAGCAGTTTTCAAATCATGTTCATTAATGTGGCCTAATTTTCGATGCCATTCCTCAATTTTGAATGAAGAATTCGAATTAACATGAGACAAACATTTTTCAGAATCAGTATTTTTCAGATAATATAAACCATTTGTGCGAGTTGCTTGAAAAATTGTATTTACTTCAGCATCAATTATGTCAGCTTTGTCTTTTGTGAGTTTGACATTGTATCCACTATCTGTTATTTTACCAACCGATAAAAGAATACAAGATAGATTAGGCACAAAAAGGGTGTTTGGCAAATTTACAGTATTATTTTGGCCAAAATTTATTTTTACTAGGCCTTTTCCATCAATTGAAGTGGTGTGTTGAGTTGATGCTAGTTGTAGGAAGGCATTATTTACCTTTGACATATCTGAAAACTTATTTTTGTCAGAACACATGTGTGACGTACTTCCTGAATCGAGGCAGAAACAAGTAGGTGGTTTAGGATTGCATGGTAAAACTGAATGGCTTTCTTCAGTAATAAAGGTTTTCTCATTTTTCTTGTTAGCACTATTTTTATTTTTGAACCAACAATTATCAGATGAATGATTATCTTTGTTACAAAACATGCATCTAGGTTTTTGGCTGTTATTAGTTTTGAAATTTTGCCTTTTTTTGTTTTTGAAATTTGTTTTACCTGTTTGATTTTTGAATTTTGTGCCATAAAATGCATCCTCTTGACTAGATACATCGTTTTTTCTGGCTTCTGCTTCCTCCAATATTTTAACTTTGAGATCTTGAGGTTTTGGTAGAGTATCTCGAGTCTCTATGGCAACTCTAAAATTTTCAAATGTAGGAGAAAGACTGTAGAGCATCATAATGCTCAGGAGATCAGGATTTATTTCTATGCTCATGTCATTGAGTTTGTCTACTGCATCCATAAATGTATTTAAATGCTCTCTGGCATCATCAGTGTCCTTCATTTTGTGTAGCACAAGGCGTTTTAACAATGTAGCTTTTCGAGCAGGACCATCACTTTGGTAGATGGTTTTGAGAGTAGCCCAGACGTCTTTTGATGTGGCACAGTTTCTAACTTGTTTAAGCTCACTTGGCGAAATTATTAGGAAAAGATCCGACCTTGCACTTAGATCCTCCTGCATCCATTTTGCTTTGACATCAGCAGCGCTATTTTCGTCTGGTGTTTTATTTTCGCCGGTAACGTAACTCCAAAGTCCGGTTTTGATTAGAATCGCTTGAGCTTGGTCGACCCATGTATCGTAATTATCTTTACGTAAGGGTTCTATCCTATAATTACTCATGAAACTGCTTGCCATCTTAGCGTCGAAAAAAAAATGTCGAATCGGGAGCTAACAGGTAAAATGCGTACCTTAGCAAAACGATCACAACTTTTCGTGAAACTATTTAACTTCTTCTTCTTTCGCGTATTGCGTAATCTCTGGGCCCATAACCTATTAGAAATATCAGAGAATATTAAAAAGTTGAACCATTAAAAATGAAATTTAATATTTATTGAACAAATAATGTACTGCGTGTCTGCAAGACAAAAATGGAATGTGTACATGGAGTAATAATAAAATGAGTGTAGACACATGACGCTCTGGTGGTGGTGGTTGGCAATAAAGAACAGAGTGGTCACATAATAGTTGAGGCATTCCAACAGAAGTCAGTTTGAGGACAGATGCCGTGGTGTGTGTGTGGTTTTCCCTCTTGTTCTTCATTCCTCTAAAGTTTAGGACTCTGGGGCACACCAGTGCCCCTGTTCTGTAACTATCGCCTCGGCGATAAACGGTGTAAAATGGAACGAAATTCTATGAATCTAGTAGCATTTCGTTCCATCTCCCACCGTTTATCGCCTGCTTTTATCGAGGCGATAGTTAAAGAACAAGGGCACAGCATTTATAAGCTGAGTATCAGACTTGATACCATCCAATACAACTTGTATTGAACGGTCGGAAAGGTCATTTTTAATTCAACGAATAAGAGACTCATCGATACCAAAATCACGCATTTTCGATAAGAGAGCCAGATGCCGGACTATAATTATAAATTATATATATAAATTATAATAATCTATTATATATAAATTATAATAATCTTACCTTCTCCAAAACAGTGTAAAGATTGGTTCCACTTTTCAGTGGCATAAACCATCAAATCACCAGTGCTTTTGTTACGAAAGCCGTACTGTCGGTCCTTTAGAAGCTTTCGTTCTTCAAGATATTTCACGAGTTGACGGTTTATAAACGTTTCCATGGCCATGGAAAGAAGGGACGTTAGTGCAATTGGACGGTAGTTGGAAGGGGAGAAAGATTCACCTTTTTTAGGGACGGGTTGGACAAATACAGTTTTCCATTTGCTCGGAAAGAGCCCAGAAGAATAGGAAAGACAGAAAAGCTTACGCAGTGGTTTTGTCAGCGTAGAAGATAATCTCTTCAAAATAACGAAGGGGATACCATCTGGACCAGCGGATTTATGTATATTGAGGACTCTTTTAATCGAGTGGGTACGGAAAAATATATTTTTCATCGCAGAATTTACAGTCTCAAATTCAGGTGGAGCCAATATGCTATCAGGAAGTGTTGAGTTAGCAGCAAATGGGCTTTGTCGATGGAGTTAACATGCGGAGAGTCGTTGCAGAAAATCGTTAGAGCCGATGACGTGGTGGAGTTCTTAATGTTTTTAGCAAAATACCAAAAGTTCTTGCTTCCCTTTGGACATGCAAAAATTTGGCCTTTTGTATACGAGCATTATAAATTCGAAAACTTCTCTCTCTATCCCAAATCGCCTCTTTGCAGTTCTCTTTGGGGAAGATACTTTTCGTTCTGTGATGAACAAAGTTTCTCATGCCGTTGAAAATTACGTTAGATATATCATTCCATTTATTACCGTAACGGAATATGTAAAATCTACCGATATCACACAATGGTCCGATTTGCCTAGAGGCAAAGATACTTTAACCTTGTATTTTTCGGGATGAGAAGTCAAAAATAAGTCAAGAGTGTTGGCCGCATGGCCTTCAGCTTCAATATCTCGAGTAGGGTCATCAATAAGCTGGGTCATTTGATTCAACTCAGCGAAAATCTCAATATACCTGTCTTCTCAATATACCTTTTGACCAGAATGTCGAAGCCAACCAGAATTGTGTACATTGAAATCGTTTCAATGTGATAATGTGAAGCAATTATCAATATGGAGTCAGATAGCGCATCAAACTCGTTAGAAGCTGAATTGCTATCTAAATTGGGGTTTCTGTAAATAAAAAAAATGGGCACGACTGGGTCGCACGAACTTGCGATTGTGTTCTAAACACGATATCAAAATCTTAAGGCTGAGTGAAAGGTTTTGGTATTAGCTCTTCATAATATATTTTGTGGTACAGTGTTGCCAGCTACACATTAATTATGAAAATTCAATTAAATCACGCAAAATGATGAAAAAATTCAATTAAATATTCCAAAGGTTTCAAGCAAAAATTTAAAAACGCCATTCTTTTGCAATTGCTAATACATGTGAATGATGAAAGTTTAATCAAAATCGGTTAACCAGTTTTTTCAAAAAACGGTTTTTTTTTTTTTTTTGAAAAACAGTTTTTTAAAAGTCAAGCATGCAAAGTCTTAGATCTTGTTAGAAGTTATTTTTACAAAAAATTTGAAAAAAATTAAAGTTATAGTTTTGAAGTTATTTCCAAAAATAAAAATTTTTTTAAAAATTTATAAAAATTCCCGAAACTAATTTTTTTTTAAATATTGATATGCAGTATTTCTTTAACAGCAGCTTACGAAAGTTACGACTTTTGAAATCCAAAATTTCGTCAAAATCGTGTCAGCAATTAAAGAGAAAGTCGGTTTTCAAAAAAACGGTACTATGGGAGGTACCGTTCTTAGGCTTTTTCTTAAAAAAAGTTTTTATATTATAAGAAAAACAATCCAAAATTAATCCTTCACTCAAAATAATCGTTGGAGCCGTTTCAGAGAAAAATAAGTATTATTATATCGGTTGTATGGCAGGTACCGTTATTTCAAGACCTAGAGACTCAATTCCAAAAACGCCTCTGTAAGCTGCTTCACAGACCCTAATTGCAAATTTTGAAGCAAATCGGTCTATTGGTTCAGGCTGTAGATCCATATACAGACAGACAGACAGAATTGCAGGACCCACTTTTTCGTATTCTCTATTATCGCAATGTCATGTTTAATTGTTATCTCAAAATTTTTTTCCTGCACGATTGTAAGACTTGCCTTATAGTACCTATAATCGCAAGTAAAAATAGTGAATGATTTGCTTACGGACGGTTAATTTTAACCACATGAAATAAAAGTTAGTATTAGAACAAAGACCGTATTGTGGTAGAAATTGATAAGCAATAGCATTGCGAACATATACGGCGAGGCCATGGGATGGAAAGAATAATGACACTAAGCTATATCTTATCCAGGCAGCTTGAACTCGGATGGATCTAAATCAATGCTAACCTGTGTTTCACTCAGTGCCTAAACGGCTGGCCTGCATTTTTCAGTGTGAGCGTACACAGCAAAGAAATTCGATCCCAATTCCCTAATGACACTAAAATCGGGTAACATTATGTCGTTCTTAAACGCAAAATAGTTACGATATGTAACATCGTGTCGTTCCTAAATGCAATGTTGAACTGTCAGAATGTTACGTTTCGTAACTTTTTCCAACTCATCTCTGGGACTTGAGTTTCGATGTTGATCTGTCAAACCCCTTTAAAATTGTTGTTGGTCAGAATTGTTTTGGTTTTTTTTTTTTATTAATCTTCATTAATCTTCCAAATTCTGTGAACAGTTATTGATTTTTAATCTTGTTCATTTCAGAATTCATTTTTTTTCATCAATAACGAGTTTACTTTAGCTGGGTGCGTATTTTAAGAAATACTTTATTCATATTTTTGACAGACCAGCAAAGTGTAACATCGAGTCGTTCCTAAATGCAATCATGATTTTCTAACAAAGTCAAACATACACAACAACAAAGATGATTTTGACACTACAGCATCGCGTAACATCGAAGGATAAAAAGAACGCCCTATATGTTACCCAAATGTCAAAAAGAAAAGTGTCCACAGGAAATATTTTTTATTTGCTATAGGTGTTTCACTCACACAAAGCCAACACGTCAAGTTAAGCAAAAACAATTTTAGGTGTTCCATTGGTTTTCAAAATGAGTGCTTCCCCAAGTGAAACCAATGGAAAGCGCCATATGTCGATCGGGGACAACCAGCAGCATTAGGTGCCGTTTTGTCTCAGGGTAAAGTGGGTGAAGATAAGCCTATTGCGTATGCAAGCCGACAGCTTGGCAAATCTCTTTAGATACTCGACAATAGAAAAGGAGCTGCTTGCGATAGTGTATGGGCATGCAAACATTTTCGTACTTAGAAGTACCAAGAAGGTGGTCACCATTTCACAGTTTTTACTGATCACCGTCCTCTTACAAGAGTTTTCAATGTAAAAGATCCGACTACGAGACTTATTAGATTCGGACGCACTCAGCCGAATCCAGACGGATCCCGAAGAAATTAAGGTGGTTCAGACAAGGGGTAAAGCGAAATTGAACATAGAAAGCACAAAGGTACTTACAGACGAAACACAAGAATGACAATGTTGTGACAGAACAAATTCCGGAAAATGAAAAAACAAAAACAGACTGTACAAAGGAGTCATCGTTCATCACCTTAACGGATCCTGCTGGAATTGAAACTGTTCTTCATGATTTTCATGAGTCTGCACTCGGTGGACATCAGGGAGTAAAGAAGACATATATGCGTATCCGAAATCAGTTTAGTTGTAAACATATGCAAAAAGACATTAATCAATGCATAAAAAATTGCGAAAAGTGCCAAAAGAATAAGTTCTCGAAACTTACCAAAATGCCGATGCAACTAACTGATACTCCTAGTCGACCTTTCGACAAGGTATACATGCACATGGTGGGTATTTTGCCACTAACTTGTTCTGGGAACAGGTATATTTTAACATTCCAAGATGAACTGACTAAGTACATGGCTTGCATAGCGATCCCGGATGCAGAGGCATCTACAGTGGCCAGAGCTTTCTATTCGGAAATAATTACACGTTTTCGTATTCCCAAAATGCTTGTTACGGTTAATGGCTCTAACTTTACTTCCAGATTGTTTTCTGAAACATGTAAACTGTTGGTAGTTAAGTAAGTTCATATAACCGCCTACCACCCACAGGCCAACGGTTCGTGAGAACGGAGTCACAGACCCTTAGCGGAATATCTAAGGAGTTTCGTTGACAATGACTACCGAAATTGGGATCAATGGCTTAGTCAGGCCATGCATGTACATAACGATACACAGCATTCTTCCACTATAAATTGACACCATTGAACAGCCTTTACGGCTTTGAGTTCGAAATGCCTACAAACTTGAAAAAAGCCAACTCCTCTATATAATACCGAAGACTCTCCGCAACAGCTGCGATTTCAAATTCAGAAATCTCATGAAATAGCTAGAGAAACTTTGGACAATGCTAAACTTATGTCTAAAAATTTTACGATCGGCATGTTAAACCCGGCATCATTTGCTCCAGGGCAAAAGGTATTATTGAAAAACCCGGCTCGTAAAAACAAGTTTTCTTCAATTTGGTTGGGACCATATGAGGTGTTGTCTGTGGGCGGAGAGGTGAATACCAACATAAGAGTAGGAAGACATACAAAAAGAGTTCATAACAACCAACTGAAATTATTCCACTCATAAGCACTAATTAACCTTAACCTAAATGTTTTCAGGCTTCACAGATGCTAAGACCTTTTAAAAAATATATATATAAATATATCTTGTATTGAATAAATAATCAAATACGTTTATCCTTTCAGATATCCCAGAGGCTAAAAACTTAACACAAAAATAAAAAAAAAAAATTTTATTTGGTAGTTTTTTTATCTCCACATAAACTTCCAACGTACTTATAACTAAGAATATAAATTTAAAAGAGTTTAACTTAGTACGAACTATAAAAATGTTAACAAAATTTTTTACTAATACAATGTACGTTTTTCTCGTGGCAAACGCATGCACTGCATCATCAACAACACCATACAGAATCGAAAACCTACCAGTAACTACGGCACTATTTGAAGGCATTGGGAATACAGTTTTCTATCGAAATAAATGGACCATCTTCACGAAAATAACACCATTGGATTTTTCTGTGGTTTTGAGTTTCGTTGACAAGTGTGACGCCAAGATCAAACAGCTAAATTGCAAAAGGAGAACCAACGAACTAGAAGTCATCGTAACAAACCTACGGCAAAACAACATTAGACTAAAGCACCTGGTTTCCCCGGAAGACAGACAAAAGGGCCATAGAAACAATCGGACATTTTTTTCAATGGTCTTTTGGAACTATGGACAACGAAGACTCCGAGATTTACAACCAGCTCAATACTTTGGGCAACACCGAAACAAAGACCTTTAACATCTTGAAGAAACAAATATGTGGCAAGCTCCAACTTCGATAGACTCAGTAAACCATCAAAGTGCGCGGTTGTTTTCTATTTATTTGGGAATTTTATACATAACATTTTGGCGCAGCCGGTAGGCCTTGTATTCGGTAAAAGGTATATGCATTTTAGTCATCAAATTGTGCTGAGTTTTCAAACGCATCGGCTATCCAATGTTGAACTTGGAGTTCGCGATCGGTTCTATGACACGATAACTTCGAGTTGTAGTTTAACCATCAAAGTGCGCGGTTGTTTTCTATTTATTTGGGAATTTTATACATAACAGCGGTATCGCCCAACCGGGCGTTCATTGAAGGTCATCGTTCACACACATACCTAGTACTGACAGCTTTTCGGTTTCTTGGATGCAGGATAATGGCAACGGGGGGATTTTAGGGATCAACGACAAATGACAACAATGAGTTTTTGAAGCATTGAATTCAACTCGGTTTTTACTACCTCATGTAGCAATGATGTCAAGGTCAGAATGCAATGAGTTACTCATGCGCAACCGTTCCATTTCCACAACCGAGGAGCAGAGACGTTAATTTGGAACCGAATATGAAAAGCTGAGTAATTGAGTCGTCAGCAAAGCAATTGAGAGGATTAAAAGTTTCAGACAAGAGATCGTTTATGAAAATAAAGTCCTCAACCCATAGAATCCGTTGCGTCCGTTCGCTGCCGGATTCACCTGACAGCTCGATTAAATACACATGATCTTATGAGAAGTGACCCATAAGCATCGGATGCAACGGACGCAACGCAAAAAGTAGCCCAACTTTTAACTTTTTGCGTCCGGCAGAAGAGAGACATGCGCATTAAGAACCAATTTGAAATTTTCTCTCTGATGACATTCGCAGTAAGAACCAAATTGAAATTTTCTCTTCTGCTAACATGAGTGGTCTTGTTGAGTTGAGACACCGCAACGGATTCTATGGGTCATCCCAATCCGTTGTGTCCGGTAAAACTCACAGCTGTCAGGTGAATCCGGCAGCGAACGGACGCAACTGATTCTATGGGTCGGGGCCTTAAGGAAGGGGGTTAGGGACTTAGAGGAATAAAGAACAAGAGGGAAAACCATTTTCTTCTTTTGCTCATTTGCTTCTCTTGCCCCGCAACTTCCATTTGCTTACATTGTTGCTTTTGTAACACGAGACCTATCTGTGATACACGTATTAAGCTGAAAATACAGCTGTTCAGTGAATTTACTAACACCACTTTATTTCCGGATTTCGAGACCAGTTTCGAAATCCGAAAACAAAGTGGTGTTTGTGAAGTTATTAGAAATATCAGAGAATATTAAAAAGTTGAACCATTAAAAATGAAAGTTAATATTAATTGAACAAATAATGTACTGCGTGTCTGCAAGACAAAAATGGAATGTGTACATGGAGTAATAATAAAATGAGTGTAGACACATGACGCTCTGGTGGTGGTGGTTGGCAATAAAGAACAGAGTGGTCACATAATAGTTGAGGCATTCCAACACTCCCCCTCACTCTGTAGGCTTTAGTTGTAGTTGTAGTCCCATTGCTTTTTGTAGAGTGTCATGGCGAGGGCCTGCGAGTCCTTTAGTCAAAATGTCAGCTTCCATGATTTCTGTAGGCTTGTATGAGACAACTATGTCTCCATCTTGAACTTTCTCTCGTATAAAGTGCTCTCGAATGCTGATGTGTTTTGAACGAGCACTTACTATTGGATTTCTCGTCAAGTCCTGTGCAGCGAGATTATCATTGAATAAATCAATAGCTTCATGTTTTATCCGCATGTCCGATATTAGTTGTTTTAGGTGCATGGCTTCCTTGGCAGCGTCTGTTAATGCCAGGAGGATCTAAGTGCAAGGTCGGATCTTTTCCTAATAATTTCGCCAAGTGAGCTTAAACAAGTTAGAAACTGTGCCACATCAAAAGACGTCTGGGCTACTCTCAAAACCATCTACCAAAGTGATGGTCCTGCTCGAAAAGCTACATTGTTAAAACGCCTTGTGCTACACAAAATGAAGGACACTGATGATGCCAGAGAGCATTTAAATACATTTATGGATGCAGTAGACAAACTCAATGACATGAGCATAGAAATAAATCCTGATCTCCTGAGCATTATGATGCTCTACAGTCTTTCTCCTACATTTGAAAATTTTAGAGTTGCCATAGAGACTCGAGATACTCTACCAAAACCTCAAGATCTCAAAGTTAAAATATTGGAGGAAGCAGAAGCCAGAAAAAACGATGTATCTAGTCAAGAGGATGCATTTTATGGCACAAAATTCAAAAATCAAACAGGTAAAACAAATTTCAAAAACAAAAAAAGGCAAAATTTCAAAACTAATAACAGCCAAAAACCTAGATGCATGTTTTGTAACAAAGATAATCATTCATCTGATAATTGTTGGCTCAAAAATAAAAATAGTGCTAACAAGAAAAATGAGAAAACCTTTATTACTGAAGAAAGCCATTCAGTTTTACCATGCAATCCTAAACCACCTACTTGTTTCTGCCTCGATTCAGGAAGTACGTCACACATGTGTTCTGACAAAAATAAGTTTTCAGATATGTCAAAGGTAAATAATGCCTTCCTACAACTAGCATCAACTCAACACACCACTTCAATTGATGGAAAAGGCCTAGTAAAAATAAATTTTGGCCAAAATAATACTGTAAATTTGCCAAACACCCTTTTTGTGCCTAATCTATCTTGTATTCTTTTATCGGTTGGTAAAATAACAGATAGTGGATACAATGTCAAATTCACAAAAGACAAAGCTGACATAATTGATGCTGAAGTAAATACAATTTTTCAAGCAACTCGCACAAATAGTTTATATTATCTGAAAAATACTGATTCTGAAAAATGTTTGTCTCATGTTAATTCGAATTCTTCATTCAAAATTGAGGAATGGCATCGAAAATTAGGCCACATTAATGAACATGATTTGAAAACTGCTCTCAAAAATCAAAATATGATTGGTCTACAATTCAATCCTTCTGAATCTCTAAATGACTGTGAGATTTGCATTAGAGGAAAGATGTCCAGTCTTCCCTTCAAAGCCAACTCTGAGCAGAAGAGCTTAGAATTACTTCAAATAGTGCACTCAGATGTTGTTGGACCAATGCGTACAGTATCTCATAGAGGATGTAGATACTTTGTGACATTTATAGATGAGTACAGCAGATACACAAAAATTTATTTTTTAAAACAGAAAAATGAAGTTCTAAATCACTTTAAGGAATTCAAATGTGAGGTTGAAAAATTCACAGGTAAGCACATAAAATTTCTCCAAAGCGATAATGGGGTTGCTGAATATACAAGTAAAGAATTCAGCAAATATTTGGTTCATCATGGCATTCAAAGGAGACTTTCTGCACCTTATACACCCCAACAGAACGGCCTTGCTGAGAGAAAAAATCGTTCAGTGCTTGACAAAACTCGTTGCCTTCTCTTAGAATCTCATCTCCCTGATTCTTTCTGGGCTGAAGCAGTTTTTTGTGCTAATTACTTGATAAACCGTTCACCGTCAAAAAGTTTAAATGGTAAAACTCCATTTGAATTATGGTTTGGTCACCCACCATCTGTCAAACACCTCAAAATATTTGGTTCCAAATCGTTTTACTTAAACAAAAATAAGAATAAATCAAAGTTTGACTTAAGGGCCATTGAAGGAATTTTTGTTGGTTATTCTGAGCAATCAAAAGCTTTCAGAATATGGGATCCAATTAAGAAGAAAATAATAGTCACCAGAGATGTCAGGACCATAAACAAGATGTTCTACGAAACTTCAACAACATCCGTGCCGAAACTTCTTGATGGCCATAAAAACCCAAACTCCTATTCTACTTCAGACAATACGGTGGAATTCAACATCACTCTCAAAAATCCTGAAGAAAACACAGAGAACCCTGAAGCTCAATCATCTACGTCTGAATCAACTGATGATGATGGAACTTATGATACTGAAGATGATGATCAATCACCCCCTAACAATGAAGATGAACTAACTCAAGCTCCACATTCAAGCACCAATATGAGACTACGAGATCGTACTAATCTTCAACCACCGAATTGGACCCTCGATTATGTGATGACAGCATCATCAGAACATAATATGCTACAAGGACCTGACGCCGATGCCTGGCAAAATGCAGTCAAAGATGAACTCCGAGCACATCTCAAAAATGACACTTGGAAAATTGTTCCGTTGAAGAAAGATTCCAATGTAATAGGATCGAAAATGATTTTAAAATGTAAATACAAACCATCAGGTGAACTAGAACGAAGAAAGGCTCGCTTAGTCGCACGCGGTTTTGCACAACGACCTGGATTGGACTTTACCGAGACATATGCCCCAGTAACCAAGTTAAGCTCAATAAGACTCCTGCTCGCTCTCTCTGTTGAAGAAGATCTACACATTAATCAGTTGGATGTATCTACAGCGTTCTTAAATGGTGAAATCAACGAAGAGATTTTTATGGAAAAGCCAGCAAACCTTGAACGTTTTCTGACAGAGATTATGATTGATGAAGGTGACGCGGAGGATTCTACAATTTTCCTACGTTCTAAGCGAATGCTCCAAGATTTAAAACAAACAGATGGAAAGACAGTCTGTCACCTAAATAAAGCACTATATGGCTTGAAACAGGCTGGCCGCAATTGGTTTCAAAAATTGGACTCCAAAGTTAAGCATCTCGGTTTTCAGGCATCTCCTGCAGACCCATGTGTATACGTATCTTTTCAAGGGGGAGATAAGATTCTATTAGCCATATATGTGGACGACATAATTTTGGCATCTAATAACATGGCAAGACTTAATGTTGTAAAAAAGTTATTGATGAACATATTTGAAATGAGGGACCTAGGAGACTTACAACACTGCCTTGGAATCGAATTTTCACGAAAGGAGGGCAAGATTTATGCTTCACAGTCAAAATATATAGATGAAGTTCTCGACAAATTCAACATGTCCACATGCAAACCAGTTAGAACTCCACTTGCTCCTGGTACTCAACTTATTAAGAACTCATCTGATACTTTACCAGACTATCCTTATCAGAATCTCATCGGAGCTCTAATGTATCTATCAATGGGAACAAGACCTGATATCAGTCACAGTGTGAGTTATCTGAGCCAGTATAGTATGTGTTTTGATAAATCTCACTGGCTTGCAGCCAAACGGGTACTCCGCTACTTAAAGGGTATTAGAGATTTGGCTCTTGTCTACCAAAAGACTGGAAAACCACTCCATGGACATGCCGATGCAAACTGGGGATCCTGCGCAGAAGACAGAAGATCCTACACTGGTTATCTTTTCAAATTTGCAGGAGCTGCAATCAGCTGGGAGAGCCGTAAGCAAAGAACGGTTGCTCTATCCACTCAGGAAGCTGAGTACATGGCATTAACAGACGCTGCCAAGGAAGCCATGCACCTAAAACAACTAATATCGGACATGCGGATAAAACATGAAGCTATTGAATTATTCAATGATAATCTCGCTGCACAGGACTTGACGAGAAATCCAATAGTAAGTGCTCGTTCAAAACACATCAGCATTCGAGAGCACTTTATACGAGAGAAGGTTCAAGATGGAGACATAGTTGTCTCATACAAGCCTACAGAAATCATGGAAGCTGACATTTTGACTAAAGGACTCGCAGGCCCTCGCCATGACACTCTACAAAAAGCAATGGGACTACAACTACAACTAAAGCCTACAGAGTGAGGGGGAGTGTTGGAATGCCTCAACTATTATGTGACCACTCTGTTCTTTATTGCCAACCACCACCACCAGAGCGTCATGTGTCTACACTCATTTTATTATTACTCCATGTACACATTCCATTTTTGTCTTGCAGACACGCAGTACATTATTTGTTCAATTAATATTAACTTTCATTTTTAATGGTTCAACTTTTTAATATTCTCTGATATTTCTAATAACTTCACAAACACCACATTATTTTCGGATTTCGAAACTGGTCTCGAAATCCGAAAATAAAGTGGTGTTAGTAAATTCACTGAACAGCTGTATTTTCAGCTTAATACGTGTATCACAGATAGGTCTCGTGTTACAAAAGCAACAATGTAAGCAAATGGAAGTTGCGGGGCAAGAGAAGCAAATGAGCAAAAGAAGAAAATGGTTTTCCCTCTTGTTCTTTATTCCTCTAAGTCCCTAACCCCCTTCCTTAAGGCCCCGACCCATAGAATCAGTTGCGTCCGTTCGCTGCCGGATTCACCTGACAGCTGTGAGTTTTACCGGACACAACGGATTGGGATGACCCATAGAATCCGTTGCGGTGTCTCAACTCAACAAGACCACTCATGTTAGCAGAAGAGAAAATTTCAAATTGGTTCTTACTGCGAATGTCATCAGAGAGAAAATTTCAAATTGGTTCTTAATGCGCATGTCTCTCTTCTGCCGGACGCAAAAAGTTAAAAGTTGGGCTACTTTTTGCGTTGCGTCCGTTGCATCCGATGCTTATGGGTCACTTCTCATAAGATCATGTGTATTTAATCGAGCTGTCAGGTGAATCCGGCAGCGAACGGACGCAACGGATTCTATGGGTTGAGGACTTTATTTTCATAAACGATCTCTTGTCTGAAACTTTTAATCCTCTCAATTGCTTTGCTGACGACTCAATTACTCAGCTTTTCATATTCGGTTCCAAATTAACGTCTCTGCTCCTCGGTTGTGGAAATGGAACGGTTGCGCATGAGTAACTCATTGCATTCTGACCTTGACATCATTGCTACATGAGGTAGTAAAAACCGAGTTGAATTCAATGCTTCAAAAACTCATTGTTGTCATTTGTCGTTGATCCCTAAAATCCCCCCGTTGCCATTATCCTGCATCCAAGAAACCGAAAAGCTGTCAGTACTAGGTATGTGTGTGAACGATGACCTTCAATGAACGCCCGGTTGGGCGATACCGCTGTTATGTATAAAATTCCCAAATAAATAGAAAACAACCGCGCACTTTGATGGTTAAACTACAACTCGAAGTTATCGTGTCATAGAACCGATCGCGAACTCCATGTTCAACATTGGATAGCCGATGCGTTTGAAAACTCAGCACAATTTGATGACTAAAATGCATATACGTTTTACCGAATACAAGGCCTACCGGCTGCGCCAAAATGTTATGTATAAAATTCCCAAATAAATAGAAAACAACCGCGCACTTTGATGGTTTACTGAGTCTATCGAAGTTGGAGCTTGCCACATATTTGTTTCTTCAAGATGTTAAAGGTCTTTGTTTCGGTGTTGCCCAAAGTATTGAGCTGGTTGTAAATCTCGGAGTCTTCGTTGTCCATAGTTCCAAAAGACCATTGAAAAAAATGTCCGATTGTTTCTATGGCCCTTTTGTCTGTCTTCCGGGGAAACCAGGTGCTTTAGTCTAATGTTGTTTTGCCGTAGGTTTGTTACGATGACTTCTAGTTCGTTGGTTCTCCTTTTGCAATTTAGCTGTTTGATCTTGGCGTCACACTTGTCAACGAAACTCAAAACCACAGAAAAATCCAATGGTGTTATTTTCGTGAAGATGGTCCATTTATTTCGATAGAAAACTGTATTCCCAATGCCTTCAAATAGTGCCGTAGTTACTGGTAGGTTTTCGATTCTGTATGGTGTTGTTGATGATGCAGTGCATGCGTTTGCCACGAGAAAAACGTACATTGTATTAGTAAAAAATTTTGTTAACATTTTTATAGTTCGTACTAAGTTAAACTCTTTTAAATTTATGTTCTTAGTTATAAGTACGTTGGAAGTTTATGTGGAGATAAAAAAACTACCAAATAAAAATTTTTTTTTATATTTTTGTGTTAAGTTTTTAGCCTCTGGGATATCTGAAAGGATAAACGTATTTGATTATTTATTCAATACAAGATATATTTATATATATATTTTTTAAAAGGTCTTAGCATCTGTGAAGCCTGAAAACATTTAAGTTAAGGTTAATTAGTGCTTATGAGTGGAATAATTTCAGTTGGTTGTTATGAACTCTTTTTGTATGTCTTCCTACTCTTATGTTTTTTTTATTTTTGTGTTAAGTTTTTAGCCTCTGGGATATCTAAAAGTATAAACGTATTCTATTATTTATTCAATACAAGATATATTTATATATATATTTTTTAAAAGGGCTTAGCATCTGTGAAGCCTGAAAACATTTAAGTTAAGGTTAATTAGTGCTTATGAGTGGAATAATTTCAGTTGGTTGTTATGAACTCTTTTTGTATGTCTTCCTACTCTTATGTTGGTATTCACCTCTCCGCCCACAGACAACACCTCATATGGTCCCAACCAAATTGAAGAAAACTTGTTTTTACGAGCCGGGTTTTTCAATAATACCTTTTGCCCTGGAGCAAATGATGCCGGGTTTAACATGCCGATCGTAAAATTTTTAGACATAAGTTTAGCATTGTCCAAAGTTTCTCTAGCTATTTCATGAGATTTCTGAATTTGAAATCGCAGCTGTTGCGGAGAGTCTTCGGTATTATATAGAGGAGTTGGCTTTTTTCAAGTTTGTAGGCATTTCGAACTCAAAGCCGTAAAGGCTGGTCAATGGTGTCAATTTATAGTGGAAGAATGCTGTGTATCGTTATGTACATGCATGGCCTGACTAAGCCATTGATCCCAATTTCGGTAGTCATTGTCAACGAAACTCCTTAGATATTCCGCTAAGGGTCTGTGACTCCGTTCTCACGAACCGTTGGCCTGTGGGTGGTAGGCGGTTATATGAACTTTCTTAACTACCAACAGTTTACATGTTTCAGAAAACAATCTGGAAGTAAAGTTAGAGCCATTAACCGTAACAAGCATTTTGGGAATACGAAAACGTGTAATTATTTCCGAATAGAAAGCTCTGGCCACTGTAGATGCCTCTGCATCCGGGATCGCTATGCAAGCCATGTACTTAGTCAGTTCATCTTGGAATGTTAAAATATACCTGTTCCCAGAACAAGTTAGTGGCAAAATACCCACCATGTGCATGTATACCTTGTCGAAAGGTCGACTAGGAGTATCAGTTAGTTGCATCGGCATTTTGGTAAGTTTCGAGAACTTATTCTTTTGGCACTTTTCGCAATTTTTTATGCATTGATTAATGTCTTTTTGCATATGTTTCCAACTAAACTGATTTCGGATACGCATATATGTCTTCTTTACTCCCTGATGTCCACCGAGTGCAGACTCATGAAAATCATGAAGAACAGTTTCAATTCCAGCAGGATCCGTTAAGGTGATGAACGATGACTCCTTTGTACAGTCTGTTTTTGTTTTTTCATTTTCCGGAATTTGTTCTGTCACAACATTGTCATTCTTGTGTTTCGTCTGTAAGTACCTTTGTGCTTTCTATGTTCAATTTCGCTTTACCCCTTGTCTGAACCACCTTAATTTCTTCGGGATCCGTCTGGATTCGGCTGAGTGCGTCCGAATCTAATAAGTCTCGTAGTCGGATCTTTTACATTGAAAACTCTTGTAAGAGGACGGTGATCAGTAAAAACTGTGAAATGGTGACCACCTTCTTGGTACTTCTAAGTACGAAAATGTTTGCATGCCCATACACTATCGCAAGCAGCTCCTTTTCTATTGTCGAGTATCTAAAGAGATTTGCCAAGCTGTCGGCTTGCATACGCAATAGGCTTATCTTCACCCACTTTACCCTGAGACAAAACGGCACCTAATGCTATTTGCTATGTCCGCACCTGAGAGTTAAACTTGCTTAACTCAAAACAATCCCAAACCAACATGATAACCAAGTGGTTTGCCATACAAAATGAAACCTTTTTAGTCACTGGGTTTCGAGATAACCTACTCGAAACCAAAGGCGCTGAATGCACTATTTCCAATATTCCATTGAATTTGACATTTAAGAGAGCGGAAGTGAGTGGAGAGAGAATGAATTCTCTCATACGTCATTGACGTTCTGCTCACACTTGTATGTCTGTCTCTTTTTAACTTAAGACAAAAAGATAAACTCAAAACTTTTCTGCATATGCGGACACTACTTGGTTAACTCAAACCATCCTGGAACGAAACCCAGGTTATCTTCAGGTGCGGACATAGCATTAAGAAAGTCGGCCAATTACTCAATATCGAAAGTGTTCACCTGAAAACTTTAGGTTTGTTCGTTGAAGCCCTGGCCACAAAGCGTTTAAAAAAAAAAATTAAACTCACCCTGAATGTTTTTTGAGTTTTGGTTTTGCCCTCAACTCGCCTTAGGTTTTTGCTGGGATTGTCAAAGAAACCTGTTTGATTGCACGTTGAATGCGACACGAACTCGGCTTGAAGTCCACTCTAATATCGTTTTTCATTGACGAAAAGAGTTACTGCTTTTGAAAAGATTGAAAAAAAAGAGTAGTTCTGGAGTTACTCTAAACGCCAAAGATCTACTCCCAATCGGTTGGGAGATCTACTCTGAAAATTACACACACATGCAAAAACATCTGTTGTATCAAACGTCAAATGGAAAAGAATTGTTGTGAAATTTGTTTGGTGATTATTTAAAATTGAAAAGAAAAAAAAAAGTAATTGAATATGAGTGCAGAAATATGTAAATAATTTAGAATTTGTTAGTTCGCTGCATTATTTGTTGTCATTTTCTTCGTCGTCATCGGAAAGGGATGAATCCATCCATCATCTACAGGGAGTGTAAAAAAAAATATTGAAAAGATGCAAGTGTGCGCATTCACTGCTTTAGTAACTACGTAATCAAGTCATTAGAAACAACTGCGAAACGAGTTGAAAATTTTTCACCCCACGTAATGTTAAAATTTCAGATACCTATAAAGTTAATTTAGGCCGGCAACTGACAACTGACTACACATTGGGCGCGTTCGAGAACCTATCGGATAGCCTATCTCGGATAGCCGTATCTTGGATACCTTTTTGAACGATCCAGATATCTTTTTCCAGATAGCTGCAGACAACAGCTGTGAAATATTAAAATTCGACTTTTGACAGAAAAACATTCAAAATATCATTGCTAGACGATTATAACTTTGTTTTTTCGATTTCCCATACGTTTTAAAAGACTCTTATGCTGAAATAAATGCACACCAAAACAAAAAATCAACATGAAAAGAAATAAAAATAAATTTTCTATATGTTTGTATCAGCTGTTCGCTAAGGTATCTGAGGTATACCGAAAATTCACAGATAGCTTTGGTTTCTCTATTTGACAGAAATGGTTTGCATCTTTGCTAAATGCTTAACACGTAAACAACAACAACAAGCTATCCGGATACCATTCTCGAACGCAGCCAATAAAACTGCGCAAATTGGAGTTTGCGCAGTCATTTGTGTTGTGAATGGGGTTGTTTGTGCAGTTAACTGTGTAAAAATCAAAACGATTTGATTTTTGCTCAAGTCAGTTTGCGCAGTTATATTGTGTAGTCAGTGGCCGGCCTTAGAATCATTTCGACGTTTCACAATCGGCTGTTCGGAAAAAAACACTAAAGATTGCAAACAAAAAAGGATTTACTGCGTTTGTAGTTCAATTTTGCATTCACCAGCCCCGGATCTTCAATTTTTTAAAGGCGGGGCAAATACTGAAAAATGCCGCCCCCACCAATTTATATTTGCTTTTACCTTTATAATCTTTATTATTTCAGCTATCATATCTTCACTAATTCGTCGACCGAGAATTGTTTTGTTGTAAACGCCAAAATGCACTTTTTTAAAGTGGGTATGCAGTAATATGTTTTTAAAGGTCCTTGTTCGATCTCTGCAATCAGAATTGACCTATCATTTACCGTTGCTGAGATAAATAGCATGGACTTTGTCGTATATCCTCAAAATACGCATACCCTTAGTTTTGTTTTGTCGTAAGCGCCAGTTTTTGGCATATACGACAAAAATTCCATGCATTTTACCGCGATTTTTTCTTTAATATTGGTTTGTCGTACGTCTATGGGCTTAAGACATACGATCGAAAATTTAAAACAAAACATTAAAATTGCTTTGTCGTACGTGTATGAGACTCACATAGAATGTAAGACTGATCTAATAGACATACAACACAAATAAAACAAAAAAAAATCCGGTTTGGTTTGTCGTACGTGCATATATTTTTTGGTAAATATTTAGAAGTGGGGCTCCAGCCCAAATCGGTCCAAAAAAATTTTCTAACAATTCTGGATTATTTTATAGTATAAAAATAGATGTTTTGAAGTGGGGGAAGACATTTTGCTTACAGAAAACAATTGCTATTTCCATATTTAGCATGAGCAGCCTAATTCTGCGGAAACAGGGTTCAAATACTGAGCCCCGCGAAGCGGGCCATGCGGAAAGCTGTTGCATACGGAAATTATTTGCTTTATTATTTCCGTATGCAACAGCTTTCCGCATGGCCCGCTTCGCGGGGCTCATTATTTGAACCCTGTTTCCGCAGAATTAGGCTGCTCATGCTAAATATGAAAATAGCAAATAATTTCCGTATGCAACAGCTTTCCGCATGGCCCGCTTCGCGGGGCTCATTATTTAAACCCTTTTTCCGCAGAATTAGGCTGCTCATGCTAAATATGGAAATAGCAATTGTTTTCTGTAAGCAAAATGTCTTCCCCCACTTCAAAACATCTATTTTTATACTATAAAATAATCCAGAATTGTTAGAAAATTTTTTTTGACCGATTTGGGCTGGAGCCCCACTTCTAAATATTTACCTATTTTTTTACTGGAGGTGCAGAAAGTATAAATACCAGACCGATCAAAAAAAAATTCAGTTGGCTGCAAAATATCGTTGAGTAAGGTTGTGCTTCATCGTGAGCAATGGATTCACCGCTGAGGAATGTTTCGCAGGAAATACTTTCGTAAGTACATAATCTACCGATACTGTAAATTTCTTTATAAGTGAAAAGTATAAATACAAACTGTGCATTTAAATTTATTCTTAGACTAATTGATCAAATAGTTCCAAGCGAAGCTGAATTTGCCAAAATTAATGTAGAATCCGACTTAGTTTTATCTGAAAACGATTAAATCTTATAGATTTAACTACACTTTCATATTTATAGTCATAGGATGACTTTTTTGTTATCGTTTATAAAAAATGTTAATTTTATTTCATTTATTTACTTCTTGTTAACTTTATGGTCATAGAATGACTTTTTTGTCTTTTAATAAATAATTAATTTTTTGTAAACCTAGACTCCCAACGAAAAGACTGTTTTGTATGTAAAAAGTATTTTAACTGTAACTTATCAAATAAAAACATTGTTAAAATTGAAAATTGACTTTTTTTAGTTGGTTCTCATACGAATTTGTATTGGATTATACTACATGTTGAGAATTGGAATGTCGTTCGTGCGTTCACTTTGTCGTACGTGTATGGGATGGAAACAAAAGCTTTTTTTGGTGGCGTATACGACAAACTCATTTTGGGTAAAAACCTTTATAAATTCAAAACTACTGTAGGTAGAACGGTCTAGAACACATTATTCAAAAGATGATATTTAACATAATATTTATATTAATAACGAACAAAAACTTTATCGGGCCATTTTTTTTTTATATGACCGCAAACTTTAAAATGCGATTTCCCAAAATCGGAAAATTGGCGTATACAACAAACCAATTCTCGGGCGACGAATTGACTGAAAACTGGACACAAGCCTTTCAGAAAAAATACTTAAACCGCTGTTTTTTCTGTTTTAATCCTATTTATTTACAGATATGATAGGACTTAAAATAAAAATGTTTATAATAAAGACAAAATCAAATATACTGATGTATTTATCATTTGCAATTACAATTTTACTCTTCGAGCTTTTTGCTCAGCAAATAAATCTATGACCTTATCATAATTTAATTCGTGTGCGATTCGATTTTCTATCGCTAAGATTGCTAGACTGGATAAGCGTTCCTGGCTCATAGATGATTGCAAATAATTCTTAACTAGTTTTAGTTTGCTAAAACTTCGCTCTCAGCTTGCGGATGTAGTGGGAAGCGGAGAGTAAATTCGCAAGGCAACACAAATATTTGGAAAAGCATCCTGCAAATCATGCGCAAATCATTGCAAGAGATAGAAACCGTTAGCTTTTTCAATGTCACCAAATAAAAGCGGAGCTTGCTCTTTAAAAACGTAGAGTTCCTGACAGAATTCAACGGTGCTCACATCTCGCTAATTTTTTTTAACCAGATCCGCTTTATACTTTTGCAGTTCTTCAATTGACATTTTCAAAATATTAGAGCCACTAAGAAAAGCGAAGTTCATATTCAGCATGGTGGCACAATCAAATCTCTTTTTAATTTCTGATATGATCAAATACCATCATTATTTCCTTTCAGTTGAACAGGTTTGAGTGTCCTTCACATATCTCATCGAAATGTTTTTTATGTTTCGGAATTCCTTTGTTTTGCAAGATAGGGTCAACACCACTTTTTTCAGCCACTTCTCTAGCCTCATTTTTCCAATACTCCATTGGATTTTGTCTCATTTTTTGTAAAGTTTTGAGCAGACCATCCATTAGTGCGACGGAACAGGCAAGAATAACGGCGAGAAAACGTGAATTTTATGGAAAAATCGGGTTTAGTGGCCCGTACCACTTGGCCGGTATGAGTAACGACTTTGCCAAAAAGAACCTTTTTGTAGAGCGTTCAATTTTGAGAAAAAATCATCTTTGGTTGAAGCGATCCCATGAAATGCCGCTGAGCTATAGAAATTTTAAAATAAAAAATCAGAGTTTCCGTGTATTTTCAATGGGAAATCTTCATACCTCTTGATAGAGCACTTAAAATAATATTAAGGGCTCAAAGTTTCAGGGCTTATTTTTTTTAGTATTTTCAACAAAATTTCAAATCAAAATTTGTAAATACATAATATGTGTAGGTACATATTTTTTTATAGCATTCAGTAATAAAAAATAGAAACAACAAATAATTGTTACATTCAAATCGTCAGACTAAGAGTACGCCCCCATATAATTGTCAGATTATCATCCTGGAGGACGAAGACATCAAGTTGATAACTCTGTACAAAAATCTGACGAGCTCGTGTATTTCAAGGTCACGTGTTTTTTTACATTTTTAAAAATCAGCCATGACTTATGGCTCCACTCAAATTGTCAGATTATTGAAACATACACTTTCTTGAGTACACTTAACATTCACTTTAAAAATCTGAAAGAAAAGTTGTCCACTTCTCGGTCGCAGCAACCGATGCTGCTTTGAAACCGAAAGGTAGAAAAATTGTCTACTTCTCGATCGCAACTAGCGTTGCTGTTTTGGAACCGAAAAGTAGCTAATTTTTTTGGCGCTTGCAACCCACGTTACCTGCACAAGATACATATGCTGGGTCTGGTAATGAATATGTAGTGTGAAATGGTTTTGATGCTCTTCTTGTGTGATTTTTGTTTTAGGGAGCAATGATTTATTGTAGCAGACAAAAGTGCTGCAGCGTTCTGTGATTCCTGTGGGCGAGCGGCAGCAAATTTCGAACTTGTTTTTGCCGCCCCCTAAACTTGCCGCCCGGGGCATGTGCCCCGGTCTGCCCCCCCCCCCCCTAGATCCGGAGCTGGCATTCACCAAACTAATTGAATTTTGACTACATAGAAAGTGAATGCACCCAATGCTATTCCTGACAATTGTCACCAATACTACGACAAAACTAATGAAAAATGTTTCGATGCCCGCGTTCGTCGCAGTTTCGAATCTTCGATATCCAATCTGTCAGTTCAAGAACGCAATTTAAGCTCTGTGTCAGATATAAAATGGTACTAGGCGTGTTTTTTTGGAAATTTTACACCGTATAACACTTTGGATTTACATGTATAACAAAAACAACAAGTTGCACCGGATGAAAGGTGGCGTAGAATCCTGCACTAGATAGGTTTAACGAGTCATACAGGTATAGGTAGATAGGTTTAACGAGTCGAACATAAAAACGCGAACCTTTTTTTTGGTAAACCACTACACTATATAGTGTAGAACGGCCAAAAAAACAGCCCTACTGTGATTCACCTCTCGGTTCTACATAGTTAGTGGTAAAAGTAATTGGAAAACATACAGATTTTCCCAGTTTAAAATTAAGGAATTCGATTTCCAAGTATTTGTGTAAGGTGGTATGCAAATTAAATTCACTTCAATCAATTTTGATTAAAAAACTTTAAATCATAAAAAATTAAATGTGCCCTCAAAAATAAATTTTCTTTGCTGATAAATTCACTTTCAATATCAATTTCCAAAACAGAATATCCGAACATCAATAATAATCAATTTCAATTGAACAAATAAGCGAAAACTAGTAAAACAAAAAACTAACCCAAGATACCGAGTAAAGGTCGATTGTCATGAACGTTGTTTTGCTTGTTTTGACAACTAGAACTTTTTTTAAGAATTTTCAGCCAGTTTTTTCCATCTGAAAATCAGAAAAATCTAACTGTCAGCTAAATGTCAGCTGAAACTTCTGACTTTTTTGACCAATCAGAGCGACGAAAACTGACAGTAGTTTTCGAAGACCCGGTGCGAAGAACGCGAGCATTGAAAAGCGTAGTTCTGCATTTGAGAGTAGTTCTTTCGGATTTCAATGAAAAACGCTATAAATAAAACTACATAATTGAAATATTTACAAAAAAAAAATCATCATCTATTCGTTCTCACATTAATCTACCAAATATACATTATAGTGTGTTATACTTTTTTACAGATTTTTATTAAAAAAAGGACAAGAAAATATTAAAACCATAAATAATAACTGAAATGAAAATTCACGACGAAAATATGTAGGTACCTAGATAATTTTCTTGTCCTTGTATTTTTTTTTTTGCAATCATAGACTAATAGTGTGTTTTTTTATCGATATATCTGTCTATCATAACTCAAATTTATCTTTTGCTGACTTCTTTTGTGTTTGTCGCTTGAATTCAAGCATTTGCATTATGCGAATCTTGAGTTGAGGATTCTTGGCAATTGCGTTCCCGAGTGTTATGTACTCAACTGAGAACATAAACACCACTGGAATGGTAACGTTGTTGTTACCATCGCCAGACATTGCAAACATGGGTTGCGTTTCACCGGAAGAACCAGGGACATTATCACAGACTATGACAGCTTTAGCGCCAGCTTTTTGAGCACGACGTGCTTTGTCGACGAAAGTGCAATCACCTCGTTCGACTATTAAGATTTTCCCCCGTATTATATCGGTATCATTTAGATCGGTGCAACCTCGCAATGGACTGGCTTGCAGGACTTCCGCCTCGACAAACTCTTCAGAAACTAATTCGGGTGAGAAATGACTTGGGCCAGCCATCAAAGCTGTCCATTCTTCACTGTCCTCAATTTTAAATGCGACAGCCTGAAAAAAAATCATTAGGTCTAGTAAAATGAATGAGAAGTAAAACTTACCTGTAACTGAGCTAACTGATTGAGGCTCTGCAATTTTGTTAGCTCTAGCATCTCCTGCATGAAAAGAAGACCCATTTCACCATCTTCCGGACTCTTCGCCTGGATAAAGATGTTAAAATGTTAAAAAAAATATATCTTGAGTAAATCGACTGAACAATGGAATTACGTTGTAGAAACTGTGAAACAGCCGAACCTTTCCATCGCCTAGAGAAACCATTGTGATGCCCATGTCGTAAACAGCTCGCAAGTGATCTGCATTACTCGCTTGAAAATCTAACGCTCTTAATCGTTTGTTCGATTGCGCTCGAGGGCAGGATCCCGTTATAAAATTTCTCAATGGTTTTCGCACTTTCTCAGGGAACAGCTTTGTTGAGCTGGGACATGTTCGCATAAAGTCCAGAACGTTATGTTCGTCTGTTTGGCGAAAACCTGCAGGGCACACAGTAAAAGTTAGGAAAAATTAAAAGTCGTTCGTATAGAATTTCTATAAAAAATTATAAGCGTAAGCTCTTTTCTCTATAATTGTTTATCAAATGAGAGCAATCTATAACTTCTCATTGCTTGATTTCTTTTAAAATAGTAGTGGTTTAAAAAAACATTAGATTCGTTTGTTGAACTTTACCTAGGGTTGACCCAGGTTTTCTTGACAACCATATGAGTTAGCAATGCGTTTTCAGTTTTCAAAAAATGATAAACAACAAAATATCCACACATCCCTGTCATTTGATGAATTGAAAATTTATTGAGTCTTTTATTTCTAATGCAATGTTTCTTTTACAATTCTAGCGATTGATGATTTGTTCAAAAGCGGCTGTAATGTATGGCCTTCTTTAAAAATTTTCCATTTATAATACGCCTCGTGGCTGTCACCCCGTCCGTTTCTATAGTCATATTAGGTTTGTTCGTTGAAGCCATAGGGTCGCCCTGGGGTCGCCACAAAGCGTCGCTGGGGTCGCCCTATGTATTTGCTGTGGCGAGTTGAGGGCTGTCAAATGGCATGTATTTTTTTTTTTTTAATGACAGGGATGTGTGGTGATTTGTGGTTTAACCTAGGTCAACCCTGGGGAAAGTTCAACGAACGGACCTATTGTGTTCCTGCTCTTGCTCATAAGCATTTGGAAAGTTACTTGAAACGAACGTTTCTTCTATTTACATATTTACAATTATAACATCTTAATCTTAATCTTAATCTTAACATAGTATAAAATAAAGTCGCTTTCTCTGTCCCTATGTCCCTATGTATGCTTAGATTTTTAAAACAACGCAACGGATTTTGATGCCGTTTTTTTTAATGAATAGAGTTATTCAAGAGGAAGGTTTATATGTATAATACATGCATAATATAGCAAAGAAAAGCCAAGAAATTTAAAGTTTTGTAATGCGATGTCATAACAAACATATTATTTTTTTACTATAAAAAAAATATTTACTTTTACTTTTACTTCAATTTTATAATATGAAACTCGCACGAATAGCAAACTATTTTTTAAAGCATCATAGTTTTTGTTGAAAAGAATACGTATCTTTTGTTTTTATTTCTGAATGGTAAGTATTCAGATAATTTTAACTGCGGCTCATACTAATAATATGGCAATTCGTGCATAGGTAATCCTAATCATACATAAATAGAACTGAGAAAATTTTGTTCAAGTCTGGAAGACGTCATCGTTCGAACATAGGTTGTAGTATAGTGAATGCCAACTGAATGGTAAATATTCAGATATTTTTTACTGCGGCACATACTAATAATATGGCAATTTGTGCATAGTTAATCATTCATATAGAACTGAGAAAATTTTGTAAAGAAATTTTTAAGTCATGTCTGGAAAACGTCTTCGTTGGAATACATAGGTCGTAGCACAGTGAATGCCAAAAGAGTATACGTTCAGCAAGAGATGAAGAATCGTCAACGGAACGTGAGGCTCGCCTCAGACAGGCTCGGGATAGATACAGAGCTGACAGAGAGAGAGAATCTTCAGTAGAGCGTGAGATTCGCCGCAGCCGGGATCGAGGTAGGCATATGGTTCAGAGGTACAGAGAATCATCAGTAGAGCGTGAGGCTCTCCTCAGTCAGGCTCGGGATAGATACAGAGCTGACAGAGAGAGAGAATCTTCAGTAGAGCGTGAGATTCGCCGCAGCCGGGATCAAGGTAGGCTTATGGTTCAGAGGGACCGAGAATCATTAGCACGAGTTACTAATTCATGGGTAAATAAAGAAAATTCTGCCATGAATTACGATCCTTCGATTTCTTACAAGGACGATCGTATAGTATCAATAGGTACTATGTCAGTAGTGTGTGAACATTGCTTGGCATTGAAATTCAAGGACGAATCGAAAGGCATGTGTTGCTTACAAGGAAAAGTAAAATTAGAAGAAATTCTCCCACCACCTGAACCACTTCACTATCTTCTTACGGGTGGTCATCCAAAATCCAAACAATTCATTCGCAATATACTATATATATTCAGGAGCGTCCAGAAGCATTCTTAACCCGTTACATTGGTGCAAAAAGATCGCTTCTCATGATTCTGAGGAGTGACAGCCGCTTCTCGATTTGAAGTGAGAATCGACTCAAGAAGCACCAACACATGTTACTCAAATGTCAAAAGAAAAGGATCGTAATTCATGGCAGAATTTTCTTTATTTACCCATGAATTAGTAACTCAAAATAAAATCAGCGTTGTACCCGTGTGAAGCCGGGACGGGTCGCTAGTCTAACTTAAATCAGAGTTTACACGTACGTCTGTTTCTTTACTTTGTGGACAGAAATTCACAATCCGTCATATTTTAAGGAGTGGGGGAAAAATTCTCTCAGAAACTCTCAGAAACTCGCTGAAAGAGCGTAATTGTCCTAAAAGTAAAGAAACGCCTTGAACAAAACATTCGCAGCAACGCTTGGTAAAACGTCTGTTTGACAGTTGTTGTATTTGTTTTGGCTGTCCACGATTTCTGCCCACAGAAATTTAGGTGGCAGAAATTCGCAGGGTGGGGAAATATTTTACTCTCTCGTGAGCACTCTCTTTTGTGCACTGCTACGAAAAATCGCTGTGCTGGAACGGCAAACATTGTCTTGTCATTTTGGTATGCAAGGAGAAAAAGGCTGATATACAGTGACTTTCTTGAATTGGTGAGACTAGTTACAAGATTTCTCTATCTTAAAAGAGCGATGACTCAGTTATTAATTAGGTTGCCTATAAAGCACATTTCGGTAATCACTTAAAACATCACAAAAATCGATTTGTACTGACGTTGTATATGATGTTTGGCCTTCGGGGTCATAGGTACCGACGTGTTATGCTGCTGCTTGATGAGGCTGGTTGGATGTCGTTTTCGTCACTGATTGATTTTATTGAAGTTGGTGAGCTCAGATGGGGCTGATTTTTGAGAGGCGTGAGTTCTCAGCCCAGAGTCCAGGAGAGATCTTCTTACCAGGCATTTGCCTTTATCAGTTTCAATTTTCTACTTCATTTTTAGGTTAGTAGTTGGTTGAGTTAAAACTTTGAACTCCGTAACAGTTACAGTTTTTGATTTACAGTCTATGTTTAATATAGGACGGTGGTGCCCTCCCAAACACAACCGTCCTCAACAACGGTTTCTCCAACACGACGTCATTTGAGGGAAAATACATGTCACTTGACAGCCCTGTTCATTACCTGAACTCCAGCAAAAACAACGAGAGCTACCCATGGCTCAAAAAAGATTTAGTTTGACATTCAGGGCGAGTTTTGATTTTTCAAAAAACGCTTTGTGGCGACCACAGGGCAACCCCTAGACTTCAACGAACGACCCTATTATTAAATAATTTATTTACATATTATCTAACTATAAATACCGAAGTCACTGAAAGAAAAGTTCTAACAAGCTGTTATTGGTAAATTTGAGTTCTACATATTGTTTTAAGTAGACCAGGGTAGAAGCCTGTGAAAATAATAAAAAAAAAAGTAGCAAATGGCATGAAACTAATAGGCTTTTCACTTTGTCCCATAACATCAAAATTTATGTGAAAAATTAAAAAAAAACACGTTTTTGGTTTTTTCATTATTATCTTTTACAAAAATATTTTCGTTTTTACAAAACTCAAAGATAACTCTAACCTCTTTATGTTTCAAAAACACTGTCATCCTGGTGTAAGGAAATATAAATTTTTAGTATTTATTACTATTTTCTCAGAAAAAGTCAAAACCCCCAAGAACTCGAATTTTATAAAGTTTTAAAGCAGATTTCATTCTAAAATATGTGACTGCATTTTTTCAGTAAAAAAGTTACCTTTTTAAATTCTAGTTACATTTGCGTCAAAGAAAATCTCATAATATATAAATTTACATATTTAATCCAGATACTTTTTGCTGATTACGTTATAAATTATAAATGTTTAACATGAAATTTTGTATATATTTATATTTTTTACACTTCAAAGAGTGTTGAAACAAACATAAAGTTGACTTACAAAAAAAAAAAAAAAACCATTTCTTTAAGTCTTAAAATTTAAAAAGAAAAAGCGAAAAATGTAGTTTTGTACGTACACTTTGAGGTTATGTGTTATGTAAACACAAAAGTTGTAGATATTTGTACTACCTAAAACTTTGCCCCATTACTTTTTTATAGTTTTGCCGGAAATCGAGATGAACCGTTTTTTACCCTTAAGTCCCTAACCCATATACATCCTAACCTCAGATCGCCTCTAATTTATTTTTCCTTCCATTTTTGAAAAACTCCACTCCATGTGTAATTGGTTTCATTCTACTATTATTTTTTTGACCTCTAGAAAATTATCTACCACGGTCTAGTAGGCGGATGGATAGTCCATCAACGGTGTTGATTCCGCTGGTAAACCAAAAGCAAGTTGCCTGCTGCATATAACGTGGGGTTTCAGACGTTCACATATAACAGAAGACAAGATCTTATGAGCGACGTTAAGGAGGTTTATTCCTCTTTAATTGGCGCAATTGTGACGGTCTCCCTTCTTTAGGATCGGGCATACGATACTGAGGTTCCATTCATCGGGCATGGTCTCTTCCGACCATATCATGAAGATCAGCTGTGTATGCTCCTCTCCAACTGATCTCCAGCTGCCTTGAAAAGTTCGGCATCAAGGCCATTTGCACCTGCAGTCTGATTTGATTTAAGTTTGCATATGGCAAGCTTAACTTCTTTTAGGTCGGTAGGACGGCATTCTTGATCATCGTCCAAGTTGAATGGGGCAATCTGCTGACAGCGGAATTTGTATTTTCATCGCCGTTAAGCAGTCTGCAGAAGTGATCTTTCCAGATTCTCAGTAGCGAATGTAACTCTACTACTATGTCTCCCTGCTGGTATTTACAGGCTTGAGTTCGGGGCTTGAAACCCAGGCAAAATCTTTTTACCTTTTAGTAAAACTTCCGAATCTCATTTCTGTCATGGCACCTCCTACTTCTTTTTCTTTTTGAGAATTCAGTGTTCTTCACTTATTTTCTCCTTGTAAATCTCGTTATACTCATCGTAAGAAGCCCTTGTTCGTTTTTGCATTTGCCTGCCTGCATTCATAATCGAACCAAGGGTTTCGTTTTGGGGGCCGAGTGAAACCCAGATCCTCAGAGGCAGTTGTTGGAATTGCTGCCACTGGTCTTCAATGCTTAATGCTGGCGGCATTATCCTTATTTAAGGATAATTGAAGGGACACTCGATTAGAAAAGGCATTGGCGATCTCTTGCGGTTGTAGCTTTCCGACGTCATATCTCTTCACAGCGTTAGTTCGTGCAGGTCGTGAACAAGATATCCTCATTGGTACCTTGGCTACAACAACGTAGTGGTCCGAGTCAAAGTTGGCCCCTCGGAAAGTTCGGACATTTATCACACTGGAATAGTGTCTTGCGTCGATCGCAACATGATCAAGTTGGTTGACGGTTGATTGATCTGGGGATCGCCATGTGCCTTTATGAATTTTGAGATGCGGGAAGCGCGTACTACTTTCAACAAGATTTAGCCCCGCAGCAAAATTGACTAGCCTTAGTCTGTTTTCGGAGGTTTGGTCATGGAGGCTATGCTTACCGATTGTATTTCCAAAGATGTCCTCCTTCCATAGTTTTGCGTTAAAATCGTCAAGAACGATTTTCACGTCGTGTCTAGGGCACGAGGTGCTCGTAGAAACAGTCTTTGGAATTGTCGTCTTTCTCTTCTGTGGGGGCGTAGGTGCATATTAGACTAATGTTGGCGAAGTTAGCCCTGATGCGGATGGTCATTATACGCTCATTAACTGGATTTTGGCTAACCACCTTATCCCTGAGTCTTCCTCTAACGACAAATCCGCACCCAAATAAGCGCTGTTTCTGTTGTCTGTAGCAGTCGCCATAGTAGATGTCGCAGTTTTTCATCTTCTTTATGCCCGGTCCACTCCATTCTCCATCGCACTTCTTGGATGGCGGTTATATCTGCTTTGCAGCAGTCCAGGGCGTCCGCTAATTCTCCAGTTACACGTAATCCGTTTAGAGATCTTAGGTTCCACGTGCAGATTCGGAGGTCTTTGTCATTTTTTCGTTTGCTTGGGTCGTCAACCTTGAAATCATTATCGTTATCCGAGGCTATTGGTTGTTTCGGAACCAGATGTTTTTTACGTGATTGGGTAGTTAACCCCACTCCACACCCCCAACCTGGAGGGCCAGGTCCTTTTGGGATCCCTTTGGACATGAATGGCTGGAATATCCAGTGTCAGTACCCTGCTGCAGGGTAGAGAGCTGCCGTTGTCTCACCAGGAGCTCATCCACCACCATCTCTACTTCAACACTCTGTCCTAATATTGAAAGACCCTGAAAGACCTTTAAGCCAAATATGTTGGAGTAGCTCCTTCAGAGTCTCTGCTTTTTCGACTGCTGAAGTCCACCGTTGATTCTGTCATTCGAATTCATCCGCTGAGACATTTCCAAATTTTTCCAAATTTCCGACACCGACCATCAAGTAAATGTAGGGTGGATGAGGTGGCAATAAAACTCCGCCATATTCTGTAATAGAAAAATACCCTCTAAGCTGAAGGCAAGACTACACAAAGGTTGTGTGTCCAGCACATTCAGTTCTAAATGTTCAACAATCCAAAAAATGTATAAGAGCAAATATGACAGAACGAGTAGCAAAGATTGATCGCATTAGAAAAACCAAGATTTTTAAAAGCCTTCACATTGAAAATACCATTTAAGAAAAAATAGTGCATGACCAGATCAGCTAATATTGTCATGTACACAAGAGAGATAAGAAAAAGTTTTGACCAGACAAGTTCAAACTTTGGGCCAACCCAAATTCAATTCCTGCATTCATATCTAAAAACTCAATATTTCATCGTAGGTTTTTTATATAAACTAATTTGTAAACTGGGTAATGAACTGAAAAACTTAACGTCTCGCCAAACAGAAGCCGAAAAAAGTAAATTATATGAAAAACTCAATTTTGATGAATGTGCGCAATACCAAGGGCACAAAATTACAGGTACAGCCTTTCTTATTTAAAACTTTTTATCAGAATTTGGCGAAAACTGTAACGAAATAACAATTCATGATGTCTAATTTTGCGTTATAAGGTTGAATTATAACTATGATTTGAAAAGATAACATTCAGAAATCAAGTAAAAAAAATACTATTCCGTTTTATCAATAAAAAAAAATAGTTAAATTTGAATTTTCTGAAAGCCTGTAATTCCAGCTTAGCAAAAAATTATTATAAATAAAAATAAATAAAACATATAAATGATATTGTAGCGGCAAATAGGCGGTGGCTATTTATTCTTAAAACAGAACGTTTACAACTGCAACAAAATGATCAAACAATACGCAAACCGTAAGAAGCACATTTATTTCTACACAACAATGATGAATACTCACTGAAAGTGCTATTTCCCAGCTGTGCGATTGATAGAGGCAACAAGTGTGCTTCGGTTGTGAACACAAATTCGTCTAGGTTAATAATGATGTCCGATGGGTCAGAAAACAATAAGTACAGATACTTAAAAGTTTCAGATAAGACATACGAGTCCATGCGGTCTTCGTGCTTGCCTGTCCGAACGTCATTAACGGCTGCATAGCCGCAGCTTACTTTGGCATGCTTTTGAAGCGTTTTGAGAGCTTTCTTTCCGACTTGCAAGTAATGATGATCATTTGTAGCTTTGAAGAGGAAGTAGGTTGATTCGATGAATTCTGGGCGCAGGTGATGTTGGCCCCAGTGGATTTGGAAGTCGACAGTGAATGCTTCAGGAATGAAGGTATGCATTTGCATAACTTGATACAACATTTCATGTGTTTGCACAGCTGGTTTTAAATCACCAGAGAGAACTTGCAATCCAGGCCAGAATGCCAGTAAAGAATCCATAAAATTCCTGGATTTCGCATGTGGACGGTGCATCAATACATCTAATAGCATGGGACCTTCGCTAACATACTTCATAACTGCATTATAATGCCGATTGAATCGCGCTAAATACTTGTCATCGCCAAGCAGAACGTATGATTTAAATAAATACTCATAGTAAGAATCGATTCCTGCTCCAACGCCAGAATCTCTTCGCACCCAATCCCCTGAATGGACATTCATCACCGTCCCCATCAGATCCGACCCTCTATGCCGGAGTTTCCATAGTGCATCCATAGCAGCATGTGCTCTAGCCTCAAATACTGGCTCTCCCGTCAGTCGCGAGAGTGCAGCAAACT
The DNA here is from genome assembly GCA_949752695.1 of Melanostoma scalare. NCBI lineage: Eukaryota > Metazoa > Arthropoda > Insecta > Diptera > Syrphidae > Melanostoma > Melanostoma scalare. The sequence goes on from OX456984.1 coordinate 91,828,690, forward strand.
CTAATAGAATAGTCCCCGCACATGCAGTGCATGTTTCACGAGACTTTTTTAATTGCTCGTCTTTCATACCAGTTCGAAGGTTAACTCTCGCATGTGGAATGCCTGTAGACGTGTTAAAGGCTGGTAACAGACGATAGCCCAAATCTCTGGCCATTTCAAGTAACTCCCCTTTGTACCAAGGCATAATTTTCAGGTCCTTCTGTATGTACTCAGTAAGAATGTGCGCTGATAGAAGTCCGCCAACCATTCGGATATTTGTTTCGAATACGGAGACAATGATGTCGCTGTCGAATTGGACGTCTTTGATTACCAGCTTCACCGCACTCTCGAATTCAGCAAAATCACCAAGCACTACAAGTGTGTCCAGAGCATCAACCAAGGTCATGGAAAAACTGAAAAAGAATAAATAAGTCTTAGTTTGTTTGTTCTAATCAAAAAAGCAAAAGAAAGAAATTATAAATTTCATTGATTACATTGGTGCAAGTGTCGACTGACTGCCCGAATTTTTCAATCGTCGCCAGAGCTTATTGGAAATGTCACAGATGTTGCAATGGACTTACAGAACCAACGTTTAATTTAAGCAGTCAGGAAACAGAAGCCCCTCAAAGACCTACTCCGACGATTATCCGGGAATTTATCTTCAAGTGTTTAAAAAAAAAAAAAAACATTAAAGAAGTGCGATGGGATTGGCCGGGCATAACATGAAAAACTGCGACACCTACTATGACGCATATTATGTTACGTTGCCGTTAGAGGTAAACTCAGGGATAAGGTTTTCAGCCAACATCCTAATGAGTGTAGTATGACAATCCGCATCAGTTCTGAAATCGCTTGAAATCCGTCCACGGCCCAAAAGAAGAAACAGACGATAATTCCAAAAACTGTTTCTAGAAACTCGAAAAAACACATGAGCAATGTCTTTGAAAAATCATGAAATTATCCTTGGCGATTTTAATGCAAAACCAAGGAAGGAGGACAACGGTAAGCATAGCCTACATGACAAAATTTTTAGACCTAGGGTAATCGATTTCGTTACGTGGCTGAGTCTAGTAGCTAGAAGAACATGCTTCCCTTACCTCAAAATTCATAAAGGTATGTATATGGCGATCCACAGTGGTTCCTCCCACAAATAAGTTAAAAATAAACTTTTTTTATTAGTTTCAAGAGTTACAAAGGTTAAGGGGGTTCACCTGTGTGAATATCGATTTTCGAGAGCTTTTTAAGATACTTGGTGTAAGTCAACTAATCAAGATTTTTTAATAATTCTTTTTGTATTTTGTTGCGCTTCATTGTGTTCACGCTGTTAATCGTCTAAAACAAAAAACAAAAATACTCCGTTATTCGTAATCAAAATGCCGAGGTACTGACGTAGGGATTTCGTAAATTTTTGAAAATGGCGTACGTCGGGAAAAAACATTTCGTTTTTCAAGTTTTTTTCTAACATATTAAGGTGTGAAAAACAACTTTAAAAAAAATTTCAAGAAATCCCTACGTCGCGTCAGTACCTTGGATTATGCATTAAAATTTACCCCTAGAAATTTTAGCACGATTCACCCAATAGATTTTGCGCAATTCTGCACACCACCTTGAAAAATACGGTTTCGCGAAAAACGCGTTCAAAGTTTGAGGACGTGATGATTCATCGTTTTTATTGACTTACATTCAATCTGCAATTCCAGGACAATAGAGTTCCCCTTCCTCGGCGTGTGTAAACTCTCGATTCTCCACCTGTTATTTTTTAAAAGTATTACAAAGGTTATCCCCCTTAAGTATTGCAATAAAAAGGGTTAATTTTTAGCTGGTTCAGTTAAATTTTTATTAAGTGCTAATAAATTTAATGGTATGCAAGAAACAATTTAAAATAGGTAAATCTGCTCAGAGAATAAAATCCGATAAAAAATGGATTTCCTGGAAAAAAGAAAAAAAAAGAAAAATTTCTTAATCGGTTTTCTGTGTTTGACTCAGAACTAGCAAGATTATTAGAAAAAGTGACCCGCAAAGACTAAATTTTGTAAAAATTTTATCTAAAGAAAAAAATTTAACTTTTTTTTCCAAAATTTTGACTTTGAGGCTTTATTACTTAAAACCTTTTGGAACAGAAGCGGAAAAAATGGGTATGATGGGTAATGAGGCAAAACGAAGTAACGGGTTTTCCAATAAGAGTGATATGATTTGTCTTTAAAAAAAAACACACTTGTTGTTAAGGAAATTCAAATATTTTTTAATTAATGTGCAGTTCAATCAATACAATTAAGTTTTAAATAAAACGTCATTCAAATGGCTACCACAACTTCTTCTGCAGCAACGAATTCGATGAACTCAATTTTCGAGCACTTTTTCCACTAAATCAAGTCGTATATCATGAATGGCACCTTCAATATTGACTTGCAAAGCTTGAAGAGAATCTGGTTTATTTTGAAAGACCAATGACTTCAAATAACCCCACAAGAAATAGTCTAATGGTGTTAAATCAAAACTTCTTGGAGGTCATTCAATATCACTATTTCTTAAAATAATCGAATCTCTTAACTGTTCTCGCAATAATTTAATTGTTACATTTGCTGTGTGGCACGTAGCCCCGTTTTGTTGAAAGCAAATGTTGTCAAGATCAACTTCTTCCAATTTCCGCCATAAAAAGTTGATTACTATCGATCTATACCGCTCTTCATTGACAGTAATGGTGTTACCAGCTTCATTTTGAAAGAAGTATGGACCGATGATTCCACCAGCCCAAGAACCACACCAAACTGTCAATTTAGGTGAATGCAATGGTTTACATGAATGTTTTGTGGATTTTCATCGCACCAGAATCGGCAGTTGTGTTTATTTACAGCACCAGTCAAATGGTAACGTGGTACCCGTGGTGCGATGGTTAGCATGTCCACCTGCTAACCCAGAGGTTCGAGGTTCGAATCCCAGCAGAGGCGCAAAAATGTTTTTTCCCGGGTATCGCCTTTCGTGAGGAATTGGCAAGTCCTCCGTTAGTAAATTCATGCCATGAAAAGCGCTTTCTCAATTAGCCGTTCGGATCCGGCATAAAATTGTAGGTCCCCTCCATTCCCTCACAAGGCATGGTTGTGAGAAACGCGCTAGGCCCAGGGGCTCCTCGCTCTGTAGCGCCACCCTATTTATTTATTTTATTAGTCAAATGAAAGTGAGCCTCATCGGAAAAAATGTTTTTCTTAAAAAAATCGTTTTCAAGTTGTTCCAAGGCAAAATCAGAAAATTCTCGACGTTTAAGGTGGTCCAATTGTGAAATGTAAACTCTTCTGAATGCAATAAAAAGCAAATGGCAGATCATGACATACTACAAATGGCCGAAACCCCACTGCAAAATCATGTCATACCTATTGGAAAACCCTATATATGCTATCATCAAACAAGGACATAGAACATCGACGAAGTCGTCACAATAGACAGACATAAATTAGATGGTATAAGCCTTCGTCTACCAAGGACCCGCTATAGATACGGAAAATAAAATCGCTCTTGCCAATCGTTGATACTTTGGGTTAAGAAGGCAATTCAGAAATAAAACCTTTTATATATAAATCAAGGTAATCATCCCAGTCTTACCATACGACGCCGAAGCGTGCACATTTTTTAAAGCGGGTGGTAAACCTTTGGTCGTTTCGAAAGAATAATAATCCGATTGATCTTTAGTCCCGTATATGAAGACAATGTGTGGAGAATAAGATTCAACAACAAACTGAATGAGCTGTGCCGCGACATGCGCAAGCGCATACCTTGAAGAGTACGCATCGCCAGGCCTCATCTTAGGTGGCACATTCAAATGGAAGACTTACCAAAGTACAAAACTGTAGAGAATTCGTCCGAAATCGATTTTGGCGAAAGATTTTGGTTAAGGCACAGGTTTACCTCTAACTGTAATGCCCACCTCACCTCACATTAAGGTTTTTTAGCGAAAAAAAATCCGAAAAAGTATAATTAATACTTATGAGTTTTGGTAAAAAAATTAACATTAAAATAATAAATGCTGATTAGAAGTTATATTTCATGAGCCGCATATAGGAATATGTACCTATAGTAAAAAAAAACAGCGCACACTGTCATTACTTTACGATCATGTAGTAAGCGGCATTCGCTTACAACTCGCACTGTATCATGTAGTAAGCGGCATTTGCTTACAACTCGCACTGTATCTACCCGAAACATCTCCAAATTTTTTGATTGATTGAGTGAGTGAATGTTGCTGTAATCAAGTGGCGTTTTTTTGATTTTTAGGCTATGACCGCCTTTATTTCCACTTTTTTAATGAAATTCTGAAGATAGGTAAGAAATATCAACTATGTATATGTATTGCAAAAAATCGATTTTTTAACCTCAACTGATTTTTGAGGTCAAAGTTCTTTAGACTCTTTATGATTTGAAACTCAATGAGCGTAACGATAGAGAATCAAACTCATAAATGTATGGGATTAAATCGGCAAGAGAACAGATATTTATTTTTTATTCCTTAGCTAATTATCGTTAGTTAATACTTGAAGCTTTCTTATCACCTCCATACTGACTCCAGCTATAAGAACTGGAACATCTGGTTCTGCAACAAATAATAAACATTCCTGTCTTCTCAGACACCCAAGCAGCCCTCATCAATCGGCGCTGTTTCCATGAACTTAGTAACCGCAGTAATATTTACCTTTTTTGGGTGCCGAGGCAGATACATATCTTAGGTACCTGCAAAGCCCCTTCCCGACGATCAGTCACATAGTCGCGGTGGGGGCTTAAGTAGTTTATTTGAACCGAGCTCGATGCCGAAAGGTGGTCGAAGGATGGGGAAAATGAATGAAAACCAAGAATTGATCAAAAAACAGTATGGAAGATAACCCAAAGGATTTTTATTTTCCAGGTGGCAGTCGTAAAAGCGAAAATCCACCCGTAGTCTTCACTACGGCAGGGGCACGGATTCTGGAGGCCCTATCTGACATACAAACGCACACCTTTACTGGTGGATACACGCGAGTCGAAGGTATCGTAACCGATGACTCCTGCAGTTCTCTCCATGAAGCTCTTCGTGGTCTGAGCTAGAAAGATGAAGAAGGCAGCTCGGAGGTATTACCTCCAAATTCCAAAGCTAATCTCTCATCCGGGCTTAGCTGTTGACCAGAGCGGTGCTATCACCGGACAAAGTGAAGCTGAACAAGTGGATCCCACTCCAACGATGGCATCCTCTGGAGAACAGCTTTCCAAGCGCCAACAGAAGCTGGAGAGAAGGCGAGCGGCAAAGGATCAGTGCAAAGAGGACACCAGGGTGGCCGAAGGCACTGAATTAAGTTGCAAACCTTTGGTGACGGCGGCGAAAAGGGACAGGTCGGAAGAGGTCTCACCAACCAATTCAGGACGGTCTCCTGTAACCGAAGTTACCCCAACTTCTGCAAACACGAACAGGGTCAAAAGGAAGAAGGTTTCCGGAAGCTCTGCAAATCTTCCTGTTGGTCTAACTGGAAAGTCGGTGAATGAAACTGAAGGAACAGGTCGCAAGGCTTGCGAATTCGGTCCACGGACACTGGCTGGAAAGGACGAAGCCGGCATGGTTAAAACTCCTGGAGGTCCAACCGAAATGTTGGTGAATGAAACCGTGACTGCTAGTCAGTCTGGTCCACGGTCACTGACCGGACGGGATAAAGCCTCGAAAGGAGCAAAATCCGTCGCACAGCGAAATAAAAGAGCGGCTGTCTCGCTTTTCAAAGTGCGTATCTGTAAGGCTGACAATGACAACAGCATGACCATCACAGAGCGCAAGCACTTTGAAGATCATCTGTGGGAGCTGGCTATGGCAGAGAGTACGCAGATCCAGTCTGAGGGATGTTGTTAGGAGGACGGAACCTTTTTGGTCGAGTGTTCAAATCAGCAGACCGCAGACTGGCTACGTGCCTCTGTGCCTAAAATTCCACCCCTCCTAAATTCCTCTTTTGAAATTTACAGGGTGCCAGTTTTAACAAAAGCCATCTGCTTTATCCCGGGGCAACTCAGGAAAACTGAAGATGTGCTACAACGTCTCGTTACCCAAAATGATGGTATCGACACTACGAAGTGGAAAGTCCATTACCACAAAAAGGCTAGGAATCGGGATGGTAAAGACGGTTCTTACCTTGTTGTGGGAGTAGATCAAGCTTCTGTGGCTATCATCAAAACTAAGTACGACTCCCGTCTGCATTTTCATCTTGGAAGGATTTCTTTCCAACTAAATTCCAATCGGTGAAAATGATGGATGGATTACTAGTATTTATCAATGATAATAACTCAGATAAACCTTCAACATTCTAAGGCTGATACTGCACTCCTATGTAGCAGGCTTTCCGTGTTGAATACAAAAACTCACCTCGTAGCAATCCAAGAGCCATGGGCCTGGAAGGGCCGATTCTTGGTTTTGGAGGGCTAAGAGGGTTCAATATTCTCTATGACGAACGGTCTGACTTACCCCGGACCTGTCTCATCATACCGAGCTCTTTTGCTAAACTTGATCACTTCTGTGGTCAAGACCTGGTTGCGGCTATGATAAACTACGAAACGAACGGTGAGTGGAAAACTTTCATCGTTGCGTCAGTTTACTTTCCCTGGAACTCCATTCTACCCCCTCCCTCAAGACAGGTTGTGGATTTGGTGGAGTTTTGTGAAAACCGGAAGTTGGGGCTTATCATGTGCTGTGATGTTAACGCTCAAAACATAGTTTGGGGCAGCGTCAAATGCAACATGAGAGGCAACCATCTTCTTAATTACATTCTGTCTTCTGACTTAGACATTAACAATGTTGGTAATACGCCAACTTTTGTTACGGCTATACGACAGGACGTAATTAACTTGACACTATCTAACAGATATGCCAAGGAGATTACCAACTGGAAAGTGTTGCTGGACGTGTCACTCTCAGACCACAGATACATTCAATTCCATGTAGCAAATTCACATTTGCATTTCCCACTCCTTTAGTTACAAGAAATCCCAGAAAAACTAACTGGACACTTTTCAGCGATGAGCTCGGTAATTTCGTCAAAACTCAACCTAAGCTCTCAACATCACAAAAAGTGGAAGATGCAGTTCTAGAAGTGAATTGTGCCCTTACAAGTAGCTTCGAGCTGGCATGTCCAGCTAGACAATTACCTAGTAAATCTATGGTTCCGTGGTGGAACAATGAACTACAGAAACTTCGCAGGGAAACCAGAAGTATTCTGAATAGGTCCCTCAAGACCAAATCAGAGACTGGAACCTGTATCGATCTAAACAGAAGGACTTTAAAAGGTTAATTCGAAGATCAAAGAATGCCTTTTACAAAGAATTCTGTGAAAGTATAGAAACACTCAGTGAAACTAGTCGACTTACTAAAGCCCTTAAAAGGAGCAAGGTAAACAAACTAAACAAGGAAACGCTCAGGAAATCAGACGGTTCCTATACCGAGTCCAAAGCAGAGACACTCAGTCTTATGCTGGAAACTCATTTTAAAGGAAACCAGATATCAATCGGACCACAGCAATCTATTTCCCTTAGATCGGGTGAATCCGATAAATCCACTCGACTTAGCTGGTACATGTCATCGTTAGTTGTTACCGACGAAGCCATCAAATATGCCGTGGCATCTTTTTACAGTTTCAAGTCACCTGGCACTGACGGTGTTTACCCAGCTATGTTGCAGGAAAGTATAAACCATTTGCTTCCTACTTTGAAAAATATTTTCACTGGTAGTTTAGCCCTAGCGTATATACCAACTCCATGGCAGAGTGTTAGAATCGCCTTCTTACCAAAAATTGGTAAACAAGACTACTCACTCGCCAAGAGCTTTAGACCCATTAGTCTTACCTCCTTTCTGCTTAAGACGCTGGAAAGAATGGTTGAGATTTACATTCGTAAAACCTCACTCCAATTACATCCTCTGTCTCAGATGCAACATGCTTACCAAAGAGGAAAATCTTGCGAGACCGCACTTCAAAATCTTGTTAGCAGGATTGAATGCGCGTTTGACAGGAAAGAATTTGCGGTAGGCATTTTCATCGACATTCAAGGTGCTTTTGACAATGCTAGCTTCGATGGTATCTGCAATGCTGCCAGAGAACACGGTGTGGACGAGTCATTAGTGTTGTGGATTAAAGCAATGCTAATGAAGAGAACCGTAATCGCTGAGGCGGAGTGTGGACAATATGTTGCAACGGGAGTGAACAAGGGCTGTCCACAAGGTGGCGTTTTATCTCCTCTTCTGTGGTGCATGTTGATCGACTCTCTACTTGTAATGCTCAATGGTTCTAACGTTCACGCCCAAGCATATGCAGACGACGTCGCCGTGCCCTCGGTTGGCTCCAGCCTCCAAGCTGTCTGTTCCCGAGCACAGGCTGCGCTTTATATGATTGACACCTGCTGTGCTAGAAACAGTCTCTCCGTCAATCCTCTTAAAACCGAGCTTGTCCTCTTCACGAGACGTACAAAATTGACTGGTCTGACCCAACTTACGCTTAAAGGCGTCAACATCCCCTTTTCAAATGAAGTCAAGCATCTTGGAGTAATCCTGGATAACAAACTCTTTGGTCGAAACATGTCGAGTCTAAAACTACTAAAGCACTGTCAGTTTTCTGGCAATGTAAAGGAGCCTTTGACAAGACCTGGGGTCTTTCACCGAAAAGGGTCCTTTGGATCTATACGGCTATGATAAGACCAATCATCTCCTATGCGTCAGTTGTTTGGTGGAATAAGCTCTCGCGTAAATACGTTATTGCCTCGTTTGCCAAACTTCAAAGAACAATTTGTCTGGGTGTTACGGGTGCCTTCCCCAGCACACCGGGAGCTGCTCTCGACGCACTGTTGAATCTTCCTCCCCTTGATACCTACATCATGGGGTGTACTCTCAAGACCATTTCTCGTTTAAAGCGATGTGGTCTCTGGCACAATTCGCACTGGAGCTTTGAGGAACTCGCAAGCAGCATATCTTTTGACTCACGTCTAATGGATATGCCGTCTGACACGATGATCCCAAGGCTCAAACTGCGTCAAAATTGCTCAGTCAGCTTTCCTTCGGTTCAGGACTGGTTCGCTCCAGAATCTGAGCCTGGAAAGAACTGTTATCGTATCTTCACAGATGGCTCCAAAACCGACGAGGGTTCTGGTGCTGGTGCCTTTGTTGAGAACGACGACTGCACTCATCTTTGGGATCATACGCATCCGTTTTCCAAGCGGAGGCTTATGCTATCCTAATGGCCTTGAGCCACGTAACGAACAATGGATGGACGGGGAGAAGTATCTTTGTTTGCAGCGACAGCCAAGCTGTGCTTAAGGCCCTTCTCAACCCTCTAACCACTTCGAAAGTGATCCAGGAATGCAAGAGCTCTCTGAATGCGATTGGAAGATTAAATTCCTTGAGCCCCATTTGGGTTCCGGGCCATCACGGCATAACTGGAAATGAGATCGCCGATGAACTCGCTAGGCAGGGATCTCAGACAGCTTTCTCAGGACCTGAACCGTCGCTAGGTTTGCCAGCGTCCTCAGTGAGGGCTTCAATAGACTATTGGATCTGTGAAGAGCAAAACTGTAGATGGCATGCCTCCATTGGATGCAGACAAACCAAGCGTATGCTCCCCAACGTTAGTAAGAAGACTGCAACATTTTTGCCAGCTCGTAGCAGAAAAGACTGTAGAAAGCTTATTGGCGTTGCCAGCGGGCACTTCTCTTTTGCCAAGCATTTAAACGTGTTAGGCTTAAGTGATACCACACTCTGTGAATCTTGTAGAGAAGATGAGGACACCGTAGAGCACTTCCTCTGTGAATGTCCTGCTTTTTCTCGCATGAGGTTACAGATACTCGGCGCAGACATGGTGAGAGCTGGTAACTTAGGCTCCTTATCATGGCAGCGTCTTTTGGTTTTTCTCCGAACTTCTGGAAAGCTATAACAAATAGAAGGTTGCTATCTGGTAGTACAATGGACCGGTATTTAGGTCTGAGTGCTCCAGCTGGTATTTTAAAAACCTCAAAAAAAAAAAAAAAAAAACTGCAAAGCCGATGAACTCGCCAGAAATAGAACCCGGTTTACCGATCTCAATCAGCAGGTTGAACATTGATTGGTATACCAATCGCTATATGCAAACTCATGCTAAAGCAAGATGCCGTGGACAAAACGAATAGCAGGTGAAATAACTCCACTACTTGGGTGCAACTAAACAGATATGAACAAGATTAAACCTAAAACCCACAAGACACTTGGACACTTGCTATCCATAAGCAGATTGCACATTGGCTCCGTAATCGGTGTTGCTACCGGACATTGCCTCATAGGTAGATACGCCAGAAGAATTGGCGTTCCATCAAACAACTTCTGCAGAAGCTGCTTAGACGAAGAGAGAAGAAGAGACAATCCAATACCTTCTCTGCTCATGTCCTGCACTCTCCCTAAAAAAAAACTGCTTCTAGGAGAATACTTCCTTGATGAGCCAAGTGATCACAGATACCCTTTACCTCTATCGCTTTATTAAAAGCTCCAAATGATTACGTTAAGTGAGGTACTCCCTCACACACTTCTTATGATATCACAATGACGGTATCCATGGATGATTTATCATAAAAATATTCCCTATTTGAATTTGGGGTAGTCAAAAAATGACCGACGGAACATAAAATATTTATAATATAGATTTTAACATGTAAAAATAATGTTTTTATGAATGTAGACATTTCTAAGGATATAATTAAAAAAGCCATAAATTAATAAAAAAAATAACCGTTATTAATAGCATCTCTATAAAATGCAAATACGCAAAAAAAAAAATTGACATCTGGACCCTTGACGGGATTTTTATAACTCAACTCAGGGTCAAAACTGAGCCAAAACCAGCTTTTCGAAAATGTTGAAATTTCGTAATAAGGAAAACAATTTGAATGATAATAATTGAAATACAAATGCTTCCTTCACAAGGACGAATAAATGGAATTTTCAAGCAAGGTTTCAGATTTCAACGCCGAAACTTTGAAACTTTTAATAAAACAACAACTTTGACTACCTGTATCATCCGAATCTTTTTACCGATTTTGATATTCAGACTTTGAAGCTTCCAATATTTTCTTATCCAGTAAACAAATGGTTAGTATATCTGCCTGTTTCGAGGGAGGTTCGTAGTATCGTAATTCAAATCCCAACACCAACACTAACAAAAAAAAAGTTTTTCCACATGTATCACCTTTCGCGATGAATTGGCAAGTACTCTGATAGTAAATTCATTGCCATGAAAAGCGCTTTCTTGATTAGCAGTTCGAAATCGGCAGAAAACTGTAGATTTCCTCCATTCTATTACGGGCATAGTTGTGAGTAATGTGCTAGACTCCGGGGCGCCACCTTATGTATGTAAGTAGTACATAAATTACGTTTAGATTTTAAACACACACAAATTTTTCAACCACTTTTGCATAAAGGTGCCACAGTGCTTCTTTCAAGACGGAGACATGATTTGCCTTTATAACTCTGTTTTCCTCCCAGCGTTGCCTAGTCAGGAATCAGGAGTAAGGCGATCAACGGTTAAACAGAGGCCACAAAATTCGACCGAAAGCGGTGGCGTATAATTTGTTTGTGTCTTATTCGAGGTTTTTTATTCATTTTAAAAGTCTTTGTAGAGGGTGTTTTTGAGAGGCATACAAATTCAAAATAAAATAAAATACATAAAAATAATTTTGATTATCATGGTCCTGGTATGAAATAAATTTATGTTATTCTTATACCATAAGTAATTAAACATACAGACATATGGGTTCCACGTCTGGCCCAAATGAAGCGTAATCGGAAAGTTCAATTTTCGATCAATTCAATTGCTGTGAACGACGGCGAATCGACTAATTCGGTTCCTCTTTAAAACTACCACAGAATCAACGATTTTTTCTGTACACACTGTAGGGCGTTTTTATCTTGTGTTTTGGAATGCTTGAAGGATAGTTGGTTGGGGTTTTTTTTGGATTGACTGTAGTATAATGATGCTGTTGCGTTAGCCAATTTTTGATGATGTCCTTTTGGTATAGAAGTTGTAGAGATGCAATTGTGATCTGTGTGCAAGACTAGCAGCACCATCAGCTTTTTCGTTGCCAGGAATACCTAAGTGTATGTTGTTGATAATGTCGACATAATTGTTTGGTTAAGAGGCTTATTTTGCTATGTGCCAATTTTTTTAGCCTCTTGTACGGCATTGAAAATCGCAAAAGCTTCCGCTGTAAATATGGATGATATTTCTGGGAGTATTCGAGTACAAACATGAAGTTCCAATTATCGAGTTTGAGATTGGCAGAGATGCTTCGGTATATTTTTCGATAAATTAAATCAGTTGTTTGATAATGGGAACTTGATCATATATTAAATTTGTGAGAAATTTTTGTTTTTTGGGCTTTTTATGATCCTTAGGTTGGATGCGATTAATATTTGAATAAAACTAATCCATCTTGGTTTTACCCTACGTTTCGCCAGTTGTTTTCCAGCTTCTTCAGGGGATTTATTTAGCTACATATAATTTAAATACATTGTTAGTACAAAACGTTTTGAAAGAAATTTTACATATGAAGAACTTACTATTTTATATTAAAAAAACATAATTGAAAATTTGCACAAAATGTGCGAAAGAAGTAAAATATGGACAACACTGTAATTAAATAAAACCAATATGAAAAAATAATTTGACACAAAGTACAACAAAAATTAACCTAATATCACAATAATTAACAACTGTGTTGTTTTCACTATGTGACGCTAACTCACTATGAAATAGGTTGAATCTGGTCTGGACTTTTTAATTGAATTAGTTCCTTTTTTGGAAAATCGTTATTTCAATTCGGAAGATTCGGGAAAGCCCAGAAGGGATCCTATAAGTCTTTTTACGGTTCATCATCAGGTCTATTTCCTTGCAGATTGCCGAATTGTAGGACATGATGAGTTTTGCCTTACGTTTTTGAGTTATTTTGCCTCTCCTCTACTTAATCTAGCCCCTGCTAGGATATATTTGGCACCAACATTACATCTTGCTGCTTGTACATTGTGTTGCGGTAAAATTTACCACAACAAGTTCTATCCGCCGCGCCGTCCTTCTCCCTCTAATACAATTTATTCAAAGCTACTCGAAGGTAGTAGAAGAGTTCAGTTGAAACCTGGACCATCAGCCGGACCCCTGTTCTTCTAAAACTTTCCGAAGGCCACTTTAAGGTAATATGGTGCTGAAGTGTAAAGATTGTACAACGGAAGACACTTTGTGTGACGGTCGGTCCACAAAAGTTCGTACGGCAGGTGGTCTACGGAAAAATCGATAAAAGGAGAATGACATGGAGATCGAGTCCCATGTCCAACAATATGTGAACTATATTCACACCAACATACAATTTCTATTCACTTTCAATTAAACTTACAATGTTGAGCATCGTCAACACTAAGGAAGAATCACTTTGAGACGAATTTCCGTTTTTATTTTCACTTTGTCTTTTTACTAACGATTTGGACGAAGGTCTAGAGAAAATATCTGCCTATCTTTCAAACTTAACATATTTTCTTCCTCTTTCCCCGAGAAAATGTTTTCTTTCTATTTTAGTTCGGGCTGATTTGAGCTAAGAACTTTGCGCGACAAAAATAGTTTTTCCAAGTAAGTATTTCTGAAAGAGGTTGAACCCGTCCACTAGGCTACTGGTGAGCATTTCACCGTCAAAGTTCCGGTCGGGAGTTTCTTTTTAATTTTTTAGGGTTCTTAGAAATCTTTTATCCCGCTTTCCATTAATTTCACTCGGAGAAGTATTCTTTTTAAAAACCAATGGAACACCAAACATTTTTTCTATTCAACTTAACGTAATTGCCTTTGTGTGAAAACACATATGGCTCTTAAAAAATATTCCTTGAAGAAAACTTTCTTTTTGACATTGACTTACATGTGTTAGTGCTTCTTGAGTGGATTCTCACTTCAAATCGTGAAGTGGATGTCACTCCTCAGAATCATGAGATCTGTTTGCACCAATGGAACGGTTTGAGAATTCTCCTGGACGCTCCAGGACGGTTTTTTTCGTCCAATGGAAAGCGACATTAGAGACGTCTTATTTGGGCCAATAGATCCAATGGGCCTATATCAACTAGATCTTCGCTGTCCTACAGTTTTCTTTGCCGAAATTGCGGGACTCGCGCCCGGTCTATTCTTATTTTTTATTTCGAAAACTTTCCTTTCGTAATTCTTCCTTGTGTTCAAGCGACACACAAATTTGTTTTCAATCTTGCTTAATTTCTTTGCATTTTCTCTATTTCGACAATTGGCTTTCTGCCAACCTCGAAAGAAACTTTGTATCAAAGATTCTGGGTTTAAATCCAGGCTTCGGCCACGGTTTACCACACGGAACAAGAAGAAATAAAATTATACAGACTTCCTAAAGAATTTCGTATTGTTTTATTTAATTTCTTTTGTATTTTTTTCCTTTCTTTAACATTTCAGCTCTTGGTTAAGGCAAACTAACATTTTAAAAGATTTCCTGGCGCCCATATTAAATGTGAGTACGTAATTCGTACGCGTATATAATTTTATTATTATTTGATATTCCCTTTCAATCGAATTGGATTAAGGGGTAACACCACTGTAAATTTTTCAAAAAATCAATTTTTGTTTTTTAGGCTTAAAAAATACTTTGAACCTTTTAGAATACGGGGGAAAATATTTCATACCTCAAAGTATTCTTTTTTTTCTTGTAATTTTGAGCTCTTCCCCAAGCTCGTCGGAGGGCTCCAAAACGACACTTGCGTCAGATGTCCTACATTTTGATTTCTATTTTCTCAAATACACTAACAGATGTCATAACAGAGCATTTATATTCCGGTAGAAGCAATTTTGATCAATAGTACGTTAGTGTAGTACGTGTCAACACCAGACGTTAAGTTCAACGTTAGTAAGAAGACTGCAACATTTTTGCCAGCTCGTAGCAGAAAAGACTGTAGAAAGTTTATTGGCGTTGCCAGCGGGCACTTCTCTTTTGCCAAGCATTTAAACGTGTTAGGCTTAAGTGATACCACACTCTGTGAATCTTGTGGAGAAGATGAGGACACCGCAGAGCACTTCCTCTGTGAATGTCCTGCTTTTTCTCGCATGAGGTTACAGATACTCGGCGCAGACATGGTGAGAGCTGGTAACTTAGGCTCCTTATCATGGCAGCGTCTTTTGGTTTTTCTCCGAACTTCTGGAAAGCTATAACAAATAGAAGGTTGCTATCTGGTAGTACAATGGACCGGTATTTAGGTCTGAGTGCTCCAGCTGGTATTTTAAAAACCTCAAAAAAAAAAAAAAAAACTGCAAAGCCGATGAACTCGCCAGAAATAGAACCCGGTTTACCGATCTCAATCAGCAGGTTGAACATTGATTGGTATACCAATCGCTATATGCAAACTCATGCTAAAGCAAGATGCCGTGGACAAAACGAATAGCAGGTGAAATAACTCCACTACTTGGGTGCAACTAAACAGATATGAACAAGATTAAACCTAAAACCCACAAGACACTTGGACACTTGCTATCCATAAGCAGATTGCACATTGGCTCCGTAATCGGTGTTGCTACCGGACATTGCCTCATAGGTAGATACGCCAGAAGAATTGGCGTTCCATCAAACAACTTCTGCAGAAGCTGCTTAGACGAAGAGAGAAGAAGAGACAATCTAATACCTTCTCTGCTCATGTCCTGCACTCTCCCTAAAAAAAACTGCTTCTAGGAGAATACTTCCTTGATGAGCCAAGTGATCACAGATACCCTTTACCTCTATCGCTTTATTAAAAGCTCCAAATGATTACGTTAAGTGAGGTACTCCCTCACACACTTCTTATGATATCACAATGACGGTATCCATGGATGATTTATCATAAAAATATTCCCTATTTGAATTTGGGGTAGTCAAAAAATGACCGACGGAACATAAAATATTTATAATATAGATTTTAACATGTAAAAATAATGTTTTTATGAATGTAGACATTTCTAAGGATATAATTAAAAAAGCCATAAATTAATAAAAAAAATAACCGTTATTAATAGCATCTCTATAAAATGCAAATACGCAAAAAAAAAAATTGACATCTGGACCCTTGACGGGATTTTTATAACTCAACTCAGGGTCAAAACTGAGCCAAAACCAGCTTTTCGAAAATGTTGAAATTTCGTAATAAGGAAAACAATTTGAATGATAATAATTGAAATACAAATGCTTCCTTCACAAGGACGAATAAATGGAATTTTCAAGCAAGGTTTCAGATTTCAACGCCGAAACTTTGAAACTTTTAATAAAACAACAACTTTGACTACCTGTATCATCCGAATCTTTTTACCGATTTTGATATTCAGACTTTGAAGCTTCCAATATTTTCTTATCCAGTAAACAAATGGTTAGTATATCTGCCTGTTTCGAGGGAGGTTCGTAGTATCGTAATTCAAATCCCAACACCAACACTAACAAAAAAAAAGTTTTTCCACATGTATCACCTTTCGCGATGAATTGGCAAGTACTCTGATAGTAAATTCATTGCCATGAAAAGCGCTTTCTTGATTAGCAGTTCGAAATCGGCAGAAAACTGTAGATTTCCTCCATTCTATTACGGGCATAGTTGTGAGTAATGTGCTAGACTCCGGGGCGCCACCTTATGTATGTAAGTAGTACATAAATTACGTTTAGATTTTAAACACACACAAATTTTTCAACCACTTTTGCATAAAGGTGCCACAGTGCTTCTTTCAAGACGGAGACATGATTTGCCTTTATAACTCTGTTTTCCTCCCAGCGTTGCCTAGTCAGGAATCAGGAGTAAGGCGATCAACGGTTAAACAGAGGCCACAAAATTCGACCGAAAGCGGTGGCGTATAATTTGTTTGTGTCTTATTCGAGGTTTTTTATTCATTTTAAAAGTCTTTGTAGAGGGTGTTTTTGAGAGGCATACAAATTCAAAATAAAATAAAATACATAAAAATAATTTTGATTATCATGGTCCTGGTATGAAATAAATTTATGTTATTCTTATACCATAAGTAATTAAACATACAGACATATGGGTTCCACGTCTGGCCCAAATGAAGCGTAATCGGAAAGTTCAATTTTCGATCAATTCAATTGCTGTGAACGACGGCGAATCGACTAATTCGGTTCCTCTTTAAAACTACCACAGAATCAACGATTTTTTCTGTACACACTGTAGGGCGTTTTTATCTTGTGTTTTGGAATGCTTGAAGGATAGTTGGTTGGGGTTTTTTTTGGATTGACTGTAGTATAATGATGCTGTTGCGTTAGCCAATTTTTGATGATGTCCTTTTGGTATAGAAGTTGTAGAGGTGCAATTGTGATCTGTGTGCAAGACTAGCAGCACCATCAGCTTTTTCGTTGCCAGGAATACCTAAGTGTATGTTGTTGATAATGTCGACATAATTGTTTGGTTAAGAGGCTTATTTTGCTATGTGCCAATTTTTTTAGCCTCTTGTACGGCATTGAAAATCGCAAAAGCTTCCGCTGTAAATATGGATGATATTTCTGGGAGTATTCGAGTACAAACATGAAGTTCCAATTATCGAGTTTGAGATTGGCAGAGATGCTTCGGTATATTTTTCGATAAATTAAATCAGTTGTTTGATAATGGGAACTTGATCATATATTAAATTTGTGAGAAATTTTTGTTTTTTGGGCTTTTTATGATCCTTAGGTTGGATGCGATTAATATTTGAATAAAACTAATCCATCTTGGTTTTACCCTACGTTTCGCCAGTTGTTTTCCAGCTTCTTCAGGGGATTTATTTAGCTACATATAATTTAAATACATTGTTAGTACAAAACGTTTTGAAAGAAATTTTACATATGAAGAACTTACTATTTTATATTAAAAAAACATAATTGAAAATTTGCACAAAATGTGCGAAAGAAGTAAAATATGGACAACACTGTAATTAAATAAAACCAATATGAAAAAATAATTTGACACAAAGTACAACAAAAATTAACCTAATATCACAATATTTAACAACTGTGTTGTTTTCACTATGTGACGCTAGCTCACTATGAAATAGGTTGAATCTGGTCTGGACTTTTTAATTGAATTAGTTCCTTTTTTGGAAAATCGTTATTTCAATTCGGAAGATTCGGGAAAGCCCAGAAGGGATCCTATAAGTCTTTTTACGGTTCATCATCAGGTCTATTTCCTTGCAGATTGCCGAATTGTAGGACATGATGAGTTTTGCCTTACGTTTTTGAGTTATTTTGCCTCTCCTCTACTTAATCTAGCCCCTGCTAGGATATATTTGGCACCAACATTACATCTTGCTGCTTGTACATTGTGTTGCGGTAAAATTTACAACAAGTTCTATCCGCCGCGCCGTCCTTCTCCCTCTAATACAATTTATTCAAAGCTACTCGAAGGTAGTAGAAGAGTTCAGTTGAAACCTGGACCATCAGCCGGACCCCTGTTCTTCTAAAACTTTCCGAAGGCCACTTTAAGGTAATATGGTGCTGAAGTGTAAAGATTGTACAACGGAAGACACTTTGTGTGACGGTCGGTCCACAAAAGTTCGTACGGCAGGTGGTCTACGGAAAAATCGATAAAAGGAGAATGACATGGAGATCGAGTCCCATGTCCAACAATATGTGAACTATATTCACACCAACATACAATTTCTATTCACTTTCAATTAAACTTACAATGTTGAGCATCGCATCGTCAACACTAAGGAAGAATCACTTTGAGACGAATTTCCGTTTTTATTTTCACTTTGTCTTTTTACTAACGATTTGGACGAAGGTCTAGAGAAAATATCTGCCTATCTTTCAAACTTAACATATTTTCTTCCTCTTTCCCCGAGAAAATGTTTTCTTTCTATTTTAGTTCGGGCTGATTTGAGCTAAGAACTTTGCGCGACAAAAATAGTTTTTCCAAGTAAGTATTTCTGAAAGAGGTTGAACCCTTCCACTAGGCTACTGGTGAGCATTTCACCGTCAAAGTTCCGGTCGGGAGTTTCTTTTTAATTTTTTAGGGTTCTTAGAAATCTTTTATCCCGCTTTCCATTAATTTCACTCGGAGAAGTATTCTTTTTAAAAACCAATGGAACATCAAACATTTTTTCTATTCAACTTAACGTAATTGCCTTTGTGTGAAAACACATATGGCTCTTAAAAAATATTCCTTGAAGAAAATTTTCTTTTTGACATTGACTTACATGTGTTAGTGCTTCTTGAGTGGATTCTCACTTCAAATCGTGAAGTGGATGTCACTCCTCAGAATCATGAGATCTGTTTGCACCAATTGAACGGTTTGAGAATTCTCCTGGACGCTCCAGGACGGTTTTTTTCGTCCAATGGAAAGCGACATTAGAGACGTCTTATTTGGGCCAATAGATCCAATGGGCCTATATCAACTAGATCTTCGCTGTCCTACAGTTTTCTTTGCCGAAATTGCGGGACTCGCGCCCGGTCTATTCTTATTTTTTATTTCGAAAACTTTCCTTTCGTAATTCTTCCTTGTGTTCAAGCGACACACAAATTTGTTTTCAATCTTGCTTAATTTCTTTGCATTTTCTCTATTTCGACAATTGGCTTTCTGCCAACCTCGAAAGAAACTTTGTATCAAAGATTCTGGGTTTAAATCCAGGCTTCGGCCACGGTTTCCCACACGGAACAAGAAGAAATAAAATTATACAGACTTCCTAAAGAATTTCGTATTGTTTTATTTAATTTCTTTTGTATTTTTTTCCTTTCTTTAACATTTCAGCTCTTGGTTAAGGCAAACTAACATTTTAAAAGATTTCCTGGCGCCCATATTAAATGTGAGTACGTAATTCGTACGCGTATATAATTTTATTATTATTTGATATTCCCTTTCAATCGAATTGGATTAAGGGGTAACACCACTGTAAATTTTTCAAAAAATCAATTTTTGTTTTTTAGGCTTAAAAAATACTTTGAACCTTTTAGAATACGGGGGAAAATATTTCATACCTCAAAGTATTCTTTTTTTTCTTGTAATTTTGAGCTCTTCCCCAAGCTCGTCGGAGGGCTCCAAAACGACACTTGCGTCAGATGTCCTACATTTTGATTTCTATTTTCTCAAATACACTAACAGATGTCATAACAGAGCATTTATATTCCGGTAGAAGCAATTTTGATCAATAGTACGTTAGTGTAGTACGTGTCAACACCAGACGTTAAGTTCAACGTTAGTAAGAAGACTGCAACATTTTTGCCAGCTCGTAGCAGAAAAGACTGTAGAAAGTTTATTGGCGTTGCCAGCGGGCACTTCTCTTTTGCCAAGCATTTAAACGTGTTAGGCTTAAGTGATACCACACTCTGTGAATCTTGTGGAGAAGATGAGGACACCGCAGAGCACTTCCTCTGTGAATGTCCTGCTTTTTCTCGCATGAGGTTACAGATACTCGGCGCAGACATGGTGAGAGTTGGTAACTTAGGCTCCTTATCATGGCAGCGTCTTTTGGCTTTTCTCCGAACATCTGGAAAGCTATAACAAATAGAAGGTTGCTATCTGGTTTTACAATGGACCGGTATTTAGGTCTGAGTACTCCAGCTGGTATTTTAAAAACCTCCAAAAAAAAAAAAAAAAAAACGTGTCAACACGTGTAAAGAAAATAAATTTTAAAACTTTAAATTCGTTTTCTTTCTCGAAACACGACTTTTCAAAACGGCACGCAGCATAACTCCAACAGTTTTTGTTCTTTTCATTCAAATTTTAAACAATATCTTGAAAATAAGATTTTAAAGAGAAAAATACGTATGGGATTTTTGATAAATTAATTTAATCATTATTTATTAGCAAATGATTATCCTTTTTTCTGTTGAAAACTTAACGTTTTAATTCAATTACTCATCACACAAAAATCAATATTTTGAAAATCCCCTACGTATTTCTCTAGCTATAAACAAGTACAATAAGAATTTTTTTTTAAATTTATTTAGTTTCGAATTTGAGGCAGCTACACAGAGCTCCTCAAATTCTAAGTGCCTCGCGAAAATGGCTGTGATGCCGTCATTTTTGAAAATTTTCTTATAATAATTTTCTATTTTGTTACTTAAAATACGTTAAATAACTTCCTCTAATACTATAACTTTCTTACCTTTCGTTTCACCCCCCAAAAAATTACAAAAAACACGTTTTTTATAGGCTGTTACAGTGGTGTTAACCCTTAAAAAGAAATATCAAATCGAACCCTCCCATCAGACTGAGCTACGGGAGACAGCACTGGAAGTGTTGTTGGTTCCCGGAACGTGAGCCTCCGTCACCATCTGTTTCACATTTCGATTCTATAATCAAGTTGCGCGCACGTCGGGATTGTTTAAATCCCAATTTAATTTCCTCGAACTTATCGGCCTCGTTGTAATTTTGGTTTTGCTCGCGGTGCATAGAATCGATTTCCAACATTTCAATAATCAATTTAAAGTGCGGTTCGCGGATATATTCGGTAACTTCGGTAAAATAGATTCCGTAATCTATTTTGTTTAAAAATAATGATTTTGTAATATTACAGAGTGAATTTACATTTACGCTACTTTTTTTTTATTTGAGATATTTAACAATATTTTTTCTTGCAGCTTCAGTTTTCTTTACTTCTAAGCAATGATCACGCCAATTGTACTTGCATTAATCCTATTTAGATTATGTCGACCCTGAAAATCGATGTAGCGCACGACACGTTTGGCCTACTGGGCCATGATAATCAAAATCAATTTGCACAATTTACAAGCGTTGTTCTGAAGCAAGTTTATTCATTGTTAAGGCAAAACGTACAAATCACAAATATACAGCCAATCGTCATATTGACAGTCACTGCAAACAATGCTGCCAATTTAAAAACAAAGCTCTATAAAAACCACCCTTTAAACAATGCTTAGAAATATTCAAAATTTTGAAGAAATCTGTCGGTGGATGCATATGCAAGCAAGGTGAGAAGGTCTCCCGTGAAAAAAGAACTGGATGTGGTTTTTATATTTAAAGCGCATTCAGGAAGATATGACTTCCCTTAATTAATTAAACATAGTACGAGTGTTAGAAAAATAGGAGAGGGGTTGAGATACTGATACTGATTCACTTGAGTTTTCAAGTTCTAAAAATTTCAACAAGAGGGGAACATTCAGCCGGTTAATGCATTCAACATTCCTTTGTACGCCTAAAGAAGGAGTCTTCGTTTTTGACAGTACGCCTGAAATTGGGCTCAAGGGTAAACTGATGAACATTCTTAGAACCGCGAGTGTTACTGTTAAATTCAAAAAACTTATGCAGTGGTTTTAAAAAGAAAACTAATTTGTATATTTCATAATCTTTAAAAAATATTGACACTGTACGAGTACGAAGAAGATCTCTAATCGAAGGATATCACCCAAGTGGGTTTTGGCTAAGTGTTTTGATAGCGCAAATTGTATTTTAAACCTACTCTTATTGCGAAAATCAACTATCAACCGACCGACGTTACGGTGGTCGGGAGTGCACTGTTCGAGAAGGCTCTGATTGGTGTCAACTAGGCGACGCACAGTGGGGCAAGATACCCCAATAATCGGAATTAATTCGGGAGATGGACCTACTTTATTGAAATCATTTTTTTTAAGTATAAGTACCATAAACATGAATAGGAGAACTATAGTCGTGTTCTTAAAATATGTTTTAATACCTAGGGGCTATACCAGTGTAAGCCATTAAAAATTAGGCGATTTTTGTCAATTTTTTCAAAGGAAAGTACATATTGGATAGAATGTTTTGAAATATTTTGGACATAATAAGGCATATTTTCAGCTATGTTTTATGATTTTTTGTTATAAAAATATTGATATTTAACGGAGTTATCTGCTGTATTCAAAGGTGCAAAATAACTCAAATGCTTACATGATTCCTGTCAAACGAGTAGCTGAAACAAAAACAAATTCAAAAATGGTATTAAATTTGAAGGTATTTCCGGTACAATAACCTACGATTTTTGAAAAATACCAAAAGTTAACAAAATGAAAATTGTGAAATTTTCAACCAATCAAAAAGATTGTAGGGGATTGTAGGTAGTAAATACATACCTTCAAAAATACTCAGTATGAAATTGAAGTCGATCGGCCAATTTTTCTTTGAGTTATGATGAAAGAAATTTTGCAAAATGTCGTTTCGAGAAAAACGCATTTAAAGCTGAGATTACCGCGGACCAAATTTTTTTTAAAGGTATAAACAATCAAAACAAAAAAAAATTGAAAGTGTCACACTGGTATAGCCCCTTAATATTTATTTAATGAAAGAAACGAAAGAGAAATAAAAATTTACTTTAAATTTTTTGTGATTCGCAAATACGAAAAGATTTAAGCCTAAGAAACACTTAGCAGTTCGAATCCAACAGTGCAATATAGACAATCCAAAAAGCAGTGCGCTTGGATTGTTGTATCTCAACAGCATTTTTTCAATTTCATTGAAGTTATTAGAACTGAGAAGAGGTGGTGTCCGTTAGGGCAATACAAACTTTTAGGTCCACCATTGTAAAAAATAAGTTTATGCGAAACTTCAACCCCTCTTTGTTCAATGCTTATAACAGAATGGCAAAAAGACTGAATTAGAGCATCGGCTCGACGCTTCTCAGTTTCCAAAACTCGTGCAGATTCCTTCTTGTATTCGAACTTAAATGGGCCTCAGTATTTGGATCTCGGTATTTTGCTTTCTACACTATGATCCATTAAAGCCTGCACTGTAACTTCAGCTGAATTATCTGTCACATACATCTCTTCTTTTTTCGGATAGCACGTTTTTTTCGCATTTTGAACTTCTTTGTTGGAAGGAAACCTTTCAGAGTCCTTGGCTCTAATAATATTGTATTGATGTCTCGTTAACTTGGCCTCTACCACAACTGAAAGTGCTTCCTCACCTGCTCGGTCCAAGAGCGTTATTGTTACCTCGCAGCCTTAAAGTGTTTTTTTCGCAACTTACGTTTCAAATTCGGTGCCGCTCTTAATTTCAAAACTCCTGCACCGATCCTTTTGAAACTTTGAAAACTGTCCTTTTTTCGAGCCACTACTTCACAATAACTGCTGCCGTAGTTTTCCATATTTCTTTAGTAAATTTTGACACAATATTTTTAAAATATAATATTTTAAGACAGCATTGATTTTAATAAAAAGACACTAGTTGTGTCATCAAAAAAAATTTTGTACGTTTTCTTAGGCGTTTTAACCCTAAAGAAAATCTCAATATTTTTCAGAAAATCTCAATAAAAAAAGGAGCACATATGAGCACCTTCTTTTTTTTTTGCACAATACACAAGATGTTAAACTATATATAAAGCAAAAATCTCCGTATAGAAATTTCTACAAACATACTTTTGCTCTAACTATATATAAAGTATACCTTAATTTATTGAAAATTATATTTAAAGACCATTTATATGTAAACGAAAAAACGGAGAACCTTAAAATATATTTAGAAACAAAGTACTTACTTGAAATTATTGATTTCATATTGATTTTAAGTTTTAACGTTATTAAATTACTTATTATCAAATCCACACTAAAAGCCACTACTTACTTAACACTTGTTTTAAGAGTTAATGAAATGTGATTTTCAATTCGATCGTATGTAGTAAACAAGCAACTTTAAAATATAACTGTTTTTGCAAATTATACATTAGAATGTGTGCTAAGGGAAAAACCAGTTTTCATTTTCATAGCTTAAAATTTATGCTCGTTTATTCCGACTCTTTCATATGAGCCGGCCCACTGTGCAACGCCCAGATGTTCCAACTTACACTGATACTGGTTACCTCTTGAAATAAAAAATAGAATAAAGAAGTAAGTAGGAAGTTGCAACAGAGCGGGGTGCCCCGGGGCCTAGCGCATTTCTCAAAACCATGCCTTATAATGGAATGGAAAGAAAAACAGAACATTATAAAGATCTGCGAGTAATGTCTGACTACCCGAATCTCAATGGCCAGGCAGAGCTTATTGGAAATGAATTGGACATACAGAACCAATGATGAACTTCAGAATTCAAAAAGCAGAAGCTCTGAGTGAGCAACTCCGACAAATGTTTTTAAAGATTTTTCAGGGCTTTTCAATACAAGAACAAACTATTGAAGTAGAAAGGTGAGGTAATGAGCTCCTAGTGAGCCAAGAGCAGCTTATTATACGGCACTTTGTGTCCAAGGGGATCCCAAAAGGATCTAGGCCTTCAAATTGTGGATTGTGCATGGGTTCCGAAACAACCAACTGCGTAGGAAAAAATTATGATTTCACCGTTGACGAGCCTAGCAAACGAATAAAGGACAAAGACCTCGGAATCTGCAGCTGGAACTTGAAATTTCTTAAAGCACTTCTTCCAGCAGAAGTATTAGCGGAGGTAAGGAGGATATCTTGCAAAATATATTGGTTGTCTTAGTCAGAATGACAAAAGCTCCGAAAACGGTCTCAATCTAATCGGTTTTGCGATTTCTTGAATTTCCATTGCAAAACTCATATAAGAAAATAATGTCTGCGTATTCTTCTTTCCGAAATGAAGGCATTTCAAAAAGCTCTCTGATCAAACTGCAATCGTGATTTATTTTGATAAACTGATGAACAAATTTGTTTACTTATTCTTTTATACGACTTATTTACCTATTGAACATTCACACCCCAAATTTAAAGCAAACACCCACAATGGAATTTAAAAATGGGCTCTGGCATGCATTCAAAACGAAGGAGGGTACTTTGAGCACTTGTTATAATTGTATTTGTATAAAATACATAAAGAAAACTACTAAAAGTGCCCATATTATTGTTTTATTCAAACAAACCACAAATGTAAAAATTTTTTTTATTTTATTTTTTAAATTTTACCCGTTTTGTATTTTTTCAAGTATCACAAAATGTATGGGTTTTTGAGTGCACTTAGTACTGAGTTTTTTTTTTTATTATTGTTCTGTTCATCTGTAAAATATAAAGAAACTTAATGTTTACCAGGCATTTTCTGCAAAAAAATGACCTCAAAGTCAAAACTTTGTTTCGGGAAGAAAATTTGAACACCACTTAAAATTGAAAATCTGGCAACCCTAAGCCTATAGGAGCTCAACTTAAATATAGTTTTAAAGATAATTATTTCTACAAAAAATTAGGTCTAATATTAGGTCTCTATCATCAGTATTGACAGGGATTTAGCACAGGTAAAGGTACACCAAAGTTAGCCTTTTTTAAATTGTCAAAAAGTGATGAAACGAGCCTTACTGTAAAACAATTTTTTTTTTTTAGAATATGACCAAAAATCACACCCCAAAGGATAGCACACGAAGTACGGGACACCCTGAAATATGCCTTTATCTACTCTCTACGACTTGACACAAGACGAACATACTTATATGGTCACAATTATAATTTTGTATTACACTACATCATATATATATGGCTCTAGAATCATTGCCATATATATGGTAACATACAAATACTGCCATATATATATGACTATCACACTTATATGACGATGTAGTGCCATATTTTTTTTTGTCAATTTTTCATATTTATGTGATAGTGTAATACCGCCTTAAATCAGCTATGTATTAATAAATACATATATCCTTCTTATCGGATAAACTTTCTAATTTAATTTTGAAAGAGGTGAACCGGTATTGTGGTCGAGACTATTGAAATGAAATTTTTTTAAACAAATAAAAGTTCCTTTATTGACCACAACAACAAAGTTAAAATTCAAAATAAAAAATAAAACACATAGGTACGCGAATTACTTTTGGTAATGAATTTTATTTGTATGCATTTCGGGTTGACATGCAACCCATCATCAGCAATTAACAATCGTTACTAACAATAAACAAAATTTTTTCTTGTATACGAAGCAAGAGAAAAGAGACAAAAATATAAAAAAACAATTGAGAAAATTACAACAAAGTAAAACATCAAAAGTACAAAAGCTATACATTTACATGAAATTCTATCACAGATCAAATAGAGGAGACAAAATATTTCCGTTGTCTGCATTCATCACATTCTTTGTTTTGAAAATTAAAAGAGACTCATATGCGTCAAGTTTTCGTGGATTTTGTACTGTTTTGAGTAAACGGACGCTCTCTTCGAATGGGCCAATGTTATGTGGTGGTTCATTGTTGTCAGCTGAAGCGAAGACGTGTGCTGCTACCGAAGAGCGATTAATTTGTTTGTTTTTTATACAGCTAATGTGTTCTTTAAATCTTGTTTTTATGCTCCGTTTCGTTTGTCCTATGTATTTTTTGTTGCAATTCTCACAGCTGATCTCATAAATGCCGCTTCTCTCACTTGTTGGTGTTTCGTCTTTGGTTGAGCCGAGAATTTGCTTAAGTTTTTTGTTGTTGTTGTAAACTATGTGTATGTTTTCTTTTTCTAACTTTTTCCTTAAATGGTTTGTTATTGTCGGTATGTATGAAAATGATACTCGATATTTTGTTGTTGTTGCATTTTGGCTGAAAAGTGTTGTTATATTATTTTTTCTTATGTTATTGGATTGTTTTTTGACTATTTTCTCAATTGTATTCTTCTCAAATCCATTCACATTTGCTAAATGGACTATGAAGTCAAATTCTTTCTTGAAACTTGAGACTGAAAGAGGTAGTTTACACAATCTATATGCCATAGAATGAAATGCTGCAATTTTATGTTGGTATGAACAAAATGAGTCATTCGGGATGTATCGATCTGTTGCTGTATATATCCTTCTTGTAATGAGTGGTTTACAATGGAATTAAACAATTTGAAAACTAAAAAATTTGCTGTTTTAAAAAAGCAACCATTTTTAACATTTGTGAGGATTGGATCGAATATAGAAGGGTAAGAAACTTATATAAATACTAGCTGACCCGCCCGGCGTTGCTCGGGTCAAACTTATTCAAAGCGTTGTTCCCACAGAAAGCTAGAAAAAAAAAAAAATTCTCGTGTCACAGTGTAAATTAAAAAAACAATGTTAAGGGTAGATGGCCCTTATCACTTACGGGTATGAAAAATAGATAGTAGCCGATTCTCAGACTTACTGAATACGCATATAAAATTTGTTAAAAATCGGTTAAACTGTTTCGGAGGAGTTCAAGTTCGAACACCGTGACACGAGAATTTTATATATATGATAAACTAGATCAAGCTAAAACAAACTTCATATGCAACAAGATAGCGCGCTGTTCGTCTGAACAAAAAGATGTGAAGAATCATAAAATTTCTAGTTTTAAAAGAACAGAGAGAAGAAATAAATGAAGTGCGATTTGAAGACAAAATAGAAACGGAAAATTTAGTTATTGCTAATAGGCTGAACTCGTATTTTATAGACAGCATAAACGAGATAAGTAACTCAATACCACAAGGTTCTTTTGATTGTAGTAATTTGCCAATGGTCCCCAGTGTATTTTTGTTTGAAACAATAAACCTAAATGATCTCCACAATATATGTAAAAAATTGACTGTGTTTTTAGACTTTCAACGAGCATTTAAAACAATCGACAGATCGCTGCTTCTAACAAAGCTAAGCAAATACGGCATACAAAAAGGAACAAAATTGGTTTCAATCATATTTAAATAACAGAACACAAAGAACTTGAATTAACCAGTGTTTATAAAATATAATGAAACGTCGTTTGACGTGCCTCAGGGAACAATATTGGGCTTTCTGTTGTTTTTAATTTACATTAATGACATTTGTAAAATTTTAAAGTATTGTAAAATCTCGCTGTTCGCTGATGATGCATTATTGTTTGTTTCTGGCAAAGACTTGAATTTAATTTCTAATTACATTAACTACGATATACACTACTCCCAAAAATTAAGGGAATAAAACAAAAATGCAAATTTTTCTCGAATTTTTGACGGTCTGTATTTCAGCGAAAAATGATCCTATTGCAAAAAAAAAATAATTTTTTTAAAGCTCCAAGACTCTAGTTTTGAGATCTTTTAATCAATATTTTTTAAGAACTACGGTATCGACATGATCCGAATAAATAGAATGAAAAAAAAAATTGCCAAATTTTTGATTTTTTTGTTTTCGCTTACGGGCACGGAAAATATTTTTCGGTCAAAACAACCCTATGAAACAGATAGCCTGTTTATTAAGCTTCAATTTCGTTTCTTATTGAGCTCGATTCGACCATTTGTCGCGGAGATATCCGAAATCAAACAAAAAAGGACGTTTATTTTTTCAACCGCTATATCTCTGCAACCAATAGTTGTACAGCAAAAAGAAGGTCAGTTTTAGAATTTGGAAAAAATTTCCTATAAAATTTTATAAAAAACTTCCAGATAAAAAATCTATTCGATGTACCATACCAGTTTGAAAAAAGTTGAAAAAAGTGACTTTTTCCCTTATTTTGGTTAGTTGACTGTATCTTAATAAATATCGACGGGAAAGCTTCACATTGTAGGAATTTTTTCACATCAATATAACCTTAAAAACCTTGTAAATTTTCAGATCGATCCATTGAGTAGATTTTCTGCCCCGAGCATCTAAAATTTTGAAAAAATTAAAGGAATAAGATTTTTATAATAATGAAAAAATTTTTTTTTTTCAATTTTTCATTGACTCATCACTAAATTTAAATAAAAGCAAAAAATCGAAAATAATAAAAAAATTTTTGTAAATGTTTTTTTTTCTTAACTTGGCTGTCATTTTTATTCTGATTAGCGAAAAATATGGATTTTACTTTTAAACGGTTTTAAACATTTTCTTTAGGAGTACCAACATTTTTTTCATTATTATGAAGATAATAAATAAAAATCTTATTCCTTTAATTTTTTCAAAATTTTAGATGCTCGGGGCAGAAAATCTACTCAATGGATCGATCTGAAAATTTACAAGGTTTTTAAGGTTATATTGATGTGAAAAAATTCCTACAATGTCAAGCTTTCCCGTCGATATTTATTAAGATACAGTCAACTAACCAAAATAAGGGAAAAAGTCACTTTTTTCAACTTTTTTCAAACTGGTATGGTACATCGAATAGATTTTTTATCTGGAAGTTTTTTATAAAATTTTATAGGAAATTTTTTCCAAATTCTAAAACTGACCTTCTTTTTGCTGTACAACTATTGGTTGCAGAGATATAGCGGTTGAAAAAATAAACGTCCTTTTTTGTTTGATTTCGGATATCTCCGCGACAAATGGTCGAATCGAGCTCAATAAGAAACGAAATTGAAGCTTAATAAACAGGCTTTCTGTTTCATAGGGTTGTTTTGACCGAAAAATATTTTCCGTGCCCGTAAGCGAAAACAAAAAAATCAAAAATTTGGCAATTTTTTTTTTCATTCTATTTATTCGGATCATGTCGAAACCGTAGTTCTTAAAAAATTTTGATTAAAAGATCTCAAAACTAGAGTCTTGGAGCTTTAAAAAAATAATTTTTTTTTTTGCAATAGGATCATTTTTCGCTGAAATACAGACCGTCAAAAATTCGAGAAAAATTTGCATTTTTGTTTTATTCCCTTAATTTTTGGGAGTAGTGTAGATAAAATGCGTATGTGGCTTAATAAAAACAAATTAAAAATTAATGTTAATAAATCAAAATGTATGACTAAAACAAACAATACTGATGTGATATCGAACAGTTAAAATCAATAAAATATCTCGGTGTATAATAGACAGTGATCTGAATTTTCATATTTTCAATTTTCACATTGTAAAAAAAAATTTAAAAAAAATTGAATTCTTCTCTTAATTAAAGATTACGAAAAAATATATCCACATTGTGTGCTATAAACATTTTCAATACAATTGGCTGAGTACCATCTTGTTCAATGTCCATTTTTCAAAATGTTCGGAAATCGATTTTTAAAGTTTAGATCGAAGTTTTTTTTATTATATTTGAAGATTATTGTTTGGAAGTTAATTTTTTCTGCAAGCGTAGACAATTTTAGTTTTAAAACAAGTCACACTAATAGCCATATTATTCACTTACTTCGAAACTAGTTTTTCGTAGAACTAGTTTTCGAGTTTCAAGTTTTGAACAAATCGGTATTATTAAAAAAAAAAGTGACACATAAAACTCGAAATCGTAAAACTAGTTTTTGATAAAACTAAAAATTCATGAAACTGGAAGTATCTAGTTTTGAGGACTTCAAAACAAGTTTTGAAACGTTTTTGTATTATTCATCAAAACTTTTTTACTTCACATCATTTTCTGCATTTATTTTGAAGCTTCGTTTCGGCATCGGTTAGTTTGGCCAGAATGTACGTCTTTGTAGGGGATTCAGGTTATTCACATACACCGTATTTGGCTACCCCATACACAGTAAATCACCCGGGATTGGCTATTGACCCTATCAAAAGTCGGTAAAGGCCGGTTTCCGGTACTGCGACATAGGTGAAATATGTATGGCACTGCCATCTGCTCAGAAACTAATAATTGCAGCACGCATTTTGCAGGACCAGGCTAATGCATTGCGTGCAGCGATAATCAACTGTACTTGCTGATTAAAAAGAATTTCTTTGTTGTGTTTCTCCAACTCCAACGATTGGAAGTAATTTGGTGGGTTTCTGCTACGGAAAAACTGCATGTGACCAGGAATCGGAGGTAAGGCAACGTTAATTGGACTTATTGCTTTGATTTCTGTGCAAGGCAACTCGGCTTGTGACAGAGATTTTTGGGCAAGGTTCACAGACTCTGTGTTGCGGACTTCGAAGTCAGCATTCAAAAGATTTTCCCATTGCTCAGCAATGCAATATTGGAAAGAGTTAGCTTCTGCTGCCGTTGGATATTTATCTGCCACCGTCAAAGCAATTGGCAGGGTGTCTGTGCCAGTCATCAAATTTGGTATATCTGACCCAAAACCATCTAAACCGAAAGATGAAAAGCATCCGCCAGATCTAACATTGGGCCTGTCACCTGAAACGGCATTTTATCAACCTTAGTCCCCCGTTGTTATCAAATTATGGCGTTCTCGCGCACTATCCGCAAATGCATCAAAATGAATTTGAAGCGTTTTAGAAGGGCGGATATGATTCGTGGTAGGTGCATCTAATATAGGACAAAAAGAGGTGCTATTTCTATACCTACTGAATTACGTTAATGTGTTGCGTAATTACCGAATTGAACATTGATTGGACAGAAATCCATTGAATGATCTTTTTTGTTTGAGTCGCTTTGCTTGTCTACTTGTCTCTTTGAAAAAAATACCACTTCTACCATTTGATAAACAAAGCGATGGCAGGGTCTCCATTTTTGCTTCGGTCAATTTTTTACTTTTAATGATTTTGAACCGTCGCGACGCGTCGACCACCCATATGTTCTTATTCTTGAGAAATAAAATGATAAGTACAACGCTTACCCTTATTTTATTTTCATTTATTTATACAAACAATCAAACGTTTGCAAATTACAGAATTTGTTTGAATTTTCTATTTTGTTTTCAAAACCAAAGCAGTTCTTGCTATGAAACTAGTTTCGATATTCAAAACGAGAAACCATTTTCAAAACCTGAACTAGTTTTTCTCCAGAAATCAATAATACCGATTTTTTTTTTTAACTAGTTTTAATTAATTTTTGCAAAACTTAAATCGAAGCTAGTTTTACCTGAAACTAGTTTCATTTCTAGTTTTACGAATTCTCAATAATATGGCTGCAAATGTTTTTCTTTTCTTCGAAATCTATATATAATGTAAAATAGGATGTATGTATGTATGTAAGTCCGGTATAGACTCCTAAACCACCCAACGGATTCTTATGAAATTTTTCAGGGTAGACATAGTTTAGTCCAAAGATGGTTCCTGTCAAGGTTTGATCCTCATAATCCCACAGGAACGGGGTTGGGAACGGAAACTTATTAACTACTGGAAAGATTTAAAAAATTCTTTTAGCATTAGGGGTGCTACATTATCCGCCTCCATCAGTAGCTTAGACAATAATTCATCCCTATAATCCCACGGGAACAGAAACGGGAATGGGAATGGGAACCTTAGTCACTTGACCGATTTCAAAAATTCTTTCAACTCTAGGATGTTACGTTATCCCTCAGTGACATAGACTTATATTTAATTCACATATTTCCATGGGAACGGAAGATTCCTACAGGAACGGGGTTGGGAACGGAAACTTAGAAACTACTGGACAAATTTCAAAAATTCTTTCGGCATTGGGATGCCACATAGTCTTTGACAGCACTGGGATGCCACATAATTCCTCAGTAACTTAGAGTGTATTTCATCCCTATAATCCCACGAGAACAGGAACGAGAACTGGAACCTTAAATTTACTTGAACGATCTCAAAAATTCTTTCAACTCTAGGATGTAACATTATCTCTCAGTGACATAGACTTATAATAATAATACTAATTCACATATTTAAATAAATAAATAAATAGGGTGGCGCAACAGAGCGAGGAGCCCCTGGGCCTAGCGCATTTCTCACAACCATGCCTTGTGAGGGAATGGAGGAGACCTACAAATTTCTGCTGGTTCCGAACGGCTAATTGAGAAAGCGCTTTTCATGGCAATGAATTTACTAACGGAGGACTTGCCAATTCCTCGCGAAAGGCGATGCCCGTGAAAAAAACAATTTTGCCTCTGTTGGGATTCGAACTCGAACCTCTGGATTAACAGGCGGATATGCTAACACCACGGGTACCACATATTTAAATGGGAACGGAAAATTCCCACAGAAAACGCCAATAAGATGACTTATCTCTAGGTGCCACAATTGCCGTTTAAATAAAACAACTTTTGAGTTAATGGTAAGAGCAATGAGGAACAGATAGAGGGTTGAATTTATATTTTTATGTAAACAAAAACTATGGCGGCTGGAGCTTTGTCTTTTTTTAGGCGTTTTAGTGAAACACCTATCGCAATAAGGATGAATAATTTTAGATTGCCATTTTATAGAGATAATAGAACTCAAAACATGATAATGTATAAAGCTATTCAGTTTTTCAATGAACTATCAGGTGATTTAAAAAATTAAACGAATTTTCAAAGATTTAAAAGGAAATTATCGAATTATATAAATTGTAGTATCTAAATTCTTGTGTACAATTATATTCACCTAGTCCTAATGTATCAAATTGTAGATGAAAATAGTAAATTTAATTTATACTAAATAAACGAATACATACATACATAAAAATTTTATAAGTCGGTTTTAGAACAAAAAAGTTAAAATCGAACAAATTTTCGCATAACAGCAGATTTTGGAAAAACCCGGGAATATAATATTTAGATTTACACAATATTTTTATCGCCGAAGCATGGACCTTATCTAAAGCGGATGAGTAAGCTGGATGGGCGTTGTACTATTCGGGTAGGCTCTGACTGGTGCCAACTTGGCGGCGGGCGCCCAAACTTATAGTACACGTCAATTGTGCTTACTATACCTCCACGTGGTATCCACTGGGCCCTGGGATGTTCCGTCCAGAGCTGACCTGCTAAACTAGTAAGTGCGAGTGTTGACAAAGGAATGCGGAACAAAAGAATTGTGATCAACAATATAATTGCTCTGCGAACAATGACTGACTGCACGAATCTCAGTGGTCTACGAGAGCTTTCGCGTAAATGTCCCAGCGGATGAATTCGAATGACAGAATCAACGGTGGACTTCAGCAGCCAAAAAAGCAGAAACCCCTGAATGAGCTACTCCAACATACTTGGTTTAAAGGTCTTTCAGGGTCTTTCAATACTAGGACAGGATATTGAAGTAGAGATAGTGGCGGATGAGCTCCTGGTGAGCCAACGGCAGCACTCACACCCCTGCAGCAGGGTACTGACACTGGATATTCCAGCCCTTTATGTACGAAGGGATCCAAGGACCTGGCCCTCCAGGTTGGGTGTTGTGCGTAGGGTTAACTACCCAACCACGTAAAAAATATCTGGTTCCGAAACAACCAATAGCCTCGGATAACGATAATGATTTCAAAGTTGACGACCCAAACAAACGAAAAAAGGACAATGACATTCGGATCTGCACGTGGAACGTAAGATCTCTTAACGGAATACGTGCAGCTGGAGAATTAGCGGACGCCCTGGACTGCTGAAAAGCAGACATAATCCAATCCATAATCCAAGAAGTGCGATGGAGTGGACCAGGCATAAAGAAGTTGAACTGCGACATCTACTATGGCGACTGCTACAGACAACAGAAACAGCGCTTATTTGGGTGCGGATTTGTCGTTAGAGGAAGACTCAGAGATAAGGTGGTTAGCCAATGACCATTAATGATCATCCGCATCAGGGCTAAATTCGCCAACATTAGCCTTATATGCGCCCACGCCCCCACAGGAGAGAAAGACGACAATCCCAAAGACTGTTTCTACGAGCTCCTCGTGCCCTAGACACGACGCGACGTGAAAATCGTTCTTGGCGATTTCAACGCAAAACTAGGGAAATGAGGACATCTTTGGAAATACAATCGGTAAGCATAGCCTCCATGACAAAACCTCCGAAAACGGACTGAGGCTAATCGATTTTGCTGCGGGGCTAAATCTTGTTTTAAGTAGTACACGCTTCCCGCATCTCAAAATTCATAAAGGTACATGGCGATCCCCAGTTAAATGAACCGTCAACCAAATTGACCATGTTGCGATCGACGCAAAGCACTCTTCCAGTGTGTTAGATGTCCGAACTTTCCGAGGGACCAACTTTGACTCGGACCACTACCTCGTGAAGCCAAGGTAGGAATGAGGATATCTTGTTCACGACCTGCACGAACAACGCTGTGAAGAGATATGACGATGGAAAGCTACAATCGCAAGAGATTGCCAATGCCTTTTCCAATCGAGCGTCCCTTCAATTATACTTGAATCCCATGCCGTCAGCATTAAGCATTGAAGACCAGTGGCAGCAATGCCAAGAAGTCATCAGAACCGATGCCTCCGAGGTTTTGGGTTTCACTCGGCCACCAAAACGAAACCCATGGTTCGATGAAGAATGCAGGCAGGCAAAGGCAGCCAAACAAAGAGCACGACAAATGCTTATGCAAACACGAACAAGGGCTGCTTACGATCAGTATAACGAGATTTACAAGGAGAAAAAAAGGGAAGAACACCGAATTCTCAAAAAGAAAAAGAAGCAGCATGAGAAGCGCTCCTTTGAGGAAATAGAGAGGTGCCATGACAGGAACGAGATTCGGAAGTTTTACCAAAAGGTAAAAAGATCCTGCCAGGTTGGCAAACCCCGAACTCAAGCCTGTAAAGATCAGCAAGGAAACATAGTTGTAGAGTCACAGTCGCTACTGAGATTGAGATTGCCCCATTCAGCTTTGACGATGATCAAGAATGCCGTCCTCGCGACCTTGAAGAAGTTAAGCTTGACATATGCAAGCTTAAATCAAATAAGACTGCAGGTGCAGACGGCCTTGATGCCGAACTTTTCAAGGCGGCTGGAGACCAGTTGGAAAAGAGCATGCACCAGCTGATCTGCATGATATTCGGAAAAAAGCATGCCCGATGAATGGAACCTCAGTATCATATGCCCGATCCTAAAGAAGGGAGACCCGCACAATTGCGCCAATTACAGAGGGATAAGCCTCCTTAACGTCGCTTATAAGATCTTGTCTGCTGTAATATGTGAACGTATGAAACCCCACGTCAACAACTTGATAGGTCCTTATCAATGTGGTTTTAGACCAGAGAATCCACAATAGACCAAATTTTCACATTACGGTAGATCTTGGAAAAAACCCGAGAACATAATATCGATATTCACCATCTCTTTATCGATTTTAAGGCCGCGCATGACAGTATTTACAGAGACCAGCTTTACAGAGCCATTGCTAGTTTCGGCATCCCTGCAAAACTCGTACGACTATGCAGGATGACTTTGGAGAATTCACGCTGCTCCGTCAAGGTCGGTAAAGAATTCACCGAGACCTTTGATGTCGAAAAAGGTTTTAGGCAAGGCGACAAACTGTCATGCGATTTCTTCAACATCATACTTGAAGAGATTGTAAGAATCTCAAACGTCAACACCAGAGGAACAATCTTTC
The DNA here is from genome assembly GCA_949752695.1 of Melanostoma scalare. Classification (NCBI taxonomy): domain Eukaryota; kingdom Metazoa; phylum Arthropoda; class Insecta; order Diptera; family Syrphidae; genus Melanostoma; species Melanostoma scalare. Next base: position 91,865,570 of record OX456984.1, read on the forward strand.
AAAAGTCTGTACAATTACTCGCCTAAAGCGTGATGTCATAGGAGCTTTTGCGAGTACTGAAACAGAAGCGGCAAAAATGGGTTTGATGGTTAATGAGGGCAAAACGAAGTATATGATGTCATCAAACAAGGACACAGAACATCGACGAATTGGACAAAACGTCACAATAGACAGACATAACTTCGAGGTAGTACAGGACTTCGTCTACCTAGGATCCGCTGTAAACACAGACAACAATATCAGTGCGGAGAACAAACGGAGAATAACTCTTGCCAACCGTTGCTTCTTTGGGTTAAGAAGGCAATTGAGAAACAAAACCCCCTCCAGAAAAACCAAGTTAACCTTGTATAAGACATTAATCATCCCAGTCCTGCTTTACGGCGCGGAAGCATGGACCTTATTGAAAGCGGATGAGGAAACTCTTGTTCGTTTCGAAAGAAAAATTCTCCGAATGATCTTTGGTCCCGTATGCGAAGACAATGTGTGGAGAAGAAGATACAACAACGAACTGTATGAGCTGTACCGTGGCATGAGCATAGCTGGGAGAGTACGCATCGCGAGACTACGATGGCTGGAGCAGGCAGAGCCGATGGACATCAACACTACTTCCAAAGTACATAGCAGGGAAATTGGGAAAGAGAAAGACTCCATAGTAGGTTGGAAAGTGGAACAAAGCATCGACGTACATAGAGTGGAAAACTTAAGAGAAAGTTCTCTCGAAATCGAAATCGTTGCAAAAGCAGTTGGTTGAGGCCCAGGTTTAGCCCGATTTGTAATGATCACTTATGCTTATCTAACAATGAATCAAGCATGCAGAACAAGTGAGACGTGTTGAGAACAGCTAAGAAGAAAAAATTTAAATATAGTGTGAAAAGCTGAGCGCGAGTGCCAAGGGCGTAGCCAGGTTTAAGTTTCGGGGGGGGGGGGGGGGGGGGAGGAATAAATGTGCTGTCTATGATAAAGTAAACGTAAAAAAAACATATGTTGCCCTAAGTGTAGTGAAGAACATAAATTAGAAGAATGTAAAAATGAAGTTCTAAAATGTAAAAATTGTGTGCTAACAATAGAAAAGCTGGGTATGGAGATAAACCTAAATCGGCGTGAGTTGTCCAGTGTATTTAACGAGAGTTAATCAAGAACGCACTAAGTTTGCATATTAGCAATCAAAATCGTATTTTGACTGCGACCTATTAAATATTCAAGGACTCACAAACAACTTTACTGAAATTAAACATTTAATAATTGAAAAAGAATATGATTTAGTTGTGTTAACCGAAACACATTTAGGCCAATGGATATTAGACAGCGAAGTGAACATAACAAACTAAATGTAATAAAATTTTAAAGTACATCACCCTATACGGGGGGATAGTAATGTATTTGTTTGTTTGTTTTATTTGTACACTTGCATTTTAAGATACAATAAGTGTGTTTAATGACCTGCTCTAGATCGATCTAGAGCAGAAAAAAGCAGCTTTTTGGTGTTTAATGACAATTTTTCTACTCCGAGCAAGAACTTTTTGTGTTTAATGACCTGCTTTAGAGCTTTTAGAGCAGCATTTTCTGCACTTACTTTTGAGTAAGAGTAGAGTGGAGCAAAGTGTCAAAATCAGCTGTTGACATTTGATTCAAATATTTTTGTTTATATTTTGCGTTTTGCAATCTATTTGGAATCGAATTTAACTTAAAATCAATTGAATTAACATCGCATGTTAGTTTAGTTTTGATTCCAATGTTTCCGAATATATATTTTTATTATAATAGGATACCAAACATAATTTTGCAAACTAGCAAAGGTCACAAAATGTATGTTGCTTTCTTATCAGCTGACTTTTGCCACCAGCTGACTCTGCTCTAAGTTGCCTGACATTTTTCATGTTTCTTGCTCTGCTCTGAGCTGCGCTGCTCTGCTCTTTTTTCATTAAACACACTTAATATCTTATAAGCTAACACAAGCTAAATATGAAATAATTTCTAAGCTTACTTTAGGAAAATTATAATACAATGTAAAATTAGGCTAATCAATTATTATCAAATTGTTTTAATGTTTTAATGTTCTTACTTTTGCTGTAATTATTTATACTGTTTTAGATGTTCTTTGTAGAAACAAAAAAAAAATAGGCTTCAAATGCATGCTAAATGAGCAGCTAAATTATTTTTAAAGCTTCGGGGATCTATTATACGTTTAATACTTATAGGAAGATAATTCCATAAACGAGCGGCGTTGATGAAGAACTGTCGTTCAGAGGTTAAACACGTAAACCGAGGTTGTAAAATTAGTTGCGATCTATTAGAAGAAGATATTTGTAATCGATCAAAGAGATAAGAAGGTTGATGTGTTTGCATTACCCGAAATAGTAAGACTAAGGTCCTGTACCGGATGAGGTTATCAAATGTTATGTTATAAATAACTTTTGAGTAAACAGGTATCTTATCATACCTTTCAAACTTATATAGATAGATATAGATAGATAGATTCTTTATTTTATGTTAAATTACAATATTTTTGTCTTATGAATACGAATATGGCAATTTTGCCGTCTGCCGGAAAGACATTCCATAAAAAAAAGATAAAAATGTTAAAGTATAAAATAGAATTACTAACTTGTAAAAATAAATTATATACATAAAAGAATTTGTATTTTAAAGAACTACGAAAATTGTGATTAATTAACAATTTTAATGAAAACTTTCCATTGAAGCGAAAAAAAAGGTAGAGAAACGTTTACTATGATTAAAATAAAAATGAGTTATTATTTAATGTACATAATGTAAAAAATTACGTTGAACAGTAAAGTAACTGAAATTTAAAAGACGAGTACAATTTCTAAAATTGGCTGAAATGAGAAAGCGAGGTTCCGAGATCTTCTGCAATTTTAATAATCTGCAACCCACATATAGGCTTAGTTACAAACTTGAAGGGTGATTTAACACAATAACTGGTAGAGGAGTTTTTTTTTTTTTAGAAACTATTGCGATAAGTTAATGCATGTTTACAATACTTGAACAAACACAACCAGCCACTCTTTCCATTCAAGACTTCGTAAAGGCTATTTAGGGACAGACAACTTTCCCGGAAATACAAACGACGAATTTCTTGTAAAATTGGACACACTGCAATAAAATGAAAAATATTTTCAGGTTCTCTTCTGTTGCATAGATAACAAGATTGCTGCAGATCATTTCTGTGTGGAATGAAGTTCAGATTTAGAATTTCAACCCTAGCTCTACTTATTCTTAAAAGAATTGACAATCAGGATTTGAACATCAAACGGCTAAGTGAAGAAGTCGCTCTTAAAAAACAATGATGGACAGAACACTAAAAATTGGAACATGGAATGCAAACGGTCTTTTACACCATTTATCAGAATTAAAAATTTTCTTAGACATCGAACACATAGATATTTGTCTGGTGTCCGAAACTCATTTCTCAAGTGGACTGGTTCTTGATGATTTAATATCAAACTATATTTGCTACCACGCTCCTCATCCAGCTAATAAGGCTAGAGGTGGATCGGCAATCCTCATAAAAAAGAGCTTAAAACACCATGAAGAAGTTATGTTTACAAACGAGAATATGCAAGTAACAATAATTAGTATTGGTATGAAAAAGAAAGACTTCAAGTTGGCATCAATATACTGCCCGCCGAGGCGTTCCCCGACTGAAGATGATTATACAGAACTGCTAAAACTACTAGGACATAACTTCCATTGTTGGCGGTGACTTTAATGCTAAGCACACCCATTGGGGATCCAGACTTATAACAACAAAAGGCAGAAGGCTTTACAAAGCATGCCTCAAATACAATTGCGAGTTTTATTCATCCAGATCACCAACATACTGGCCATCGGATTCAAGTAAAATACCAGACCTTGTTGACTTTTTCATAGTTAAAGGTATCAAACGAAACCATATAAGAGTCGAAGGTAAATATGACCTATCATCAGATCATACACCGGTGATTTTATCACTTAATGAATCGGAGATAATGGAAAAAAGTAATCCTAAGCTAGTAAATAATAAAACAAACTGGAGTGAATTCAGAGAAAAGCTTGAAAGCTATATAAATCTCAGATCCCCTATGGAAACAAAAGAGCAAATAGACCTTGAAGTAGAACAATTCATTGCCGATGTTCAACAAGCTGCAGAATAAGTAGTAGTAAGTAAGTATGCATGCCTAAAGACCCAATATGTCCCACATCATTGGAAAATTGCTGAAGTAATTGTTATACCAAAGCAAGGTAAGCCACCAACAGAAGTGACGTCTTACAGACCAATATCGCTTATACCAATAATGGCAAAAGTCTTTGAAAAATTGCTAAAGACTAAGCAAAGTCATAGAAGAAAGAAATCTAATCCCAAATCATCAGTTTGGATTTAGAAATAAACATTCCACGATAGACCAAGTTCATAGAATAACGGATGCAGTTGAAAAAGCATTAGAAGAAAAACAAGTATGTTCGGCTATATTTTTAGATGTTGCTCAAGCATTCGACAAGGTATGGCATGAGGGGCTAGAGTACAAACTGCAAAGGGACCTACCCAGGCAGTACTACGAAATACTAAAATCTTATATCTCAAACCGGCTCTTCAGAGTACGGTATGATCAAGAATATTCAAAGCTATGTAATATACAAGCCGGTGTTCCACAAGGAAGCGTCCTAGGACCTACCCTGTATTTGCTATATACAAGGGATATTCCAGTGGATAACAACACCATTATGGCTACTTTTGCAGATGATACCGCAATTTTGGCATCCAGTAAGTGCGTCGTCAAGGCTGCTGAGAAATTGCAAAATGCCGTCGACACCGTTAGTGATTGGACCAAAAAATGGCGTATCAAGCTCAATGAAGCTAAATCTGCACATATAAACTTTACAAATAAAAAGTTAAGCTACATTCAAATATTCATCAACAATCAAGCTGTACCTTACGCCAATACGGCCAAATACCTTGGGATGAATTTGGATGCTAAGCTAAAATGGAAAGAGCATATCAAAAAGAAAAGGGAAGAGCTCAACTTGAAATATAGAAAAATGTACTGGTTACTCGGTAGAAATTCGGACTTATCTGTCGAAAATAAAATAATGCTTTATAAACAAGTACTTAGACCTGTTTGGACCTATGTAATCCAATTATGGGGCTGTACAAAGAAAACAAATACTGAAATCATCCAAAAATTCCAAAACAAAGTCCTTCGTGGAATAGTAAATGCACCATGGTATATAAGAAATAGCGATTTACATCGTGACCTACAAATAGAAACGGTTACAGAAGTTGTAAGAAAACATGCTGTATCACACAATCAGCGACTGCATAGTCATATCAACTCTGAAATGGAGTCCGTATTAAATACGAGAGGCAATGTTCGGAGATTAAGATGAACCAAGCCACACGAGCTAATGGCCTAAAAGTCATGGGAAGCATTAAAAGTTTAAGCTTCCCTTAAAGCGATAATATTATTGAGAAAGAAAAATCTGTTGTCGATCGTTCATAGTTTGGTTCTGATTACGAGGAGTTTTTAGTGGGTAAGAATCCCACACTACTTGGTATCGAATACTGCTAAGTGTCTTTTGAAGATTTACTCCTGACAAAAAAAAAAAAAAAAAAAAAAAAAAAAAAAAAAAAAAAAAAAAAACCTAGCTCTGAAGATTGTGCTTATAACTTCTGAAGTGTATCTGGAAGCGAAATAGCTTTCCTCGGTTAATAATCCATGATTAAGATTCTTATAAATTAATCTAGAATCTGATGTTGAAGCTCTTGTTAAACATTGATTATATAATTTGTCATCTATTCTAGATATGATCCTGGCAAATATATCTGGCCAATCACAGACGTTGTTCTCTGTCAGAGATAAGGCTAGATCATGAGATAACGCTAGCTGGTGCCATTCTCTGAATGGGGAAGCGTTTGTTAGCAATAATCTGTTCATGATTCTTTTATGGAGACTGGAGCTACTTCTCTTCATCACTCTAGTTAAGTAGTCTGAGTGAATTTTGAGGTTTTGGATGTAAATGGGTGGTAAACCAGACTCCACATGTATAGGTCGGTGTTGCGCTTGGTAATCGAAATAGTCGCTTAAAGAAAAATCTTTGAACCGCTTCGAATTCTTCTAACGGGTTGACTCCGAAAACCTGCACTCCATAACACAAGCAGGTGTTAACCGTGGCTTTAAACACTTGGTATTTTGAAGAAAGATCAATATTTTGATTTGCGAAGAATTTCGGCCACATCAGATTGAGCGCCAACTTAGCTTCCCTGCTTTTTTCTTTAGCGTGTTTGCCAAAGTTTAAGTTGGATGTCAACAAAACACCTAAGTACTTGAACTCACTTACTACATCTATTTGCTGATTATTAAGTCGCCAAGTTTCCTCACGTGGTCTTCTTCTCTGCCGGCTTTCGAAGATCATAACTTTTGTTTTCTGCACATTGATGTGAAGATCCCAAGTTGCGCAGTATGATTGCAATTTATTAATTTGTAAACAAAATCGTACCAATACTACTTTATTCTCGTCTTGGAACCGGTTTTTGTCTTTTTTTTTTTTTGTTTTATTTTTAGTTACCTTTCTACGTCTGGCAGAATTTTTGGAACTAAAACTTTTTTTTTTTTTTGGTTTGTAAATAAAATTTATTTGTGATTATACATATACTTTTTTAGGGATTTGGAAATAAAAATTTAAGCATCAAAATGTTAAAATATCTTCTTCCTTATTAAAGATTTCTCTGAGTACTCTCCTCCCTTCTATTTTTTTTTTTTTTAACGTTTCTTAAGAGAAATAGACAGAAAAGTATGACTGCTTAAAAAATAATGTCCTAAAGCAAAACAGTAACAAATAGATATGAATTCATTTTGCATTTCTTTGATGAAAGAGATTGCAACTTAAGTTTTCGTTTCTCTTCTTGAAGCTGTGTTGAAAATTTAAGCAGTTAATAAATTGAATTAAAAAAAAAAAAAAAATCAAAAGTAAAATAATTGAAAGCGGATATCTAACTATGTAGACATTTTGTGAAAAACTTATCTCAGTCAAAATATTGAAATGCAGCAATCTTGTAGATATTATGCCAAGCTCAGAAAGCCTTCATTCATTTCTATAGCACAATTATTATGTAGCACAATAGAAATGTTTTTTACAAACTTGTAGGAAATTTAATTTTCTACAAAAAAGTTTTGAGAATTAGTATGCTAACATCGATATTTATTGAGATATTGAGCTTTTAAGTTGAGGAAGTATGGAATTTTAATTAATAATAATAATAATAATAATTAATTAAAATTCCATACTTCCTCAACTTAAAAGCTCAATATCTCAATAAATATCGATGTTAGCATACTAATACTTTTTTGTAGAAAATTAAATTTCCTACAAGTTTGTAAAAAACATTTCTATTGTAGCTATTGTCATTTACGAGATAGGGGCAAAAAAAAAAATATTTTACGGAAAAATTAGGTTTGGTGGCCGGTACTAACTCGCCGGTGTGAGTTACGAAATCACCGTAATGAGCTTTTTTGTAGAGCATACAATTCTAAAGAAAACCTACTAATGTCCTAGAATATACCATAAAATTCCTCTGAACTGTAGAGTTTTTAAGAAAAAAAGTTTAAGTTTACGTGTATTTTATATGGGAAATCTTTGCATGCCTTGGTCGAGTACTAAATGTTAATATCAAGGGCTCAAATTTTTTGTGAATTTTTTTTTTAGGTATTTTCCACAAAATTTCGGGATGGGAGTGAAAAAAAAATTAGTCCAAAAAAAAAGCAGTCTAATGCATATACTTCCACAACTTTAACGCGCCTTTTTGCTGCAGCTCACACGTATTCACAGATGGATGCTGCGATTACAAAAACAACAATGTAAACAAATGGAAGTTGCGGGGCAAGAGACGTAATGGTTTTCCCTCTTGTTCTTTTTCCTCTAAGGTGTGAGGTTTGAGGTAAGTTTCCATATTCATTCGAAAGAGGGGTAGTTTTACGGGGAACTATTTTTTTATTGGGGGTGTGAGTTGTGTTTCACTAGGTGTGTTTCTTTACTTTGTGCACAGAAATTCACAATCTGTCACATTTCAAGGAGTGGGGGTAAAACTCTCTCACAAACTCTCTGAAAGAGCGTAACTGTCTCAAAAGTAAAGAAACGGTGTTGAACAAACATTCGCAGCAACGCTTGGATAAATGTCTGTTTGACAGTTGTTGTATTTGTTTTGGCTGTGCACGATTTCTGCCCACAGAAATTTAGGTGGCAGAAATTCGCAGGGTGGGGAAATTTTTCACTCTCTCGTGAGCACTCTCTTTTGTGCACTGCTGCGAAAAATCGCTGTGCTGGAACGACATTTGACTGACTTTCACCGATTTTCGGTGCATTTCGTGTGAATATTCAGTAAAGAAACACACCTACTTTATCGATAGAAGTATTTGTTTTGTTGGATTTACCACTACCAGACATAATTAACGTTGTTTTCGGAACTTATAAAGTGCAAATGTGTATAAAGAGAGAGAGAGAGAATTTATTTGCCTCTCAGATGAAAAATATAATATTCACTTTACTGATTTATTTAATTTTCAATAATCTTTCAATGTGGTGTTTAACGATGGATTGAAATTAGATAAAAATCAAAACTTTAAATATTTTAGAACCTATAAGGTGTGAATTTGAAACCTGGATACTATGATATGATTCGATTGAAACTGCCGCCAAGAAAAACACGTCTACTCAGTATGATATGTTTCCGGGAACTTATGTGTAATCAACTAATCAAAGAACCAATAAGGATAAATTTAACAACCAAGACCTTTAAGATTACATAGTTACGAATATAAAAAACTGTATAGTCAAAGTGGATAACAATTTGAAAATTAGTGATCATGAAACAATTAAATTTAAAATAGCAACTCATAAAAAAGAAAAATGTGATAAAAAAAATTATAACATATTTAAAATATAACAAATTTCAATTTGTTCAAAAAATCAGAAGAAGTGAAATTAATAATATAAGCATAACAGCACAAATGAATGGTCAAATGAGCAGTGTGTTTGAAAAAGAAATTTTAAGTGTAGTAAAAAAGTTTTTAGTTACAAAAAGTATAAAATGCAATAATCAAATAAAACGGTTTAATGAAGAGTTTATGTGGATGGGCGTTGTACTATTCGGGTAGGCTCTGATTGGTGCCAACTTGGCGGCGCCCAGATGCTGTAACTTATAGTACACGTCAATTGTGCTTACTATACCTCCAAGCGGTATCCACTGGGACCTGGGATGCTCCGTCCAGAGCTGACCTGCTAAACTAGTAAGTGCGAGTGTTGATAAGGGAGTCCGGAACAAAAGAATTGTGATCGGTCAACACTATAATTGCTCTGCGAACTATGACTGACTGCACGAATCTCAGTGGTCTACGAGAGCTTTCGTGTAAATGCTCCAGCGGATGAATTCGAAGGACAGAATCAACGGTGGACTTCAGCAGCCATATAAGCAGAAACCCCTGAAGGAGCTACTCCAACATATTTGGTTCAAAGGTCTTTCGGGGTCTTTCAATACTAAGACAGGGTATTGAAGTAGAGATGGTGGCGGATGAGCTCCTGGTGAGCCAACGGCAGCACTCACACCCCTGCAGCAGGGTACTGACACTGGATATTCCAGCCCTTTGTGTCCCAAGGGATCCAAAAGGACCTGGCCCTCCAGGTTGGGGGTTGTGCGTAGGGTTAACAACCCAACCACGTTAAAAAAAGTTTGTTCCGAAACAACTAACAGCCTCGGATAACGATAATGATTTCAAAGTTGACGACCCAAGCAAACGAAAAAAGGACAATGACATCCGGATCTGCACGTGGAACGTAAGATCTCTTAACGGAATACGTGCAGCTGGAGAATTAGCGGACGCCCTGGACTGCTGAAAAGCAGACATAATCCAATCCATAATCCAAGAAGTGCGATGGAGTGGATTCATAAAGGTACATGGCGATCCCCAGATCAATTAACCGTCAACCAAATTGACCATGTTGCGATCGACGCAAGGCACTCTTCCAGTGTGTTAGATGTCCGAACTTTCCGAGGGGCCAACTTTGACTCGGACCACTACCTTGTTGTAGCCAAGGTGCGAATGAGAATATCTTGTTCACGACCAGCGCGAACTAACGCTGTGAAGAGATATGACGTCGGAAAGCTACAATCGCAAGAGATTGCCAATGCCTTTTCCAATCGAGTGTCCCTTCAATTATCCTTGAATCCCATGCCGCCAGCATTAAACATTGAAGACCAGTGGCAGCAATGCCAAGAAGCCATCAGAACCGCTGCCTCTGAGGTTCTGGGTTTCACTCGGCCACCAAAACGAAACCCATGGTTCGATGAAGAATGCAGGCAGGCAAAGGCAGCCAAACAAAGAGCACGACAAATGCTTATGCAAACACGAACAAGGGCTGCTTACGATCAGTATAACGAGATTTACAAGGAGAGAAGAAGGGAAGAACACCAACTTCTCAAAAAGAAAAAGAAGCAGCATGAGAAGCGCTCGTTTGAGGAAATAGAGAGGTGCCATGACAGGAACGAGATTCGGAAGTTTTACCAAAAGGTAAAAAGATCCTGCCAGGGTGGCAAACCCCGAACTCAAGCCTGTAAAGACCAGCAGGGAAATATAGTTATAGAGTCACAGTCGCTACTGAGGATCTGGAAAGATCATTTCTGCAGACTGCTTAACGGCGATGAAGACACAAATTCCGCTGTCAGGCAGATTGCCCCATTCAGCTTGGACGATGATCAAGAATGCCGTCCTCCCGACCTAGAAGAGGTTAAGCTTGCCATATGCAAACTTAAATCAAATAATACTGCAGGTGCAGATGGCCTTGATGCCGAACTTTTCAAGGCAGCTGGAGATCAGTTGGAAAGGAGCATGCACCAGCTGATCTGCATGATATGGTCGAAAGAAAGCATGCCCGATGAATGGAACCTCAGTATCGTATGCCCGATCCTAAAGAAGGGAGACCCTCACAATTGCGCCAATTACAGAGGGATAAGCCTCCTTAACGTCGCTTATAAGATCTTGTCTGCTGTAATATGTGAACGTCTGAAACCCCATGTCAACAACTTGATAGGTCCTTATCAATGTGGTTTTAGACCAGAGAAGTCCACAATAGACCAAATTTTCACATTACGGCAGATCTTGGAAAAAACCCGAGAACATAATATCGATATTCACCACCTCTTTATCGATTTCAAGGCCGCGTATGACAGTATTTACAGAGACGAGCTGTACAGAGCCATGTCTAGTTTCGGCATCCCTGCAAAGCTCGTACGACTATGCAGGATGACTTTGGAGAATTCACGCTGCTCCGTCAAGGTCGGAAAAGAACTCACCGAGACCTTTGATGTCGAAAAAGGCTTTAGGCAAGGCGACAAACTGTCATGCGATTTCTTCAACATCATACTTGAACAGATTGTAAGAAACTCAAACGTCAACACCAGAGGAACAATCTTTCAAAAGTCTGTACAATTACTCGCCTATGCAGAAGATATTGACGTAATGGGAAGAAAAAAGCGTGATGTCATAGGTGCTTTTGCGAGTATTGAAACAGAAGCGGCAAAAATGGGTTTGATGGTTAATGAGGGTAAAACGAAGTATATGCTGTCATCAAACAAGGACACAGAACATCGACGAATTGGACAAAACGTCACAATAGACAGACATAACTTCGAGGTAGTACAGGACTTCGTCTACCTAGGATCCGCTGTAGACACGGACAACAACATCAGTGCGGAGATCAAACGGAGAATAACTCTTGCCAACCGTTGCTTCTTTGGGTTAAGAAGGCAATTGAGAAACAAAACCCTCTCTAGAAAAACCAAGATGACCTTGTATAAGACCTTAATCATCCCAGTCCTGCTGTACGGCGCGGAAGCATGGACCTTATCGAAAGCGGATGAGGAAACTCTTGGTCGTTTCGAAAGAAAAATTTTCCGAATGATCTTTGGTCCCGTATGCGAAGACAATGTGTGGAGAAGAAGATACAACAACGAGCTGTATGAGCTGTACCGCGACGTGGGCATAGCCAGAAGAGTACGCATCGCGAGGCTACGATGGTTGGGCCATGTAGAGCGGATGGACCCAAACGCTCCGGCTCGTCGGGTGTTCGAAAGCACATTGCAGAGAAATCGCGGAAGAGGAACACCTCGTCTTAGGTGGCGCAATCAAGTGGATGAAGACCTCAACCGACTTGGAGTGCGAAACTGGAGAGAGCTCGCCCGAGATCGAAATCGTTATAGAAGGATGTTGGTTGAGGCCCAGGTTCACCCCGAACTGTAATGCCCACCTAAGTAAGTAAGTAATGAAGTTACGAAGATTAAGATCTCAAAAAGTTCAAAGCTACTCAAAGTTTATTTTTACACGTTCTTTTGTAGGTTTGCAAAATTATAAAAAAATAATCAATATATACAAAAACAGTCTAGATCTAGATAAAGCAGAACGATTATACATTAAAAATAAAATCAGTGAATCAGAAGGTCAAAAGTCAATGTGGAAAACAAAAAGCTAGTGCTCGGTCAAAACCAAACAGAAAGTAAAAGCATTATGTTTGATTGAATGGAATTCGTGGAAAATAAGGTAATTGCAAATAAGTTTTACGAGTACTTTGTAACGAGTGTTAAAGTGATAAATAATGACATTCCCAAAACACCATGGATAAATTATGCTGAGCATAGTGAACAGGGTTTTAAATTTAAAACGTTAGAAAACATTGATGAAATTTTAAAAATTATAGAAATTATGCCAAATAAGAATGATTATAACTTTATGAACAAAGAAATGTTAAAAGACTGTTTTAATTACGTTGGACGAGCTTTATTAAAAATAATAAATTATTCGTTAAGTAATGGGACTTTCCCGGAAAATTGAAAAACATCTGTGATAATACCGGTTCAAAAAATTGCTAATTCAAATAAATGTGAACATTTCAGACCAATAAATATGCTACCTTTACATGAAAAAATACTAGAAAAAGTGGTACAAATTCAGTTTGAAAAATACTTGGAAGACAATAACATTATAATGGAAGAACAATCTGGTTTTCGTAGAAGACATTCGTGTGAATATGCATTAAACTTAGAAATTGCTGATTGGAAGGAGAAGATTCATGAAAAAAAAAAAAATAGCTGTAGTGTTTCTTAATCTCAAGCGTGCATTTGAGACTGTTGACAGGGATATATTATTAAAAAAGTTACACACCTATGGGATCACACTGCAAGAGCGATGACCTCAACCAATGGCCTGATTTTTGGGGCTTATTACCCCAACACTGAATATATGGAGAAAACGCGCTTCAGTGGATTTGTCCCACCGGAGGCTTTCCTCTATTTTAATATGGTAGGGCGGATTCAGGATAGGTTGGCGGTTCCGCTAATCTACCACGTCTGCCGGAAGTCCGTGGAACGATGGTTCCTTTACAACCGAGACGTCACCGCAGTAGGCGGAGAAGCTGAAGAGCTCCTCCGGTTCAGTAGGGTGGTCTCAGATCACGATCGTCGTGACGTTGTTAAAACGTCGAAAATGTTCCGGTGGTTGTCGGAGGAACAACATGAATTTGATAATGATAGCGAGTCGCCAATGGCTGGCTTACATAGGTTTAGCGTGTAAGTCTTAGGGTATAGGGGGTGGGCACAGTGGCAAACAAAAAAAAATCAAAAAATCCAACAAAAGAAAAATATAAAATCCAAAAAAAAAATTACAAATTACAAAATACAAAAAAACCTAAAAAAAAAAATTAAAAATTAAAAAAACCAAAAGCTACTGTGGCTGCTCTAGTTTTAAGTAGTTTTAATTAGTTTTCATTAGTTTTAAGAAAACAAAAAAAAAATGATCTTTCAACTAAGTTTTTTAAAAATTTTCTTAGTTTTGACTAGCTTTAGTTTTTTATTCATAAGTTATCTTAAGGCCGAAAGGCATTAGTAGTAAGAAATTGAATAATTTAGAGTACCCGCCTAGGGTCAGTAAGTTAATTAAGTTATTATATAAGCTAGTTTTACACATTTTTGTTAGCATGTAAGTAGATATGTATAAGAAAAAGTAAATAAAAATGAATTAAAAATGAAATGAAATGAGCGCTCACAAAATAAGTGAGCTGCGGCAGCAGACCCGGGTTCGCATCCCGGCAAATTCAATTTTATTTTTTTTATTTATTGCACCACTTTGGTGATAACATAACTTTGTGAGTTCACAACTTAAGATTTGATTTGAGAGCCGTAGTACGGGTATATATATCTATCTATACATAGACCGAGATATACCCAGAAAGTGCGCAAGTGGGCGGGGCGCGAACTTACCAACGTAATCGAGTGTGTAAAGTAGAATCAAATAAATTTTCTTTATTATTAATAAGCCAACAGTGCGAAAAAGTCAACAGCGGAATTAAGTATACCATCGGATCCTGCCCGTATGCTGTGGCCACAACATCGTCAGCGGATGTTATAAGCGGCGAGTCAGTATTACTTAATTCAAATTATTTGATTTAACATATAGAAACTTGCTAAGGGGGTTGAGTTCTTGGGAACCATTGTAAAAAAGTAGATTAGGCGCGGTATATTCCGACGGATAATTTTTAATATACAGTGGTGGCCATACAATTAGAAACGGCACCCATATAGTAATATAAGTGTGCATAACTTTCTTAAAAGACATTTCTTCAGGTTGAAAAGAGGTTTAATTTGTAGCTGGTTCGGGGTGCATTTTCTTGGAGTGGTGTTGGTGTTGGGTAGTAAGGATAAACGGTCGAATGGTCAAACACATTTATAAAGGCATACTGGAGAATGTCATAGAGCCTTTTTCATTCCCACATATGCCCATCTGTTATGTTTTTCAACAGGACAACGACCCAAAACATACTGCATACTTGTAAAGCAGTGGTTTGTGGATACAAAAACCAGTGATTTGGATTGACCCGCGTAAAGTCCGGACCTGAATTCGATTGAGAACTTATGGGCAGACGTCGAGAGAGGATTAAAGTCCAAAAAATTAAAAAAATTCGGACGAGCTTTTCAAAAACATAAAGGAGGTCTAGGACGGTATAGCACCATCAAGATGCTGCGCTTTGGTTGAAAGTATGGAAAGAAGATTGGCTGTTTTTATACAAAGAAATGGATTCCCTACAAAATATTAATATTTACTCTATGTTAAACTAAAGATTTTTAATGAAATACCATTTTTTGTGTTGTGTTTCTAATTGTATGGCCACACAAAATTTGAGTTAAATACATTTGATTTTTTTGTATTTGATATTGTCTAGCTTTTTTCTAGTATTAATTTTTTAATGTGTACTCTTAGTCATGGGCTACAAATTAAACCTCTTTTCAACCTGAAGATATGTCTTTTAAGAAAGTTATGCATACTTATATTACTATATGGGTGCCGTTTCTAATTGTGTGGCCACCACTGTATATATATAGATAAATAAACTTGGAATAGGATAAATAATAAGAATAGAGTAATGCTTAAAATTTATAAAAGCACTCACTGAGGAGAAGAATGATGAATTAGTTTACTTTTAAATAAATTAAATGAATTATTGTATGAATAGTAAATGAATACCTGTGGTTTGATTTGTAGGATGTTTTGCTAAGCGTGTGTTAGGCATAAAGGGGTGAGTAGAAGAATAGGATGGACTAAAGGATCTCTTATCCTTTAGTCCATCCTATTCTTCTACTCACCCCTTTATGCCTAACACACGCTTAGCAAAACATCCTACAAATCAAACCACAGGATGTCAACGTAAGGGTCACTTAGGCGAGTACAGTGACATAGTAGGGTGGAGATTTCTCGCAAGTGCCATAAGAACATCTCGATGGTACCAAAGACTGGCATGAGTTTTTTGTAAACGGGTTATAGGGGTCAAGTCCCACACCCATCGACGAGCAGGAGCCGGACAAGCATGCCAGCGCGACCCCGACGACCAAAAATGGCCCGTAACAAGATGATGTTCAAACATTTATAATTTAAGAAACAGTAACAACTTAAATGTAAAATTTTTCACAAATAATAGAACCCAAAATATGCTCTTTTACAAGGGAGTTCAAATATTTAATAGTCTTCCAAATGATGTACAAATCGAAAATAATATAATAAGGTTTAAAAACAAAATAACTAACTTTAAGAAATGATTATTAAATTATATTAATTTTAAAGTGTATTTATGAATTAAAATTGTAGAATAGCTTTACTAATGCTAAATAAACATATATCAATCAATCAATCAATCTACCTATACATATAAAAATGTATTATGTATGTTTTTATGTGACTCCTAAACCGCCCAACGGATTTTTATGAAAATTTTAGTGTGAATACAATTTAATCCAGGGATGATTCTTGTTAAGGTTTAGTGCCCTTGCATTCCCACGGGAATGGGAACGAGAACTTAGAAACTTCTAGACCGATTGAAAAAATTCTTTCAACATTGGGTGTGGTAAGTATGCGAAGCCTACTATGTAACTTGTAACTCGATTCAACCATAAAAATTGTCGAATATGCGAAACTCCTTATGGGTTATTCTTAAGAATGTAAGAGTAAAAGCCAAACCTGAACAAAACTCGCCAATGACATTTAGTAGAATAAAGTTAATCAATCAAGAAGGCACGTTTTACTCCGCAACAGCTGGTGTAGGTAGCTTTGTGTTAAAAATCTAAGTAAGAATCTATTATTCAGGTCCAATATACTAGTATACATTTCGAACGCATTTTGGAACTCTAGAAAAACAATCGGTCACAGCCACGACTTTGTGACAATCTAATGAGCAACAAGCAAGCTATATTTTTTATTTTAGTCGTATAAACTACTTTTGTACATACAACTTCCCTCAAACCGATAACCGATTCATTTAAAGAGATAAGAAACTTGTTGCCAACAGAACATAAAATTTCATTCATTCCACACCCACTCTCTTTTCAGCACCTACTTCCTAGTGCATCTGATGAAACAGTTCCACTCAAAACCTTGCCATATTAGCATATCTAACGGTTAAGAAACTGAAAAAATAATAATTTGTAAATGCAAATAACATCAATATTTAAGAATCTCAGTATACCTACGCGGTTCAATGGCACCTAAAATACTCAATTAATATTCTATAAAGCGGTTGACCTCGTCAAGCATCAACTAACTAAGCGAAATTCAACTTTGAGAACAGGTGTAGCCTTCACACAACACGCTCACATGGCTAGCATTACTAAGCCAGGGTCAAGGTCAAGCAAACTATTGTGTACTTACTTTCCCAAAATATCGTCCATGTCCCCCCGTGATGGTGTAACTCCGCGATAGCGACCTTTGCATGACAAAGGCATCAGCTCATCAGCAGGATAAGCATTCTCCATGTACGCATAGTACGCATGATAAAACATCTCCCGTGCTTCCTCCCTAAAACGTAAAAACCAAAAAGCAAAATCAAAACAGAAATTCTTTACAAATATGGTAAACACTTAAGTATAATTTTTACAAATTTCATACTTTAGCTCATCGCGCTCCTTTTTAGACATATTTTGCGTTGGTATCGACTGCAACTCCGACAGGACGAATGTAACGCAAAAAACACACATCAACAACACACCCAAGAGCTGCTCGTTCATTTGGCCCATTTCTGTTTATTTAACTTTAAACCTTAGCTGCCTACAAAACTTTAAGACGACACAAGCAATTTTATTATGAACTAAACCAAAAGAACATAACACACTACGCGGAATATAACTAAAGAAAATATTGAAAAAAAAAAAAGAATAAACACAACACTCGACCGAAAAACGAGACCCTACTTTTTAGAAATCCCACTGCAAATTTGCGGATTCGTACCAAATTTCATTATTTTATTTTCTTTTTTTGATTGTTTCACCGATATATTAAATTAATCGAGGAGAAATCAAAAAAAGCATGCAGAACTTAATTTTCGAGAGATTTTCGCATCCAACTTAATGAAATGATGGACGATTTTGTAGTGCAAATTTTATTTTATTTTGACACAAGTTTTGATGACATGACCATTTGGTGAAATTAGTTCAGGCGTTTAAGGTTCTGGCATAAGATATTAAAGACTTTCCGTCTGCTATTAAGAGCGCCACCTAGAGTAAATACAATGCTCGCGTTCTCCGCACTTCGACTTCGAAAACTACTGTCAGTTTTCGTGGCTCTGATTGGTCAAAAGTGTCAGAAGCAGAGATAAGAAATTGGGTGCGTTCGAAAAAAAATGGGTAGCATAACTAGGATACCTTTGTATCCGGGTAAGTTTTCGAACGACTAAGATTAGGTATCTGTCAAATCAGAAAGAGCTGATAAATCGAAGTGAAAACAAACCAAACCAAATGTGTTTTAAAAATTGCAAACAACACGTACCACTTATTATTCGATTGCAAACTTCTTCACAATCGTTTACTTCCTAAACAACGTCGTTTTAGATAAATTAGGAGCACCATATTTTAAATTTTATGTTTACAAAAAACAATTTTGCAACAAAGCACTATGACAGAAAGCAAAACAAAAATGAATCCAAGTCAGCTGTTCTCAAATTTCAAATTGGGTAGCTTGCTATACCATGATTTTTAAGGTAACTTTGGATCGCTTTCACCTCAAAAGATGTTTTGCAGTCAGCAGCTTTTTAACATGGGATTACACTAACAACAAATGTCACGAAAGGAATCTAGTTCGTCTTAGGTAAGAATCCGAACGCAACCATTAATTAGATGGCAAACTTCACACACACATTGGCTGCGTTCGAGAATGGTATCCGGATAGCTTGTTGTTGTTGTTTACGTGTTAAGCATTTAGCAAAGATGCAAACCATTTCTGTCAAACAGAGAAACCAAAGCTATCTGTGAATTTTCGGTATACCTCAGATACCTTAGCGAACAGCTAATACAAACTTATAGAAAATTTATTTTTATTTCTTTTCATGTTGATTTTTTGTTTTAGTGTGCATTTATTTTAGCATAAGCTTCTTTTAAAACGTATGGGAAATCGAAAAAACTAAGTTATAATCGTCTAGCAATGATATTTTGAATGTTTTTCTGTTTTCAAAAAACGAATTTTAATATTTCACAGCTGTTGTCTGCAGCTATCTGGATCGTTCAAAAAGGTATCCAAGATACGGCTATCCGAGATAGGCTATCCGATAGGTTCTCGAACGCACCCATTAGACTGCCTACAAGCTGATTTACCGAAAATCACCTCTACTACTTTGGCTGCGTTCGGGAATGGTATCCGGATAGCTTGTTGTTGTTGTTTACGTGTTAAACATTTAGCAAAGATGCAAACCATTTCTGCCAAATAGAGAAACCAAAGCTATCTGTGAATTTTCGGTATACCTCAGATACCTTAGCGAACAGCTGATACAAACATATAGAAAATTTATTTTTATTTCTTTTCATGTTGATTTTTTGTTTTGGTGTGCATTTATTTTAGCATAAGAGTCTTTTAAAACGTATGGGAAATCGAAAAAACTAAGTTATAATCCTCTAGCAATGATATTTTGAATGTTTTTCTGTTTTCAAAAGTCGAATTTTAATATTTCACAGCTGTTGTCTGCAGCTATCTGAAAAAAGATATCTGAGTCGTTCGAAAAGATATCCAAGATACGGCTATCCGAGATAGGCTATCCGATAGGTTCCCGAACGCAGCCTACAGCTTCCAGTCCACACACAAAATCTAGCTACTACCACTTTGAGTACAGCAAATCTCACTACTACCACTTTGAGTACAGCTTTCACGTATTCACAGACAGAGGATGAGATTACAAAAACAACAATGTAAGCAAATGGTTGTTGCGGGGCAAGAGAAGTAAAGGATTGCCATCTAATTAATTTCTTATCTCTGGTCAGAAGTTTCAGCTGACATTTAGCTGACACTTAGGGTGGTATTCACCAAGAAATCTTATGTCGTTTTCCATTGATAATCCGGAAAAAGTCTCCGATCCGGGTTGCCAAAGTAACACTTTTACTTGTTTTGATGTTTCGTTGCTTGTATTGTGTATCGGTGTGAAACGTCGAGCGCTATTTTTTTTTTTTTTATTCACTTTTTTCATTTTTTTCATAATTCACTTACCCTGCAGCTACACGATCAAGTTATGGTAAGCCATCAGCCTACATATACACTATGTCAAATTCCTGTTCGTGTTTCGGATGTGACGTAGGCGACTTACAACTTGCCAGGCAATTGGCTTTCAATCGACATGTCATTGCCCGCATTCACAGCAATTTCGAATCTTCGATATTCAATCTGTCAGTTCTTGAATGCAAATTAAGCTCTGTTTTATATATAAAATTGTACTGTGATTCACCTTTCGGTTCTACATGGTTAATGGTAAAAGGAATTGGAAAACATACAGATTTTCCCACTTTGAAATTAAGGAATTCGATTTCCACGTTTTTGTGCAAGGTAGTATGCAAATTAAATTCACTTCAATCAATTTTGATAAAAAAAAATTAAAATCATGTGCCCTCAAAAATATATTTTCGTTGTTGATAAATTCACTTTCAATATCAATTTACAAAACAGAATATCCGAACATCAATAATAATCAATTTCAATTCAACAATTAAGCGAAAACTAGTAAAACAAAAAACTAACCCAAGAATACCGAGTAAAGTCCGATTGTCATATACGTTGTTTTCCTTGTTTTGACAACTAGAACTTTTTTTAAGAATTTTCAGACTGCTTTTTCCATCTGAAAATCTATGTTCGAAAATCTGAAAAATCTAACTGTCAGCTGAAACTTCTGACTTTTTTGACCAATCAGAGCGACGAAAACTGACAGTAGTTTTCGAAGATCTGGTGCGTTGAATGCGAGGATTATATATTTTCAAAATGGCACCCACAAGAAATTTGAAATTCAAAGTTTTTTTCCAGGCACTCTTTTCTCTTTTTGAGGGTATTTGACGAAGCTGTCAATTTCATGGCTACTGAAACTGCTTCTCGGGTGGCTTTCAATATTCCATACCAGCTGGGTTTCAATTTCGAAAAATTTGATTGTATATGTAAGAAAATTTAAATGTATTGTAAATGGCTTACCATATCTTGATCGTGTAGCCCCCGGGTTAAAACTACAGAAATATGTCTTAAAATGTTTTTAGAACTCATCTAACAAAATTAATTAATTGATAATTGTTTTCCGGTCACTTTTTTTCAATTTTTAGAGGTGCCAAATGATATTTGTCAATTTTGACGTCAACAGTGTTTCAGTGTGTGAGTGCTTCTGGCTTCGCTTCCTTCTTCAAATCAAGAATCAAATTTCTCTTCTTTCGAGGAGAGGAATTGTCATTTGATGCCAATCTTAGAAGAAAAATAAGTTCTTTCCTTTAAGATGCCAATGGAATGGTTTGAGAAGCGTTCAGAAGGCTTCCGAACGACCAATGGAAATCGACATTAGAGGAATAAAGAACAAGAGGGAAAACCACACACACACCACGGCATCTGCCCGCGAACTGACTGCACAAACACCACTTTATTTTCGAATTACGAAACTGGTTTCGGAATCCCAAACTGAAGTGGTGTAAGTTTCGGAAAAAGTGGTGTTAGTAAATTCCCTTAATACGTGTATCACAGATGGATCTCGTGTAACAAAAACAACAATGTAAACAAATGGAAGATGCGGGGCAAGAGAGGTAATGGTTTTCCCTCTTGTTCTTTATTACTCTAAGGTTCAAAATCAAACAAAAAAGTTTCACGAAACTGTTCGAACACCATAAGTGCAAAAGAGAACGAAAGTTCGAAAAAAAGAGATGGACAATGAGCTACCGTGTGTCGCATGGGTTAAGCCTTGGCCAAACCAACGCGGTGAGTGCGTGCGATGCGGTTGCGTTAAGTCAAGTCCATATGCATTAAGTCAAACGTCCATAAGATTACATAGGGATTTGACTTAATGCATATGGACTTGACTTAACGCAACCGCATCGCACGCACTCACCGCGTTGGTTTGGCCAAGGCTTTAGACTGCTATGACTGCTATTATACGGTGAAATTTGTTGCACTAAACTGTTCGAACACCATAAAGGCCCCGGCCCATAGAACGCGGTGCGTGCGTGCGGCACCGCTTTCAACTGACAGCTCGATTAAATACACACGTTCTTATGAGAGGTGACCCATAAGCACCGCGAGCAACGCGCCGCACGCGCCAAGTAGCCGAACTTCTATTTTGCCACGGCTCTCACGCGGTGACAGAAGAGAGACATGCGCAGTCACAACCAATTTGAAGTTTTCTCTTATATGGGAAAAGTGACAATGGGCGCGTTCAAGAACCTATCGGATAGCCTATCTCGAATAGCCGTGTCTAGATACCTTTTTGAACGATCGACAACAGACAACAGCTGTGAAATATTAAAATTCGACTTTTGAAAACAGAAAAACATTCAAAATATCATTGTTAGACGATTATAACTTATTTTTTTCGATTTCCCACACGTAAACAACAACAACAAGCTATCCGGATGCGATTCTTGAACGCCCCCATTTTGACTAAATTTATCTGTCAAAACACCGCAACGGATTCTATGGGTCACCCCTATCAGTTGCGCGCGGCAAAACCCACCGCATCAGTTGCCGCGCCGCTTCTACCGCACGCACCGCGTTCTATGGGCCGGGGCCTTAAGTGCAAAAGAGAACGAAAGTTCGAAAAACAGAAATGGACAATGAGCTACCGTGTGTCGCATGGGTTATGGTTTCGTGAAACAGCTTTGACGTTTCTCTTTGTCCTTGTTCGTGTTTTTAGTTTATTCAGTCTCATTTTTTTTTTTAAATAAGTAATACTAATAAAGCCTTGCGCAAACCAATGCGGTGAGTGCGTGCGATGCGGTTGCGTTAAGTCAAGTCCATATGCATTAAGTCAAATCCCTATGTAATCTTATGGACGTTTGACTTAATGTATATGTACTTGACTTAACGCAACCGCATCGCACGCACTCACCGCATTGGTTTGGGCAAGGCTTAATAATCACTTTTTTGTTTTTCAATTGCCAATAAAAGAGGTTTTGAAGCAACCAGACACTTCTAGTAGATAACTATTTTTCCCCAAAAATAAATACACCGAATGAAAGATAAAGACAAATGTGAAACTAGTTTCATGAAACTGGATTTCATCGTGTAATAACACTTGCGACATGGGATGACAGAACAAAGAAGAATTCGAAGTAGTTTCGTGCAACAAATTTCACCGTATAATAGTAGTCAAAGACGGTGTTTAGACTGGCGCAAGTCAACCGTGCAATTTTGACGTTCCGCCACCCCGTCGTGTTCAGACTGAAAGTAATGTGAACACGATGGTTTTTTTTTGACGATTATTTTGCCTTCAGATTTGGGAAGAAAAAACTCAGAAATTAAACTGAACTGAAAAAATAATTTATTTATTTTCGTATTTTTGCTTCAGGAACATGAAAAAGAGCATTTATTTTTCAAACAACAGTCTCTTTACCCGAGAAAAAAAAAACACAAGTGTCAAAACAAGGAAATGTCAAAACTCCGCCAAGAAAATTTTAAAATTTTTAAAAACTTCGGCGCAAAAAAATGTCTCTTTCTTACAATTATGTGGGAAAGAGAAAAAACAGATAGACGTCAATTTTGCACGGTTCACTTGCGCCTGTCTGAACAGCCTCAAAGATATCTCGAAAAATAATAGATGGCCATAGCAAAACCAAAGGATTATTTTGCCTTTTCCCACTATCGTTTCAGTGGCGAAGTGCCGCAAGACCACATTTTTGTAAGGATTCTATGGATATGACGTTTAACTAGCATTCCCTCTAACTTCCACTACCACTAGTCAAGTCAGCTGGCATGACATTACACCGGGGACCGGGCTAAAAATAAATTGAAATTTGAAATTAAGAGTTGCAAATCGAAAGAAGTCTTTGTAAATAATCTGCTTAAACATTTTTCGCAATAGCTATTAGTGGCTCCTATGATGCGAGTAATATAATTTCACCATGCTAGCTCCCATCAAAAGCATATTAGCAACAAAACGAATAGTTCTTGCTAGTGGCTCTCCGAGACGGCAAGAACTTGTTAAAACTATAGTAAGTTCCCATTCGACCAAATAAGTTTGTTTTGCCAACACAACAATTCCTGTCCTCGCAGGGTCTAAATGCTGAACTTTATCCATCTACATTTGAGGAAAACCTTAACCCGAAAGACTATGAACAATTTTCTGACTTTGTTGAACTGACTGCACAAGGAAAAGCGGAAGAGGTCTATAATCGTTTGAAATCCGAGTCACCAGAATGTGATTTGTTGGTCATAGCTGCCGATACGATGGTAACAATGGGAAATACAATTTATGGAAAACCTGATAGTCCTGAACACGCGGTTAAAATGTTAAGTAGTCTTTCCGGCAACTGCAACACACCACACACAGGAGTCGTCATAAAACATTCTAAAGGTCTTGTTAGATTTACCGAGTCGGCAAAAGTTTATTTTGGACAGTTAACAAATGAGCAGATAGAAGCTTATGTAGAGAGTGGGGAGCCATTGTAAGTAATCAAAAAAATATAATAAATATATTACAATCACTATGTTTACAGGGACAAAGCAGGAGCATATGGAATCAATGGGCTTGGTGGGGCAATGATTGAAAAAATTGAGGGTGATTACTATACTGTCATGGGATTGCCCCTTTATCGATTGACAGTAGAAATGTGCAAAATGTTTAGCTCTAAGTAGAAAATAAAAACGGATGTAAGGCAAAACCTTATATTTTTCTTCTTTTTCTTTTTTCGGCTTTAAGAGCATCGTGTTCAGAAAGGGATCACAGCTCTCCCGACATAACTGATAGGCCAAACAAAAGAGTGTTCCCGTCACCTAAAAGGGACCGATTTTCTATCAAAGAAGATGGCGCAGTTTTCTTTCCACTTCGTCCGCCTTACGCTTACTCGATGATTGATGTCGTCATCAGAATGCTCAACTATTGATAAATTGATCACAGAAAATTTAAACTTTCAACACTTGCGAAGCATATTTCCATTCGAATAAATGTTTGTAATAGATGTCTGGATTAGAAAATGAGCAACACAATTATCAGACTTTTTAAAGTAATGTACCCACCAGGAAGCTGGCGAGCTGCAGTGAATGTTTCGTTTTATGAATGCATTCACTGTTCACTTATTAGGTTTGTTCGTTGAAGCTCTGGGTTGCCCTAGGGTCGACACAAAGCGTTTTTTGAGAAACCTAAATTCGCCCTGAATGTCAAATTGAGTGTTTTTTGAGCCATAGGTTTGCCATAGGTTTTCCCCAAACTCGCCCTAGCTTTTTGCTGTGTCGATTTGAGGGTGTCAAATGGCATGTTTTTTTATTTAAATGACAGAGATGTGTGGTGATTTGTGGTTTAGTGTTTTTTGAGAACTGAAAAACCCAGTTTTTTTTTTACAAATCATAGGGTTGTCAAGAAGTAAGACCTATTAGGGCTGTTCGTTGAACTTTACCCAGGGTTGACCCAGGTTTTCTTGACAACCCTATGATTTGTAAAAAAAACCTGGGTTTTTCAGTTCTCAAAAAACACTAAACCACAAATCACCACACATCCCTGCCATAAAAAAAAATACATGCCATTTGACAGCTCGCAACTCGCCACAGCAAAAAGCTAGGGCGAGTTTATGGAAAACCTAAGTCAAAACCTAGGGCTCAAAAAACACTCAATTTGACATTCAGGGCGACTTTGGGTTTCTCAAAAAACGCTTTATGGCGACCCCAGGGCGACCCTAGGTCTTCAACGAACAAACCTATTTATTGCCTTAACCCTAATCCAAGCCTTCGGACCTGGCCAGGCATATTTTATTTTTACACGCTAATTTACCTAGAGACTTGTGTTGTGCTCCTAGGTAGCTTCCTAAAATTTTATTGGCTTTCGATCCATTGCTATGAGAATTTTGAAAAAGTTCTTTAACTGAACTAAAAAGGGATTTGAAAATATTCCCATTTAGTCTAGACTCTAGACCAATGGAGCTTGGCTAGAACCCTATATATTTTGTATGGAAACACATGATTGGTAGTGACGTAAAACTCGATTTTTTTTTCGAAATGCACAAATCCAGTATGTCATTTGCTTTAGTGGGTGTTGGTTCTGATCCCTCAGAGTTCAACCTGCCTGTGCCCCTGTTCTGTAAACTGTAACTATCGCCTCGATAAAAGCAGGCGATAAACGGTGGAAAATGAAACGAAATCCTACTAAATTCATAGAATTTCGTTCCATTTTCCACCGTTTATCGCCGAGGCGATAGTTACAGAACAGGGGCACTGGATATAGCTTAGTGCCATTATTCTTTTCCTCCCATGGCCTCGCCGTATATGTTCGAAATGATATTGCTTACCAACTTCTACCACAATACGGCGTCTGTTCTAATAATAAATCAATAAATAGGGTGGCACAACAGAGCGAGGAGCCCCTTAGCCTAGCGCATTTCTCACAACCATGCCTTGTGAGGGAATGGATGGGACCTACAAATTTCTGCCGGTTCCGAACGGCTAATTGAGAAAGCGCTTTTCATGGCATTGAATTTACTAACGGAGGACTTGCCAATTCCTCGCGAAAGGCGATACCCATGGAAAAACATTTTTGCTTCTGCTGGGATTCGAACCTCTAACCTCTGATTTAGCAGGTGTACATGCTTACCATCACGCCACGGGTACCTAGTACCCACCGTCTCATACTGGGGCAGAACGACCGTATTGGTGGCAATAAATCAGCCCAAAGAGCTAGTGACCTGAAAATTTATGGAAATGTATATATTATCAATCTATTGATATTTATAAACCCAACATTAACCACCCCCACCAAAATGCCCACTTTTTGTACTTTAAGAAAAAGTTGAAAAACTATAAACCGACCTTTCTTATTGTATTAATATTTAGGGTTGTCAAATGGAGCATAAATACGCTTAATAAACAAATATATCCTTTTTCCCTTTGTCATCATGTCATCAAAAATAAAATGAGTAAACATATTTTTTTTTGTAAAAACCGAAGCAAAACAAATTTTAATTCAATTAAATAACCCACAAATTGATTTTTATCAATTCAAAACAAAATCATCGCTGTCTTCACCATTGCTATCTTCTTCAGCATCAGAATAATTATTATAAACAGGAAGGGTTTTCAGCAAACCCAATGCTTCAATTGCCAGGTGTTGCTCCTTTGTTCCGCTAGTTTCTTCTTATTATGGGATCAGCACTTAATAAAAAAAAGTTAAAAATATCTCGGTTAGTATTTTCTCTGCTTGATTTCCGAGAATTATGTTCTCTATAATTTTTGAAGTCCTTGTTTCTTGACTCATGGGATTCCTCAGTCAGTTGACCAGTTGGTAAAAGAGCATCGGCAATTTTTTGGGGTCCATGAATTAAACATTTATGAAGGGTTGGTGACATGTAATACCAGGGCTACTTTTCCACATAAAATCTTGCAGTATCAATTGCGAAACTCTTAAACTTTTCGATATTAATTTCTTGGCCACTAGTCACAACAACCATAATAGTGTGCATCTTTTTTATGAGTTGAACATGAATCTTTGTAATTTCTGCAAAAATTTCAGCATTTTGAAAAAAATGTCTGACCGTAACATCATTAGAATTCCCGAATCCGGGCTTTGGTTTGTCTATTATATTAATCCACAACGATCTTTAAACTCTTTTTGTATCCTCTTTTTCTTTTCTGCAACAACTATCTTGTCATCCCCTCGAGCTTGCCATTTCTTAAAGGCAATTTATTAAACCTATGTAATCGAAGTTTCTTGTTCGTTTTTTTTACTGTTCTTCCAAAAAATCAAAAAAAAAAATTTAAAACTAATATTTTCAGATGACCAAACTACATTTACAAGCTCCCTCCGAGTTATAAAAATCGTATTCGAACTTCTACCTAAAAGTTAAAAAAAATCTTAGAAATCTTCAATTTTTTTTGTCAGAAAGCAAATTTTCTAAGAATACTTTTTAATCAAAACCGTAAAAATCCGCAAAATTTTTTTTACAGTTCCAAGAAATACATTTATCACCAGCTACCAAAAGCAACAACTTTTAAGCTTGTGACTAACTGGGAACACAATTAAACTGATCAATGTTTGCACAAAGAAGCAAAAAAAAAATGAGACTTTAAAGTATTTAGTTACAATTACCGTTTTTCATAATTAAAACCTTTTTTCCACAAAAAAAAAAACACTTAAATAGCTTAACACATACCAGAACTTGAAGGCTCCATTCCAAAAATTTTAATATTAAATAACTTCTACTTTTATTTAGACAATTAAAAACACTTTACAAATTTCTTCATAACAAACTCCAGCTATCTGTGAACAGGAATGGCTTGCGCCGATGCATATCATTCAAAATGTGTTAATGATAACGGTCTGAATCTTTTGCATTATTAACAGTGGGGTATTTGACTGTAAGAAAGAAAATAAAATGGTCCCATACAGCCAAATTCATTTTTCGATTTACTGCCATAAGGCCATTCTGTCCCATTGTGGCGTCTGTTCTAATACTAACTTGAATTTCATGTGGTTGAAATTCACTGTCCGTAAGCAAATCATTCATTATTGTTTTATCTATAGAAGCCCCAATTTAGATAGCAACTCAACCTCTAACGAGCTTGATGCGCTATCTGACTCCATAGTAAGAATTGTTTCTCTTTATTGATATAATTTAAAAGTGGAATCTAACCCTGCAGCTACACGATCAAGATATGGTAAGCCATCAGCCTACATATACACTATGTCAAATTCCTGTTCGTGTTTCGGCTGTGACGTAGGCGACTTACAATTTGCCAGGCAAATGGCTTTCGATCGACATGTCATTATATATTTTCAAAATGGCACCCACAAGAAATTTGAAATTCAAAGTTTTTTTCCAGGCACTCTTTTCTCTTTTTGAGGGTATTTGACGAAGCTGTCAATTTCATGGCTACTGAAACTGCTTCTCGGGTGGCTTTCAATATTCCATACCAGCTGGGTTTCAATTTCGAAAAATTTGATTGTATGTGTAAGAAAATTTAAATGTATTGTAAATGGCTTACCATATCTTGATCGTGTAGCCCCCGGGTAAGCGGAGCACAAGAAATAAAAGAACACGACTTGTTGAGTTGATAGTTAAAGCAAGAGAGAGAAGTTTTATTCGAATGACAATTATAATAATGTAGGATATGCATGGGTTACAATAAATGCACAGAGTTGCCAGTAGTTTAATTTTAGTTTACTCTATTACAATACTCCCACTTAAACAAAAATTATTAAATTAAGTAAATAATGATTATTTGGCAAATTTCAAACCTAGCCCTTTAGCGCAAAAATCGTTCTTAAGCTTTGGAACCGCCTTGGTTAAGAAGTCTGCCAGCATTTGTTCAGTCTTGATGTATTGTACCTTGATGTTTCCTTCGGTAACTTCGTGCCTTACGAAGTGGTGTTTGATGTCGATGTGCTTTGATCTAGCTCGATACGCATTTAGTAGTGATAGATCAATTGCACTCTTGTTGTCGCAGAATATAGTTGGTGTATTTGTGTTACTGTTGCATATGCACCGTGTAATATGATACCAGAAATTGATACCATTTTAACGTGACACACCGTGTAATATGATACCAGCAATTGATACCAACTTAACGTGATGACTAGATATGACAGCTGTCTGTGGATAACCCACGAGGCGTGGATTCGACCATTCTACGTTTAACCTCAATCGAATCAAGTCAATTGTCATTTTACCAATCTCTCATTTAAGAAATGTATTAACCATTAGAATAATTATATTAAAGCAAATTGAAGTAAACTAAATATCTTGTTACTTGTTAATACATTTCTTGGAATACATAATAGTGGCGACGAGGATGGGATCGCTGGAAATCTAGTAGCAATCGCAAATGGCCGATTCATCCGAAAAAGATCAGACCAGCGATATCGAGGGAAAAGTTTCTACATTAAAAAACGAAAATTCTAATACAATGGCGAATGAAAAAACCTCAATTTCCATCGGACATATGGAAACGTTCGATATAGCAAAGCAGTCTACTTGGGGTTCATACAAACGACGGTTCGATAATTTTCTTGAAGCAAATGGAATCACATCTGCTAGTCTAAAGCGAGCAACTTTCCTAACTGTTTGCGGAGCACCACTGTTCGATCTATTGGAATCTCTTATTTCTCCAAAAAAGGTAAACGAAATCGATTACGATTTAATTTGCAAGACTCTGACAGATCATTTCTCTCCACCACCTTCCGAGATTGCATCATTCTACAATTTTTTCAAGCGCGACCAACTTCCCGATGAAAAAACGACAGACTACGTTGCAGAACTAAGAAAAATTGCAAGCCAGTGTAACTTCGGCTCTTCATTAGACCGCATGCTCCGAGATCGTTTTGTGTGTGGTCTCCGGGACAGCCGTTTACAACAGGAACTGATAGCATCATCCTCATCAGAACTTACATTTCAAGCTGCTCAGGTTAAGGCAGCAGCGGCTGAAGCAGCAATCCGCAGCCTACAAACGCTCAAAGCAAATACATCTTCATCAGGCATAAGCGATGAGCAAATCAACGCGGTTAGGAAAAAGTTTGCTAAGGAGAAATCTAAACACGTAAAAACAGAAAACAACAATTCTGCAGAAAAAAACAATTTTCAGTCCGGTGCGTGTTATAGTTGTGGAGGTTCACACCAACGTTCATCCTGCAGGTTTCGCACAGCTATCTGCAACAACTGTGGCAAAACCGGTCACATAAAGAAGGTATGTAAGGGTGGGAAAAGAGAGAGTCAGAGTCAAACAGGTTTTAAGAGAGCGGCAAACTCCATAGTAAATCAGATTTCATGTTTTCCTAATTTGAAGCAACAAACAAACATAATTCTTAACGGTCGTAAATGCGAGTTCGAAGTCGATTCAGGCTCGAACTTCACAATCATTTCAGATTCTAGTTTTGATAGGGTATGGCCGCATTTCAAACCAAAGCTATCAAACGTAACTACAAAAATAATGGACTTTCAAGGAAATGCGATTATTTTCAAAGGAGAATGTCAAGTGAACATCTGGTATAAAGGAAGAGAAATTAGAAATTTATCACTTCTCATTGCCGCTGGCACACGTACCAACATTTAAGGTTGCAATTGGTTTGCGCCGTTAGGAATCTCCATTCAAGGTGTTCACTCAGTTCAGTCGAATTCAAACGTAAGCGAAGTGGTTAATGATTTTCGTGATTTATTCTCCGGTGAATTGGGAGTTTATACAGGACCAGCTATATCTCTTTCGGTGAACCCAGAAGTTGCACCAACTCATTTACCTGCTAGAAGAATTCCTTTTGCGATACGATCAAAAGTAGAAGCTGAATTAGACCGTATGGTGTCACAGGGCATTCTCGAACCTGTGAGTTACTCAAAATGGGCAACACCGATTGTACCCGTTTCAAAACCAAATGGTTCCATTCGCATTTGTGGTGACTATAAGGCAACCTTGAACAAGGCCTTACAGCCACACTGCTTTCCGATTCCTTCAATGCATGAACTGATTGCTAATCTGCCAAGAGGCGCAGTGTTTGCTAAATTGGATTTGGCCCAGGCATATCAACAGCTTACCGTCGATGACGAAACGGCTGAAGCTCAAACGATAATTACACATAAGGGAGCATTCAAAGTCAAAAGACTACAATTCGGAATTTCTTGTGCACCAGGCGAATTTAAAAAATGCATGTCTGGAATATTGCGTGGCATAGATGGTGTGGTGTGCTATTTAGATGATATTGTTGTTGTGGGTGAAAACTCGGAAGGTTTAGCTAAAAAACTTCGAGTAGTTTTAGAGCGAATTCAAACAGCGGGCTTGAAATTAAAAAAAGACAAGTGTATGTTCGACGTCTCCTCCATTCAATTCTTGGGTTTTCGCATAGATGCAGATGGAATACACCCTCTTCAAGAAAAAATTCTTGCAATACAAAATGCACCACCACCAAAAAATAAGAGTGAGCTACAAGCATTCTTAGGGCTCTTAAATTTTTACCATTCCTTTCTTCGTTCAAAAGCTACTTTGGCAGAACCTCTTCACAGGCTTTTAGATAATGATTCACCATGGAAGTGGACCAAGGTTCATCAAACTTCTTTTGGAAAGCTGAAAAATCTTCTATCGTCAGACAGCGTTTTAATGCCGTTTAATGAGAATCTACCGGTCACACTTACTTGCGACGCTTCACCATACGGAGTTGGTTCGGTTTTGGCGCATTTATTGCCAGATGGATCTGAGCGTCCGATTTCATACTATTCAAAGACTCTCACAAAAAGTGAACGCAATTATGCGCAAATAGACAAGGAAGCGTTAGCAATAATTGCAAGTGTTAAAAAATTTCACGAATATTTGTACGGCAGACCATTTTTGATATACACAGATCACAAGCCATTGTTGGGTCTGTTTTCGCCGTGCAAACCTACTCCAAATACGATTTCTGATAGAATGCTTCGCTACATGATTTTCTTAAATGCTTATAATTACAAGCTTCAACACAAACCAGGGAAGGAAATCTCTCATGCCGATGCGTTGAGTCGATTACCAGTTGACAGTTCTCATATTACAGGTGAGGAGGATGAAAAAGTGGTTTTGATGATAGATTTATTGGATTCGCCGCTGCTGCAGGCTAAGGATATAGCAAAAGAGACAAAAAGACAAGATTTTGTCACGTGTCTTACACTGGACATTGAGGGGATGGCCCACCAGTGCTGACCCAGACTATAAAATCTTTTTCGATCGAAGGAACGAGATTTCATCTATGAGAGGATGCCTAGTATATGGTCAGAGAGTTATTATTCCGAATGTTCACCGTGCAAAACTTCTCACCGCACTTCACGCAAATCACCCTGGAATAGTTCGTATGAAGGCTTTGGCAAGGAGTTATGTCTGGTGGCCGCTAATAGATGCCGATATTGAACATACAGTGAGGCGCTGTAAAATATGTCAGGAAACCCGTCCTAATATATCTCCAGTTAAAGGATATAGTTGGGAAGAAGAGAAGAATCCCTGGACCAGAATTCACATAGACTTTGCGGGCCCTTTTAAGGGAAACCTTTTCTTCTTGGTTGTAGACTCGCACTCCAAATGGCTGGAGGTTCATCCAGTGTCTTCAACATCGTCTATTTCTGCCATGACAGTTTTAAGGCAACTGTTCGCTACGTATGGTTTACCTGATGTCATTGTTTCAGACAATGGCTCAGCCTTTACTTCTTTAGAATTTACCAAATCTTGCGAAAATAATTTAATCAAACACATCTTTTCAGCTCCATTTCATCCATCAACAAATGGCCAAGTGGAGCGAATGGTACGCACTACGAAAGAATACCTGAAGAAGGTCCCAAACGGCGATATACGATTACGTCTAGCACGATTCTTGCTGGATCAACATGTAACACCACATTCTTCTACCGGACGTTCCCCGGCGGAGTTGCTTTTCAATCACCGACCTCGAACATATTTTGACAAACTGCATCCCGAATCGATACCGGTGATATCGAAAGGATCCCAGCAGCAAGCAACAGCAAATACTTCTGATCAAAACAAGTACAAAAGCGGTGAACCAGTGTGGTATCGAAGGTATGGAGCAGGTGCAAAATGGGTACCAGGTCTGATAACCGAAGTAAAGGGTCCAGTTTCTGTTGTCGCCGAGTCCGAAGCGGGTGAAGAAATTCATCGTCATGCAGATCAAGTGCGCCGTAGATCTATGGACCAGGACACTGCCAGTTCTACAGAAAGACTTCCGCTACCTACACCAGCGACCAAGCCACCAGTGCAACCGCAGGAGCTTCGCCGATCCGATAGGCTTCGAAAAAAGACTCAGACCTCAGAAGTAGTTTCATCTTTGGGCGAAGGAGTGTTGCATATGCACCGTGTAATATGATACCAGAAATTGATACCAGTTTAACGTGACACACCGTGTAATATGATACCAGCAATTGATACCAACTTAACGTGATGACTAGATATGACAGCTGTCTGTGGATAACCCACGAGGCGTGGATTCGACCATTCTACGTTTAACCTCAATCGAATCAAGTCAATTGTCATTTTACCAATCTCTCATTTAAGAAATGTATTAACCATTAGAATAATTATATTAAAGCAAATTGAAGTAAACTAAATATCTTGTTACTTGTTAATACATTTCTTGGAATACATAATAGTTACCAGTCAGTTCTTCAATTTAGCGCTTTAGCCAAAGTGGGCTGCCGATAGAGACATATACTCGGCCTCTGATGTTGAGAGCGCTACTGTCCGTTGCTTCTTGGAGTTCCAAGAAAGCGGTGCTCCTTGTAGCATAAACGCATAGCCTGTAGTGGAACGCCTTTCATCTTGGTCGGAGGCCCAATCTGCATCGCAGTAGCCGCAGAATTCTGACTTGCCATGTTTGGTATAAACAAGTTTTGCATCCATCGTGCCTTTGAGGTACCTGAAAATACGCTTTATAGCTGACCAATGAGCCTTACCCGGATTGTTATTGAATCTGCTGATAGAACTGACAGCATATGCCAGATCGGGACGAGTCACTTGAGCAGCGTACATGAGGCTGCCAACGGCTTCTTGATATGGCACCTTCTTCATCTCACCCTGTTCTTCTTGAGATTTCGGACACATCTCCTTCAACAAAACTTGATTGGTGTCCATCGGTGTCGATACAGGGTTGCAGTCACTCATATGAAAACGTTGCAGAATTTCTTGAATATACTGTTGTTGATCAACTGTTAGGTAGCCATTGACTCGATCGTGATGAATTTGCATGCCCAACAGAAAACGAGCTAGTCCAAGGTCCTTCATTTGAAACATGTCCATCGGGTAGTTCTTCAGTTTTGATGTCATCGAAGTGTCGTTGGAGAGAATCAAAATATCGTCCACGTATACAGCAACTATTAATTTGTTCTTGTTTGAGGTTACAAAATAAACGCATGGATCGAGTTCCGACTTCTGCATGCCAAACTTCAATAGAGCAGCGTCCAGTTTGTTGTTCCACATCCTGCTGGATTGCTTAAGACCGTACAGGGTCTTTTTCAAACGGCAAACTTTGGTGTGGTCTTCAGAAAAACCTTTGGGTTGATACATGTATATCTCCTCCTGGAGATCGCCTTGCAGGAACGCCGAAACAGCATCCATTTGGTCGATTTCCATATCGTATTGGACTGCCAAGGCCAATGAAAGCCGTATAGATGTGTAACGGACTACCGGTGAGAACGTTTCCTCATAGTCCAGGCCTTTGACTTGGGCGCAGCCCTTAATTACAAGCCTCGCTTTGTAACGTGAAATATTCCCAGAATAATCACGCTTCGTTTTATAGACCCACTTGCAGTCAATCACTTTACGATCTGCCGGTGTAGGAACGAGATCCCAGGTCTCGTTACTGATAAGAGCTTCGAACTCTTCTCTCATTGCTGCGCGCCACATATCGGCTCAACGCCTCTTGAGTTGTCACAGGATAACTTGTTACTTCACGAGCAATGAACGACACAAAATCTGGATTAACTATAGGTTTCTTGGGTCTCGATGATCTTCTGATTTCGGAGTTAGTTATGCCACTATTGATTCCATGCGGTGGACTAAATTCTATGTCCGATTCAGGAACAACAGTGCTGTTAGCCTCAGACTCCGAATAATATGTGTCAGTATCAACAGCTGATTCGAACCCCTCTCCACCTGTTTCTTCCTCTGGAGTAGTTTCTTCTTCTTCGCTGACAGGTGTTGCTTCCTATTCGATCGAAGCTGGAGAGGAACAAATAGCATCATTATGGCTTTTGTTTGGAAAAGTTACCTGACTCTGAGAAAGTTTCTGATTTTCCATGAATATGACATCTCTGCTGACATAAACTTTCTTCGTCTTGGGATCAAGAAGTCGATAGGCCTTGCTGTCATCACTGAATCTGACAAGTATACATTGTAGCGACTTGGGATCAAACTTTGTTCGCTTCTCCTTGGGTACGTGAACCACCGCCTGACAACCAAACACCCTCAATCGTTCTAGGTTGGGTTTCACTCCAGACCAGGCTTCCTCTGGTGTCATGTCATCCAAACCTTTTCTCGGAGATTGGTTGATGATGAATACTGCCGTCGTCACTGCTTCACCCCAGAATTCGGTCTTCAAATCGGCATCAAAAAGCAAGCAACGAGCTTTTTCTACCACCGTTCTGTTAGTTCGCTCTGCCAAGCCGTTTTGCTCTGGCGTGTACGGTGCTGTTTTTTGATGTTGGATACTATATTTACGCAAACAGTTGAGCAACCCCTGGTTTCAGTACTCGGAACCGTTGTCGGTGCGCAACACTTTAATGGTTTTCTGAGTTTGATTTTCTACGAGTCTTCTGAACTGATTGAACTTTTCTTTAACCTCGGACTTGTTCTTCAAGAGGTACAGAAAAACTTTTCGACTGAAATCGTCTACGAAAATCAAAAAATATCTCGAGCCTCCGATTGAATTGACGGACCACCTCAAGTAAATCTTTTGCTTTGCCTTGCAGCAAACTACACACGAGTCAACAACCTCACTATCAACAAAACTCACCCCGTCGGCAATCTTCTTCAGTTTAAGTAGACCATCTGCACTTAGGTGTCCCATACGAGATACGACGGTGCCAAACAGATTTCTATTGCTCATTCGCAATCGATATGTTGGCATGCTCGACAGATGACTGGTCTAGCTTATAAACACCTTCTTTCTTTGATGCAGTTGCAATCAAACAACCGTCATTATTGAAAATCTCGGAGCGATTTCCCTTGAACACAACAGAATTGCCACTGTCTGTTAAACGGCTCACGGAGAGAAGATTCGCACACAGGTTGGGGACAAAAAGAACATCTTTCGCAACAGCACTTTCACCAGTAGACAACAACAACTTCACATCACCTTTACCACCAACAGGCATCACATTTTTATCTGCAATGACAACCTTATCACTGCTCGCATTCGTGACATTGTCTAACCAATCACGATGAAGGGTCATGTGCTTGGACGCACCTGAGTCCAAATACCACTCCTTCGAGTCCACGTCCTTGGCTGATAATGCGGTGAACAAAAGCTGCTTCTTATTATTGGACTTGTTGGAACTCTGAGCATTTGGACAATTGCGAGCAAAATGACCGTACTTGTTGCACTGAAAACATCTAATACGCTTCTGCTTTTTCGTAAAAAAGGCCGTAGAACCGTCGGTAGAAATGGGTTTCACATCTTGCAACAATTTTTGTTTGATCGCATCAGCAGTCAGCTGCAACCCCGAGCTCTCGATGCCCATGATCATTGGCTGGTAGTGATCCGGAAGGCCGGCAAGGAGTAAAGTTCCTATCCACTCCTCACTCAACTGAAGACCGATGTTTCTGATTTTATACGCGGTGTTAATAATTTTGTTTACATACTCGTCCACTGACTCGCATTCTTCTAACCTCGTGGTTATTAGAATTTTCTAGAGACCAACTTTACGTGTTAGCCCTGAGTCTTGAAAAGCCTTTTGTAGGTTATCCCAAACTTCTTTGGGTGTCTTTGCTTCCTTCACGTGGACGTAGTTGATTGGTTCAACTAAAAGTATTATTTTTGTTTTCGCTTTGGTCATCAATTTGGGATCTTTGTTCTTCTCTGTCACGCAGTCCCAAAGCTCTTCGTGTTGGAGTAAATTCTCCACTGCGAATTGCCAAGTATCGTAGTTTTCTCGACCACGAAGTTTCTCCACGGACAAAATGGAGGACGATGACGAAGCCATGTGTGTATTTACTTCGTACACAGCAAAAAAAAGAAAGCAAAAATAAATCTTTAAATATCTGGTGCATCCGTTGCAATTTTAATTTTCTTTTTTCAATTAACGCGACTTTCCCTAACTTTCTTGTGCTTATCTAATTACGTATATCTGGGCCCATAACCTGATATAATATAAAAGTGGAATTTAAGCGGAGCACAAGAAATAAAAGAACACGACTTGTTGAGTTGATAGTTAAAGCAAGAGAGAGAAGTTTTATTCGAATGACAATTATAATAATGTAGGATATGCATGGGTTACAATAAATGCACAGAGTTGCCAGTAATTTAATTTTAGTTTACTCTATTACAAAATTTGTCCTCATACTGAAATCGCAATTGTGGGCGATTTCAATGTACACAATTCTGATTGGCTTCGACATTATGGCCAGACAACACCCGAAGGAAAATATGTTGAGATCTTTGCTGAGGTTAACAATTAACTCAACTTGTTGATGAGCCCACTCAGGTTCCAGATATTGAAGGCCATGCGGCCAACACTCTTGACCTATTTCTCACTTCTCATCCCGAGAAATTGTAATCGTGTTCAGATAGTTTTCAAAAGATTAATTCGTTATAGAAGGTGTTGGTATAGGATATGGAGCCAGGGTGGGGACTTTACTGCAATTGCAGTAGATCTACTGCACTTTTCTCGAAAAATAAATCTACTGCCTTTAAATAAAATCTACTGCACTTTTGTTCTCACTATTACTAGATAAACAGGTCTTTAGATTGAAATTTTAAAAAATTATATAAGTATGGATTCAATCAGTACCAATGCAGGTTTAGAAAGTACCTTACATTATCTTTCCTATACGGATATTAATTTTGGGATCGAGTTCTAGCGATATATTGCTTCTCACGATTTTGAAGAAAGCAAAATTCTTGAAATAAAAAAAATTTTGGTTCAATTCTATGTAGAAATTTGTGGTCAAATAAAAAAGTGTTTTAATTTTAATGATACACAATTAAAACTTTTTTAGTATTTAGATGCACTACATAGAGGGTATACAATGACCATTGTGTCTTTTCCGTTCTTTAATGAAAATCTTGAAGAACTCAACATTGTTTGGAGGTCTTTGTTGGGAAACCAATATCTTTTAGATAAATATTAAGATGCCGTTGACATAACAGCTTTTTGGGTCAAACTTAAAAATGAAGAAAATACTTTTGGGGAAAAAAAAATTAATAGTTTATGAACATATATGTTAACTTTATGATCACTGCCAAATAGTAGTACCGCAGCAGATCGGAAATTTTCGACAGTTAGTTAAGTGAAGGATAAACTTCGCAACAAATTAAATACAACCATACTTTAGAAAATGCTATACTGTGTAAGGAAAAGGAAGATTGTTGGGAACCTTCGGATT
Organism: Melanostoma scalare; assembly: GCA_949752695.1. Lineage (NCBI taxonomy): Eukaryota > Metazoa > Arthropoda > Insecta > Diptera > Syrphidae > Melanostoma > Melanostoma scalare. Next base: position 91,904,626 of record OX456984.1, read on the forward strand.
CCGTGGGCCTTATAGAGTATTTTAACATTTAACTGGTGTGGTGGGTCCATTGGACCCATATTCAATTTTCAAACATGTACAGCAACCGCTGCGATAGTCGCAGCTACCTCCGCTTAAAGATACCGTCCGTCAGTAAGCGGACATGTTCGAAAACGAAAGGACCGTGTTTCGATATCCTCTCCTTCGGTGAGTTACAGCATGTACGTGGGCCCATCGGACCAATGTCAGTAGATACGTAACTTTTTTTTGGCTTGATTCCGCTGAAACGGCTCTAGCAACAGACAATGACGAAAACGCCAAATTAAAGAAAAATATGTTTTCTTTGTCCACCGAATAAGAGAGCAAAGACTGTTCATTTATGTTCAAAATGCACACAGCCTATTTGCCTAGCATGCTCCCAGGTCCCAGCCGGTATGCAAATCATGTATTTAAGCCCCAAATTTGATGGGTGTCAAAATTTTTTTTTTAAAGAATTTGAGTTTATTTTTGTGAAAATACTATGGAATGGTAATTTACCTTAAAGAATAATGACTTTTTGAGTTTAGTTTTTTTTTTTTTTATTTATAATGTGCATTTTAGAAATGCTTTTTTTTTACTAGGTCTTAAAACAAGTTTATTATGTGCAATTTTTATGCTCTTAGTTTTATTTATTTTTTTAAATATCTTTACAAATGATCCTTTTTTTAAGTTCAAAATAAAGATATTTAAGAATAATGTAAACTTGTCTATTTTTTTTCACTTTCAAAAAGCAGGGTCCAATGGACTTACCTCATTAGATACGTAACTGAATTTCACCACATCAGTTAAAGGTTAATAAGTTTTTATTTGTCGACGGACAGTTTAAAAAAAGTAATAAATAGCTGGCAATTATGACAGTACTTTTTTTTAATTCAAAGCTGATGTTAATATTAGTATATGAATTTTTAAGTGAATTTGCTTTGAAGAAAAATGTTTATTTTGTTATCTTAAGTTATTACTGTATGTGAATCTATGTTAAAAGTTGTTCATGTTTTGAAAATGAAAAATCTACTGCAGAACAGTTGAATCTACTGCATTTTTGTTTCAAATCTACTTCGGACATTTTTTCAAAAAGTCCCATCATATGGACAAGAAGACAACTTCCACGTTCCACTTTCCTGCTTATGAAAAGAATAGAGAGGGTCGTTTCTAGAAGAAGTGGAACTAGAGCTCAAGTAAATGGAGTGGTGTAGGGGTCCTATTAGAATGACAGAGAGAAGACGCTTCGTTAACTTAGACAAGTAAACATGCAGAGAAGTATGTGTGCATGGTGGAGTGATTTGTTTAATTGGGCAGAATTTTATCTAAAAAGTTAAAATTTTATTAGATACACCTATTTTTGAAAAATTGAGCGGAAACGCTTCCATGTTGAAAAAGCCCAAGACAAGCTTTCTTGTGTGAAAGAGAGTTAGGAAAAAAGGTGGAAACAGTCAGTCAGTTGGGTTAGAAATTCGGTGGAAGACGGTTCGTGGCAGTAGTTGAGTCGCGTAGAGATTTTTGGTACAGTCAAGATGAAAATTCGGTCGAAATACTATTTGAGAGCAAAATTTTTTCTTGAATAAAAATTATCTGAATTGACCGGATAATACGCGATCGAAGGTTTTTGATGGACGCTGTGTAAATTCCACGCACACAGATTAGTAAATTTACAGTCGGTCGTATAAGCGTCCCGGTCACACCATCAATCATACGTCTTCAGTCAACCATTCATACTCACAGGATTGTTATATTCTTAATCGCCACGATTACACTATCAATCACACATCGTCAATCACACACCATCATTCACGTCTTCAGCCAAACGATTCATACTCACAGGAGTGTTATACATATTGAGTGTGTTTCTTTATTCATTCCGTATATTCGGAATATTCGGAATACCCTTTTGCGTTCCTTTATTCAATGGAATATTCCGGATAAACTATTTCGTTGTTTCTTTATTCATTCTGGAATATTTGGAATGCATTCTTTTCATTCCTAGTCAAGAGGTGGTTTAAATGGAATATTCTGTAGTTTGACAGATACCTACACACTTTCATTGTCAGCTTCGAGTTTCTGTTCAATTCTGTTTCTTTATTTATTCTATTCTGGATATTCTGGATAGATATTTTTTCTTTTCTGTCTTTTCTATTCCTTATCCGGAAAAAATAAAGAAACACACTCATTCTGAATCGCCACGATTACACTATCAATCACAACGTCAATCACGCCGTCATTCAAACCATCATCCACGCTCGCAGAGTAGTGTATGTGCTCTCGTCACTATCACATGATCAGTCACGCATCGTCAATCACTCGTCAAGCATTCTGGCATTTTCAGTGTAAGAAGACACCCACGTGTCGCCATCTCGCCAACGCACGATCAATCAAATGTTAGTCGTATCGTCAAACACGCCTAGAAAATAGCTCCAGATTTCGGATAAACCATTCTCGTCAACATCACATGATCAATCACACGCCACTAATCACACCGTCAACCATATCGCCATTCACGCATCAATACCACACAAAGTTTTGTCCTCATCCCACAATCGATTTCATCATCAATCACCCGTCAATCATACGTCAATCACACATCATCTATCAGATCGTTGAGGGGTTATCACACTGTCAGGGGTGCCGTCAGACAGCCTGTCAAACATCGACATTCTCTACACCAAACGCGCCGGAAGCAACACAGGAATCGGCAATAGCCAACACACTTACAGTACCGGCCACCCCCAGGAGGCTAGACATCTTTCGCCATTTAACATCCGCAGATCAACCAGCTGTTTATCTAATTATTAGGGGTATTCATGCATCAGCGTAAAACGCTCGTAACTGGCTGAGCACAATGCATACGCATACGCATACGGAGCCGGAGCCGCAAGAGTTAAAATCAAGTTAACTTGTCCAGCTCCGTCTTGCGTTGTTTTTGTATTGCTTGTATTTAATGTTTTGACATCTCTTGCGGCTCCGTTTCTGCAGCCATTGTGTTCACGCAGTAAACCGTGTAGTCTGTGTAAGTTTACCAGATGGTAAAAGAACTGTCAAATTTTGTATGGAAAATGTTTTACACAAATTTGGTAAGACTACGCAACGAATTCAATGCGGAAACGAGATGGTAAAGCGGGTAAAACTACACAAAAATCTTTTTTGACATTTCGAAAGAAACGTTTCAGTTAAATTGAACATAGAAGAAGGTACTTATGAAATAAATATAAAAGTATTACAAATAAATATGGAAATGAGCGGAGTAAGTAATTAAAAACAAAGTTTTAACACCACTTACACCACTTACACAAAGTAGCTTAAAGGGGTAGGTACTCGTGCAAAGTCTCTCGTAAAGTTACATATTTACACAAAACGTGATCTTACGCCGAAGCATGAATACCCTTATTAATTACTCCATGCATACTAAGTGACTTTAAGAGTTTTGGTTTTCTCTTTTTTGTTTTTTTTTTAAATTTTTTTTATAGTTTTTAAATTTTGTTTTGAGTACCAAGTGTGTTGAGCGGGCTTTGTGTAAAACAAGTGAAATTTGATTTGGTGCGAATTATGCCCAGAAACATTAAGTGGAATATTTTTTTATTTTTCTAACAGCTAACGACGCAAATAAACATTCCCATTGAAGCGGTGCACATCATCATTGGATGTTCTCGGTAAGTCATTGTTATGATTATATTTTGTTTTTTTTTCGTCTTGGACAAAAGCATTCTTAAGAAAGATATTCCATGGTAAGGTAGTAGAATAGTGGGGCTTAGAAGGTTTTAGAATCCTGAAAGTCACATCGTGTGGACATATAGCCCGGTCAATACGGAATGAAAATTTTTTTGTGTTATATTCAGCCCTATTATCGTAACAGATCGGAACGAAATTCATTCCGATTTGTACGAAATGTAAGATATTTGTATTATGGTAACGTTTCCGATTGCTTGATCGGACATATCTCCGAAAAGAACGAAACAATGCGATGAGAATGTCAAAATGATCGGTTCTTCCGATCTGTTACGATGATAGGGCTGATTATTTTTTCTTCGAAATACAGTATTTACAATGTAACTTCCGTAACAGAATTTTACTTTTATTAAACTTATTTAAGAAATAAGGCATAGATGAATAGTTAGCCATTGGATATATGTACTGAGAAGACCTTAAGAAGTAGTAAATTTTTTATTTTTTTGTTTTGTTTAAATTTATTCAAGTTATACTATCTTTTTTGATTTCTATTTTTTTTTTTTTTTTAAATCAAAAATATCGGAAGAATTATAAATTTTCGGGTAAGACTTAATAAAAATTTGTTTAAAACTTATTTTTGGATATAATATTTTCGATTAATAAACAAGGGAGTGAAATTAAAATGTAAACAAAGGAAAATGAAGGTGTTATCATTTCAATTGAAGAATTTAGCCAAAGACTTACAGCCTTATTTATTAGATTTCGCTAATACTCGGTTCAACCTGGTATTAGTTAATACTAGTATTAGCACTTAATACTCCCTTACGCCAGGTCGAGCGAATCCTTATTTATAAAACATTTTCCAACCCGTATTAGTTAATACTTGCTTATGTCAAATTTTTCATCAAAAAAATTACCCATCTATAGCTCTGGTTACTATAAACGTAAACAAATCCCAGCTGACTTCATTTTGCACGTTCAATGCATTAAGTTTTTTCAGATAATCTAACTTCTTTCGGGCTCTGATTGGCCAAAGTTTTAGATTTTCTTTTGATGCGTGATTTTTGACCAATCAGAGGCCAAAAAAAGTTAGATTATCTGAAAAACTTTATTGCGTTGAACACCATTATGATTATTTTTTTTTGTGGTTGGCGGAAATTTTTCCAAAGTGGATATTAAACAAAACAAAACAAGAAATATTAGTTTTCATTTATTAATTTATTTATCTCGTAGTTAAGGCGGAAAAAGAATTAAAATTATTCACAAAACCAAAATAATTTTCCACTTTTCCTCCAAAAATTTGAACAAAATGACATTTAGACCTTAATACGACCTTAATACTCCCTTAAAACTCCTATGAACCAGTATTAGCTTAATCCGCCGCTAATACTGGTGTATTTTTTTTATAAATAAGGTTTGGAGTATTAGTGGAGTATTAAGTTCGTAGTAACCTTAATCCGCCGATAATACGGGTTTATAAATAAGGCTGCAATTGTTTTAGGTTAACGATCAGGAGGAATGGAACTTTAAGTTTTCCATTAAAGGGTGAATGTGGTATCTTTGAGAACTGTCAGTAGGTGAAAGTTAATGTGGTTTTAAAGTAAACCAGTGGTGAGTCATTATTTAGGGGGGCTACCGCAATAATAGTGTTGGAGGTCGCGGCTGCCAAGGACGTTGCATCACGATGTTACGTGGGTGGGCTTTCCTCTTTGGACAACAACATCTTGTCCATTCACTTCCCCAGTGTTGCCAACGGTCAATTTCTTAATGCGCGCGATAGTTCTTAGAAGTGAAGCTAACAGTTCGTTTTCGTTTAAATTAGGACGGTTTCAGTTCTCAAATTTTATTTTTGAACCAGCTTTTTTTTGTATTTATGATACGACTTAACACCTTGTAGATTGACATGTAAATACTTAACAAACGTTCAGTGTGTATTGGCACGAACCCATCCCATTCCGACGAGCAGAGCTTTGGCTTCCAGCAAGCATGCCATGCCAGAGTATATCACTGAACACGCTTCATTCCTACTGCCAGGATGGGCCTTTGAGCACCCTGTAAGCTATTGGTCGTAATGGTAGTAGAAGGAGTGAAGGTTTGTAACGACACTAGAAATCGTGTGTGAAGCTAACGTGCTGAAATGATGGACAATGAGGGTTGTAGCACCTTCCCTTAGGAAGATTAAATTTAGTTTTTGCATGAAAGTCCTTACAAAACCATACAGGTTCCGTTACAAAATACAGGGTTATAGTATCATCTCCTCTAGGTAAATCGAACCATTGTGTCATATCGGTAGATTTTTCGTTTTCCGTCACGGTAAAAAAATATAAAGTCCCTAAAAGAACTGTGTGGCAATACGAGAAAGCCAATTATGATGGCCTGAATAATTTCTTTCGAAGTTTTAATTGGTCATTGTGCTTTCTCGACGGAAACGTTGATGCATCAGCTGATATGATATCTAACGTAATTCTTAACGGCATGAGCAATTTTGTTCCTCACAGAACAAAAGTATCATTCCCAAAGAGCATTCGTGGTTCGATTCAAGCTGTAAAGAGGCGATTAGGGATCGAGAAAGTAGTTTTCGAAAATTCAAAGACAACTCTACAGTAGAAAATCGAAATTTGTTCAAACTGGGCTAGAAATATCTGTAATGCTCAAATACAAAAGGCTAAGTTCTTACATGACCAAAAAGTAAGGCAAAAAATACTGTTGTGTCCAAAAGGAAGCAAAAACTTTTGATGCTTTTTTAAGAACGTTAAGAACTCGGCCAAGCCATCGGTCCCAACGCTCGTTTTCAATGACTCTCCGTATGTCAGCTCCATCGATAAAGCTAATTTGCTAGCAGCTCAATTTGCTGCCAACTCGACACTTTCTGATAGCATATTGGCTCCACCTGAGCTTGAGTCTGTACATTCTGTGATGAAGCAGACTTTTTTTTCGAACTCGCTCGGTTGCGAGAGTCCTCAAAGATCTCAATATACATAAATCCGCTGGTCCAGATAGTATCCCCGCCATTATTTTGAAGAGGTGTTCTTCTACGCTGAAAAACCGAAAAGCTGTCAGTACTCGGTATGTGTGTAAACGATGATCTTCGTTGGAATGACCACATATTTGAAGTCGGCAAAAACGCTGCTAAATGCTTAGGCTTCTTGAGACGATGCAGAAAGTTCTTCAACCCTTCTGATCTGGCTACAATTTATAAGGCCTTCATCCGCCCAAAACTGGAGTATAACTCTAATATCTGGCCAGGTGCTCCCCAAACATCTTTGCACCTACTTGATAGGGTACAAAATAGAGCGTTAAAATTGATAATAATAATAATAATAATATTCTTTATTAGTTCAATGAACTTTTTCAAAATCATTTGACAATAATTTACAACTTTTTATAGTTATATAATTTCTAATACTATTAGTATTAAAATTAAAAATTTTGAATTTTAAATTTTAAGTGCAAAGTTTTTACCTGAGTACAGTTAATATGCAAATTTTATATGAATTTTACTTTAATTACAAACATCAGAAAGAATTAAACTGAACTGATTCTTGATTTAATAAATATTTGTAGTTTACGTTTAAAAGAGATTATATTTGTTTCTGATTTCAATTCACTTGGTAAACTGTTGTAAAAATTTAAACCTGAATACATCAATGAGTTTATATTGTTACTTCTGTTGCTTCGCATAGGTCTGAGGTCCTGATTGTTTCTTAGGTTGTACGGCAGTCTGCTACTGTTGTAATACTGCCTTCAAAGTATGGTGGGAGCAATGCATTTTTCATTTTAAATATAAATACCATTGCATTGAATGTTATTTTTTGCTCGACGTTCATCCATTAAAACGCGTCAAACATTTGTCTTACTGGTGTATATCTATTGCACTTAAGTATAGTTCGCATTGCCTTGTTTTGTAATAATTGCAAACGCTGTCTTATGTAGTTATGACACCCAAACAAAATCGTAGAGCAGTACAAAAAATGTGGTAAAACTATTGCGTTTTGTAACATGATGGCATTTTGCATTGATAAAACAAGTTTTATACGCCCAAGGAACCCCACTTTTTTCGCAATTTTTATGCATAAATGTTTTGCGTGGTCTTTGAAATTTAACTCACTGTCTAATATCGTTTTTCATTGACGAAAAGAGTTACTCCTTTTGCGAAAAGATTTACTCCTTTCCCACTTTCCATGTTTAATTGAAAAAAAGTAAATCCGGAGTAACTCTAAACGCTAAAGATCTACTCCCATTCGTTTGGGAGATCTACTCTGAATTCATGTACAGATGCAAAAACATTTGTTCTGTCAAACTTTAAATGGAAAATAACTTGTTTATTTTAAATTTGTTGTGCCAGCGTTGGGTTGAAAAATTTGCCATAAATTACGAGGGCACGAGAAAATAAGTTAGAATTCAGTAATTTTCTGAAGAAAACAAGCTACAAATTATGAAAATATGAATTCCTATATGTGAACATTGATTTAACCGCCAATACCTGCAAAAAACTAAAAACATGTTCCATTGAAAGGAGTAGTTCTCGATTTGAGAGTAAATCTATCGAATTTCAATGAAAAACGCTATAATATAATATAATATTACACCCAGATATTTAATGCTCTGAACACACTTTATTTGACAACCATTCATACATACTGTCATAGGGTCACGAAATTTAATCTTCATACATTGGGCGCGTTCGTCACAAGTTAGATTTTCAGATTAACTAACTATTCTCGGCCTCTGATTGGCCAGACGTTAAGTTTTTCAGTTGACAACGCATCAGCTGTTAGTTTTTACCGATTCAGTTTTTCAGTCAGGAAAAGAAGGCTGAAAATCTAGATTCAGTTTATTAAGCTGTCAGATGCGATAAGTGACATCAAAGAATTATACTCGCCAAGTGATGGTGATTTTGTTGTGCGTGATTTTTATTGAAAAAATACAATTAATTAATTCTAACTCCATTGCTGATTGTTTTTTACGCTTCTGAAATGTTTTTCCCAGTAAAGTCCACAAGTTAATGAATTTTTTTGACATAAACTCATCAAAATAGTAGCAACTGTAATGTCTTGTTAGATAACCGTTCGACGCAAAACTGAATAAGTTTTTCAGTTAATCTTAAAATCTGAATTGCAACGAACGCGCCCATTTATAGCGTTTTTCATTGAAATCCGAAAGAACTACTCTCAAATGCGGAACTACTCTTTTCAATGAAACATTTTTCAACAGTTTTGTCGTAGTATTGGTGACAATTGTCAGGAATAGCATTGGGTGCATTCACTTCTGTAGTCACTATGTAGTCAAAATTCAATTAGTTTTGTGAATGCAAAATTTAACTACAAACGCAGTAAATCCTATTTTGTTTGTAATTTTAGTATTTTTTTTCCGAACAGTCGATTGTGAAACGTCGATATGATTCTAAATTTACTTTATATCTGAAATTTTTACATTACGTTGGGTGAAAAATGTTCAACTCATTTCGCAGTTGTTTCTAATGACTTGATTACCCACTTTTCAATCTTTTTTTTTACACTCCATAGATGATGGATGGATTGGAAAGGGATGACGACGAAGAAGATGACAACAAATAATGCAGCGAACTAAAGGCCCCGGCCCATAGAATGCGTTGCGCGGGGTAGGAGCGGCGCGGCAACTGATGCGGTGGGTGTTGCCGCACGCAACTGCTAGGGGTGACCCATAGAATCCGTTGCGGTGTCTCAACTCAACAAGGCCACTCATGTTAACGGAAGAGAAAATTTCATATTGGTTCTTACTGCGCATGTCATCAGAGAAAAAATTTCAAATTAGTTCTGTCACCGCGTGAGAGCCGCGGCAAAATAGAAGTTTGGCTACTCGGCGCGTGCGGCGCGTTGCTCGCGGTGCTTATGGGTCACCTCTCATAAGAACGTGTGTATTTAATCGAGCTGTCAGTTGAAAGCGGTGCCGCACGCACGCACCGCGTTCTATGGGCCGGGGCCTTAATGCCGTTTTCGTTTGGTAAAACTAGAGTACCCTTTTTTTTTTAGAGTACTCTGATTTTTACTCTGAAAAAATTTCTAGAGTAGCAAAATTTGCTCTGAGGGTAATTTCTGACATCAAAAAAATTACCCTTAGGGTGGTATTCACCAAGAAATCTTAAACTAAGTGCCTCATAGACCTATTCACCGACCACTATTAGTGCAGATTTATGAGCGCTCATAACACTTAAGAGTGGTCGCTACCACTCTTAAGTTATGAACGGTTGTTGTTTTAAATAATTTCGAAAATTCGAAATTTACTGACAGCGTCATTGGTGGTTGTTATTCAAAAATCAAAATGGAAGGAGAAGGAGCGTTGAAAAAAATAAGAAATTCGAATTATGGTTTGCAATATAGAGAATGAATTAATTTTACGTTCTACCTTTTCTTAAATCTCCGAAAATTTTTTCTGTTTTTGGTTTGCTTAACAGCTGATTTTGACAGTTGACACTGAAATTTTCGAAGTAGTTCGAAAAGTGTGCGTTCACAGGCTCAACACCCTTATTTTTCGAATATTCGAATTAGCTTAGACTAGACCCTATTATTGCTTGGTGAATAGCACATCCAAATTTAAAACTAAGAGCCTCTTAGCTTTAAGAGCGCTCTTAAGATTGTTTGGTGAATACCACCCTTAGAGTACTCTTTTTTCCCAAACGAAAACGGTATAATAAATTCTAAATTATTTACATATTTCTGCACTCATATTCAACTACTTTCTTTTTTCTTTTAAATTTTCATAATCACCAAACAAATTTCACAACAATTTTTTTCCATTTTACGTTTGATACAACAGATGTTTTTGCATGTGTGTGTAATTTTCAGAGTAGATCTCCCAACCGATTGGGAGTAGATCTTTGGCGTTTAGAGTTACTCCAGAACTACTCTTTTTTTTCAATGAAACATTAAAAATGGAAAAAGAGTAGATCTCTTCACAAAAGGAGTAAAGCCTTGCGCAAACCAATGCGGTGAGTGCGTGCGATGCGATTGCGATAAGTCAAATCCCTATGTAATCTTATGGACGTTTGACTTAATGCATAGGTATTTGACTTATCGCAATCGCATCGCACACACTCACCGCATTGGTTTGCGCAAGGCTTAACTCTTTTCGTCAATGAAAAACGATATTAGTTTTACTTACATTTAAACAAATTTTGTTTGCTCTTAACCACATATTGATATTTTCTAGATCTGAGTTCATTTTTAAGCACATGTCATTTAAATCTTTTCCCGAAATGTATAACAACGTATCATCCGCAAACAAAACTATTTTACAATGATTTAGAACACTTTTACCATCATTTATATATGTAGAGCAAAGAAAAAGGAAACACCCAGGAGTGTACCCTGTGGCACTCCTGATTTTATCTCTATTGAGCCGGAGGTCTCATCGCCGAATTTTGTTTTGACAGATACCATGTCATTTAGGTACGAAGGAAACCATTTGTATTCTGTGTCACGTATCCCATAAAGCTTGAGTTTTTCTAATAATATGTTCCGATCAATTGCTTCGAACGCTCGTTTAAAGTCTAGAAAAATTGTTATCACTCCTTTACCTTGGTCAACGTCTTTTCTCCATTCGTTAGTGATATAATTTAACGCAGTTTCACAATTTTAATTTTAATTTAATTTAATTTTGGTGGGGCTGCCGCCCCATTTATTAGCTTAATACAAGCTTAAAATAACTTAAACACTAAACTTAAACTAATTAAAACTAATTAAAGCAAAATTAAACTACGAGGATGAAAAATGGTTTAAAAGGAGGACTTTCAGACAGGGACTCGGAAGATTGAGGTCGAAAAAAGGGAAAAGAATTAATCTTACTCATCATGCGGGTTAAGGGTTCGTTGAGACCATAGGATGTACGATGAGCAAGAAGAAAAAAAAATCGGGATGATCTTACGTTTCGTGGATTAGTGTTGAAGGAGAGAAGGAGATAAGGTCTAAAAAGGGGGAGCAGTCAGTGTTACCAGTAAGAAGTCGGTGAATGAATGTGATGTCAAATACATTCCTTCTGTTTTCTAGGGAGTGGAGATTAATGATTGCAAGACGTTCACGGAAAGGAGGCAAGGTGAGAAAGTTTCTAACGTCGTAGAGATCCCGAAGGGCAAAGAGCAGAAAACGACGTTGCACACTTTCGATTCTTGAGATATGAACCGCATGATATGGAGCCCTCACTTGCGATGCATACTCGAGAAGAGGGCGAACATAGGCAATATAGAGGGATTTCGTTACAAGGGGGTTGCGGAACTCTTTGGACCATCTCTTGATAAAACCAAGGGCGGAATTAGCTCTTGATATTACTTCGTTAACATGAGAACGAAAATTTAATTGGCCGTCGCAGAGAACTCCTAAATCTCGGATAAGCTGCACACGGTTTATAGAGATGTTATGAAGATGATAGGATCTGAGGGGAGGTTTATTACTTTTGCGAGAAAATGTTATTGCTTCGCTTTTGGCAATGTTTAATTCAAGGAAGTTTTTAGAACACCAAAAAACGAATGAATCGAGGTCATTTTGAAGCAGGAGAGAATCTCGATCACAGGTGATAACTTTGAAAATTTTAGCGTCATCCGCGTAAAGTGAGATAGAAGAATATTGGATGATCTTTTCGACATCAATAATGGCAAGGTTAAAAAAGAGGGGTCCAAGATGGCTGCCTTGGGGTACACCGGAGGTTGCCACAAAAGGAACTGAAAGAGTTGAACGGAAACGAACTCTATATTGGCGGTTATCCAAATATGAAGACATATATTTGAGAAGGATAGGGCTGAATCCTAAGAAGGAAAGTTTAAAGAGTGACCACTACGAAAACCGGACTGCTCTATATTTAAAATTCTGTTGTTCTCGACATATGCTGTAAGTTGATCACTCACTACACGTTCCAGGATTTTTTCAAACATCGGCAACATGTTAATGGGGCGAAAATGCTCACAATTACTTGATCATACCACTTTTTCAACAGGCACAATCATTGATTCCTTCCAAAGGGTTGGAAAAATTCCGTTATTAAGTGATTCATTAACTAACTTCAATAAAACTGGGCCTAATATTTCTATTGAATTATATATTATGTCTCTATTTATTCCATAAATACTTTTTTATCACATTACATATAGTGTAAAGGCACTAGTAGCCGGACAGTGTTAGTATTCGGACATATTGACCTTTTTTTGCGATTAATAGATAAATCACACAAAAAAATTCACAAACGTCAACAAACATGGGTCCTTCAATGCGTATTTAAGAACTACACGTGCTTATTTTAAGAACTACACGTCATTTTATTGCTTAAGGTTTGAAGGTGCGGTCTCGTTGTCGATTTAGGTAAAAAAAATAGTGGGAACAGTTTTTAGTAGTAAGCAATTGAACAAGTAATAGTTAATTTATTGTAATGGAAAGTCATTGATTTCGTTGGAAATATCATTAACTAAAACAATTTGCAAAAAAAACCAAATTTAATAAAATCTTTGCGATTATTTGTGGTGTCCGGGCACTAAAACCAAAATTGAATATGTTATTCAGTACCCAGACATGCTGTCCGGGTACTAACAATGTGCGAAAATCATGTATTTTCAGTACCCAGACAGGGGTTGTGATTTTCGTTCGGATAGGGTTGCAAAAGTCGATACGATTGTACTTTTTTCGATACACTTCGCTTTGCTTAAGTACACAAATACACTTTTACTAAATTCGATACAATTTCACACTTCCAGTTCATATAATAGGTATTGTGAATCATAATTTTTTATTTCTTTAGTTGAGAATTAAAAATCATAAATATTTACTACTAAATGCAAAATCACTAAGTAATTTCGATTTACGTGAACGCACCCATTTTTGGCCATTGCACAAAATTGCAAGCTTGGCAGCACGACCAAGTTTAGGTAAATTAGCAGTAATGCTATGTCCGCACCTGAAGATAACCTGGGTTTCGTTCCAGGATGGTTTGAGTTGACCAAGTAGTGTCCGCATATGCAGAAAAGTTTTGAGTTTATCTTTTTGTCTTAAGTTAAAAAGAGACAGACATACAAGTGTGAGCAGAACGTCAACGACGTACTAGAGAATTCATTCTCTCTCCACTCACTTCCACTCTCTTAAATGTCAAATTCAATGGAATATTGGAAATAGTGCATTCAGCGCCTTTGGTTTCGAGTAGGTTATCTCGAAACCCAGTTACTAAAAAGGTTTCATTTTGTATGGCAAACCACTTGGTTATCATGTTGGTTTGGGATTGTTTTGAGTTAAACAAGTTTAACTCTCAGGTGCGGACATAGCATAAGCCGCGAGCCACCGTTGTTGTTATTCGTTTTCATTTCAATTAACTTCTTCATTAGGTTTTGTGATTTGTGTTCGGCTTGGGTTGTTTGTATTTCATTGCTCATTGTCTACAAATCCTTTAGTAAAAATGGATAGGTACGATTAAATTAATTTGCAAATTGTTTGAAACAAATAATGTATGTATAATTCACATGGAATAGGTGGCTAGTCAAACAACAAAAGTAAGACCCAAGAAACGAAAATGTCCAAGAAAAAGTTAAAGAAAATTTTTGTGAAACTGACTCCTTCGATAAGGAAATCGACGGTGGGGACCAGGAAAAGGACGACGTCGAGTGAGTCTTTCCACAAACATTCATTATTAAATATATAATTGTAAAACAAATGTTATTTTTCAATAGTGTACCTTCATGTTCAAATAGCGAACCTAAAGAAAAGAGGAAAAAATATGGTATAAAATAAAGACCAGAATGGAAAACTAAATACGATTGGTTGGATGAAGACATCATAAAGAATTTCAAGCAATGCGTTCTTTGTAATGTTAAAATATCAGGGGGAAAACACACATCGAAAGACATGCATCAAGTAAAATGCACATGAGAGCAGTAAGTTCGAAGTGGCTTTATGTTTGTTTGTCGCCGAACACAACATTTGCGATTTTAGATCATTTAAATTTATTATTAAAAACTAACGTAAATGATTCGGAGGTTATTAAAAAATGTTAATTAACCGTCAAAAAGGCCAAAAAGTAATCAAAAATCTTACAGCATCAGAAAATAGTAGGATCATTTCCGAAATAACAAATAAACAATATTATTCTTTAGTTATTGCTGAGAGCACAGACAATACAGTGCGTAAAAATTTAGCCATAGTTATCAGAGTTTTTGATCTAAGATGTAAGGATTTATTTTTGTTATTAGTTGAGATAGAAAATGGAACAGCCGCGGGAATTTTCAGAACTATTTCGAAAGTCTTTGGTGACAAAAATATCACTTTCGAAAACTTGATAGGTTTCACAGCAGACAATTGTTCTGTAATGATGGGTAAGCACAACGGCGTTCAAGCAAAGCTAAAAGAAATTGTTCCAAATCTTATTACGAACGTCTGCGTATGTCACAATTTGAACTTAGCTTCAAAAGTGGGAGCAGCAGCATTTCCAGATGCGATCGACAAACTTATACAGGATATAAACCAACATTTTTGCAATAGTGCTTCAAGAAGACAAGAATTTAAAAAATTCCAGGAATATTTCGGAACAGAACTTCATACAATTTTGAAGCATACTACAACGCGCTGGCTTTCCCGTCAGGTAAAAAAAATTGAAGCTGAACCATAGACAGTGAGTTGAAGAAAAGTATGTATGAAAAGTATGCTTTGGTTAATTTAGCTTTTTGTACTTTTCTTCCACTCATTCAATCCTTTTTTTAGATTAATCCTGTAATTTTTTTTATCAAAACGAAACAGTCTGCGATTGAACGTATTATTGAGCAATGGGAAGCATTAAAATATTATTTTAGTTTAGGTGACTTCGAGGCTTTTTACGGAAAAGAAAACCTCAATTTCATTTCAAAAAATTTAAATGATGATCTCGTCAAACTAAGTTTTATATTTTTATTATACGTACTAAGAATGATTACTTACTTACTTACTTTAGGTGGCTCAACTAGAGCGTGGTGCTCCTAGGCCTTGTCCAATATGCCCCTCCAGCCGGCTCGATCTCTAGCCTGCCGTCTCCAATTTTGCACTCCAATTTGGCGGAGATCTCCTTCTACCTGGTCGCTCCATCGAAGATGAGGTCTACCTTGGCTTCTGACTCCCTCTGGTTTGGCGTTGAAAACTTTACGCGCTGGAGCGTTGATGTCCATTCGCTCTACATGGCCCAGCCATCTTAGTCGTTGGACTCTAATTTTTCTGGTTAAGCTTATGTCGCTGTACAGCTCGTATAGTTCGTCGTTGTATCTTCTTCGCCAAACGTTGTCTTCTCGATTATCGCAAACAGGACCATAAATCGTACGCAGAACTTTTCTCTCAAAGACTCCAAGTGACTTTTCATCCGATTGGGAGAGGGTCCATGCTTCTGCACCATATAGAAGGGCCGGGATGATGAGTGTTTTGTATAGTGTCTCCTTGGTTCTTCTCGATAGGGCTTTATTAATCAATTGCTTATTTAACCACAAAAAACAGCGATTAGCAAGAGTTACTCTGCGTTTGATTTCAGCGCTGATGTTGTTGGCTGAGTTTACAGCAGTGCCCAGGTAGACAAATTCACTGACTACCTCGAAGTTATACCTGTCAATGGTGACATTTTGACCAAGTCAGTAGTGGGATTGGACTTTTGTTGATGAGAGCATATACTTCGTCTTGTGCTCGTTTATTTCCATTTGACTTGCTGCTGACTCCATAGTAGTGAATGCACCAGTTACTACTCGCTTTGTTCTTCCTATCACGTCTATGTCGTCTGCAAACCCAAGTAATTGTGTTGATTTATTGAAAATGGTGCCCGATGTACTGGCATGGGTGCTACGTATTACATTTTCAAGCACAATGTTAACACAGCTGCATGACAGTGCGTCGCCTTGTCTAAGCCTTCTGGTGGTTTCGAAGGTTTCAGTAGAGTGTCTACTAACTTTAACGGAACAGCTAGTGTTCTCCAACGTCATCTTGATAAGGCGTATCAGTTTAGCAGGGATTCTAAAGTTAGACATAGCACGATACATTTCAACTCTGTTAACATTATCGTACGCTGCTTTAAAGTCGACGAACAGGTGGTGGGTGTCGATGTTGTACTCTTGGGTTTTCTCCAGGATTTGGCGCAATGTGAATATTTGGTCGGTGGTAGATTTTCCAGGTCTGAAGCCGCATTGATAAGGACATATTAGATCATCAGCAAACGGCTTGAGACGTTCACATAATACGCTCGAAAGGATCTTATAGGCGATGTTTAGAAGACTAATGCTTCTATAGTTGGCGCAGAGTAGGCGGTCTCCTTTTTTGTGGATCGGGCAGATGGTACTGAGGTTCCACATTTATCGGGCATACTTTCATCCGACCATATTTTGCAGATGAGTTGGTGTATGCTCCTGACCAGGTCATCTCCAGCATGTTTAAAAAGCTCCGCTTGTAGACCATCACATCCAGCTGCTTTGTTCATCTTTAGTCTGGTGATGGCTACTTTGATCTCATTTTGGTCGGGCGGCTCCAGTTCGTGGTCGTCATCTAGATTAACTGGTACAAGTTGATCTTGGGCGGGATTTTGGCTGTCATCGCCATTTAGCAACTAGTTAAAGTAGTCTCTCCAGATGGTTAACATCGCCTGCGTTTCCACTATGGTGTTTCCATCCTGATCTTTGCAGGGTCCAGGGTGACTTTTGAAACCCGATGTTGATTGTCTCACTCTTCTATAGAAGTTTCGCACCTCTTTCCCACTAAAACATCTCTGCATCTCCTCGACTTCGCGTTTTTGGTGTTCCTTTTTCTTTCTCCTGAGTAAGCGTTTTTCTTCTTTCCTTCGCTCAACGTAGAGATTTCTGGACGCTCTAGTATCTCTCTGGAGCCATGACTTGTATGCCTACGTTTTGGCTTTGTTTGCCTGAGTACATTCGGAGTCGAACCAAGGGTTTCTAGAGGGTGGCTGTGAGAAACCTAATACCTCTGACGCAGCACTTCTTATGGCTTGTTGACATAGCTGCCATTGGTCTTCCGGGTTCATGTCATAGTCGAAGGATTCCTCGCAAGCTCAAGGGATACGCGGTCGGCATAGGCAGCGGCGGTCTCTATCGATTGAAGTCGTCCAACATTTAATTTCCTCGGCGTAGTTGGTGATCGCCTTAGAGGTTCCATCGAGATCCGTACTCTGAGTTTTGCACCAACTAAGTAGTGGTCCGAGTCGATGTTTGCTCCTCGGAATGTACGGACATTCAGGATGCTGGAGGAGTGTCTTCCGTCAATCGCAACATGGTCGATTTGGTTGCAGGTTCGACCATCTGGGGATCGCCATGTGCCCTTGTGGATGTCGGGACGTGAGAATCGCGTGCTACTTATTACCATGTTTTTTCCCGCTGCAAAATCGATGAGCCTAAGTCCGTTATCGGAAGTGGTGTCGTGCAGGCTATATTCTTCGATCGTCTTACCAAATATGTCCTCCCTGCCAATTTTGGCATTAAAATCTCCCAAGAGGATTTTAATGTCATGTTTGGGGCACTGCTTATAAGTTTTGGCGAGGAGCTCGTACAAACTTTCTTTGGTAGCGTCGTCTTTCTCTTCTGTAGGATAAGGGGTGTTATCAATTCCACATTCATCAGCTAATGTTGAAAGAATATTTTCATTTCAAAATATTATAAAAACAAAATGTAGAAATCGTTTACAAGTTGAAACATGCTCAGATTATTAAGATTATTCTTGACACAGTTTTAATATAGACACTAATTTACTCTCAAGAAATGTGCAAAATATTCCTCTTCGTATTTTAATAAGTTATTAACTATTGTTAATAAAAAATTCATAAAACTGTGTTATGTATAGTACATTTATTCGTATTAATAAGTTATTGATTATAACAATCTTGGATTGAAATCTTTCTATTTATTTATTAAGTAGATATAAAAAGTTTAGTTTTTTATTTTTGAATTACTGTTCAATAAAATTTTAAAAATTTAAAAAAGTACAATTCGATACACTTTTGTTTTTGCTTTCGATACAATGCTGAAATACGTTTTTCATTTCTAATGGACACTAGATCAGTCATTTTAAGACTTAATCATTGAGAGAATTAATCATTTTAAGAGACAAGCCTTATATGGATACAAAAAATGTGCGCTTATCTTATATTTTCAGTATCCAGACAGGGCTTGTCTCTTAAAATGATTGGGTACGGGTACTAAAACCAGAGCGTCCGGGTACTAAATTTTGCTGTCCGGGTACTAACGCAAATGGAACTTTTCTGAATTGTTTTCTTACTAATTTTAACAATGATCTCTTTGCAATTTACTTGAACGAGAAATGTCTATATTCTTACAATCAATAAAAGTTTCCGCGGTAGCATTTATGGTTACAAAATGGTTTGAAGTCAAAGTTGAGAAAAAAGTTAAGTGTCCGGGTACTAGTGCGTTTACCCTATCTCTATGATCACAGAATTTAAACTTGAATCTTTTAGCAATGTTTATCACAGATGATTCATATTGCACGTAGGGAATCGAACTATTTATATCACAGATGCTTTCTACAAAGTAAGTATTGAACTTATTAGCAATTATCTTGGGGTCTTTCACTTTTTCTTGTCCAAATTCAACGCTTTTCACACACTTTTTGTTACCATCGTCCTTTAAAACAAAAGTTTTTAACATTTTCCAAACTGCTTTTTGATCTCCAAATTTCGTTTCTATTTGTCCATATATATAGTTATTCTTAGATTCTTTGATTTTTTCCTTATATTTTTTACAAATATCTCTGTACCTTGTCCAGTTTTCTTTCGTGTTATTGTATGATGCTATTATATAAGCAATTATCTTATCCTTTTTTAAACGTTGAAGCTCTGAGGTAAACTATTTCAGCCGTATTTATTAGATTTCCCTAAATAGCTCTGAACGGATGAATAGTTATGTAGTCAATAGCACTCTATTCTACGTTGCATAAATTCTTATTTATAAACCTATTATAGCAATGATGTGTATTTTCTACCTATTGAACAGCTGGTGCGTAAGAAAACCACCAAAAAGGAAAATCCCAGGTATACTTCACTATCGAAAACAAAACGGTCCCTGAAAGACATCTATATATCCGCCGGCGTACTAACAGTCCCCTGTCATTTCAAAATAGCGAAAACACAAATTTATTCAGTCTCTATACTACCTAAATCGGCGTTCAGCCTATGTTACGTTCAGAAAGTTTTATAAATAAGGTTTTCTTGTTCAGAGATATTATAAGAGGAACATAGCGCTATTCACTCCCTATTATTAGTTTATAAATAAGGCTGTCATCGAGTCTGGCAGCACCACGTTTTTCCAAGTCGTATAATTAACTATGATTTCGTCTCTTTTTAAAAAGAAAGAGACAGTAAATTAACGTAAAATAGAAAGCGCATGTAAATCGCCATTTTTTGAAAGAAAAATTGATAGGTTAGATTCCATTTTTGAACTTTGATTGGAAAGAAGCCGGTTGCCGTGGAATAATTTCCTATTTTAGTTCCTCTCACCAATGTAAGTTTTTTTATTACCTATATTGCACTATTGTAATCAATTGAATTTTTATAGTGAAATAAAATCATTAATTGATATTTATAAGTTGGCGAAGGAGAATTTTATTTCTACGAGCAACAATATTTTATTTCAATTGAATTTAATTGTTTCCAAGATCACCACCACCATCCCCTGCTTTGATATGGAAAATGTGGTGCGGAGTTGTACTTCGTCAATTTGCAGAAGGCCTGATGACGATTTGATGGTGCAGTGCGAGACGTGCAAACGTTGGTGGCACTATAATTGCGTTGGATTTGACCCGGATAAGTGCGACACAGAAACCCCATGGTTTTGTGAAGGGAGTGACTGCGTGCATAGGGATGATGATGAGACGAATTTGGACGCTGGTTGCGGAGAGGATGAACACGATCAATCGGATTTCATCATGGAGACGGCGGCGGTAGCGCAAGCTGCAGTAGCTCAACGCGACAAAGAACTTATTGAGTTACGTGCAGAGCTTGCGGAGGCGAAATTGAAGCTTTCGAGGATGGCCATTGCCAAGGCTCCTCAAGTATCGGCCGACTTGACTTCGGACTTGTTAAGTCTTCCTAAGTTAACCACAAGGTGCGATCCTAAGCTTCGCCTGTGGTCTGTGAAGCTCAACGGATTCGTAGCGGATATCAAGTCGATGAATAGGGAGGAAGACCTCACTAATGGGTTCGTTCTCACTAGCCTAGCTTCTAGGTTAGGTGCAGGACTTTATCAAGACTGGCAACGAAGAAAAGCTGTTTTACCGCGCATTGATTTTCAACAATTTGCTGAATTCCTGACCGAAAAGGTAATTGATCTTCCACCTGAGTTAACGAGTCACCTTGAGTTTACAGAGAAGAGGAAGCCACCGTCAGCTGGTAATGCTAAAGCTTCGCGAGTGCTGGTGCATCAACCTATTACTTCTTCAGTGACACCCAGCCAATGTTGTAAATGCAATAAGTCGCAACATGCGTTATCGCGGTGCGATGAGTTTTTGTCGTTAACCCCAGTTCAAAGGCAGACGTTTGCTAAAGAGAAGTTCATTTGTTTTTCATGCTTGGACCCTAACAAACATCAGTGGAGGACGTGTTCCAAGAAAAGAGCGTGTGGAATAGATGGATGCAACCGACACCACCACCCGTTGTTGCATAGAGCGTTCAGTGATGTCAAGGGCCATTTAGATTCTGCAGCCGTTCCGTTCGTGCCACAATCACACGTGCACTCCTCCCATGTTGGGGCTGATATAAACATCATGTTCAAGGTAGTCCCAGTGCGGATACATGGAAAAGGAGATTTGTTTGTGGACACCTATGCTTTTTTGGACGACGGATCGTCGCTATCCATGATCGATGAGGACCTATTTAATGAGCTGGGGTTAGATGGCCATTCCGAAAAACTCACGTTGCAGTGGACCAAGGGAGTTTCACGAGTCGAGGATTCAAAGCGAACATCTTTCTCCATCTCCGCTGTAAAGGGTCGGAAGCAGTATATTTTGAAGAACGTCTACACTATTAAAGATTTGTGCCTTGCCAGTCAGTCCATCGATGTCACGCGATTGAAGGAGGTGTACCCCCATCTTCGAGGCTTACCGCTCTCAGACCTAGTAGAAGCTCGTCCAAAAATATTATTAGGGCTGGACCAAGCCAAATTCTTACTGGGTCATGGACATCGCCACGGGAAGGACGAAGAGCCTCATGCCTTGAGGACTTTGCTAGGATGGATCGTGTTTGGGGGATCAGCTTCATCGATGAACGTGTCCTGCATGCATCAAGTAGCGAGACCGTCTATGAAACTCATGTTTCACGATGCCATCAGGGAAGAACCAGACTTGCATGACCTTGTTCGCCGTCACTTTACAACCGAGGAGTTTGGGGTGTTGCCCCCAAAGGATGAGTTGCTAGGCAGAGAAGTCAGTCGCTCGATTGACATCATGAAGGATACGCTGAAATTGACCGGCAGTACATATGAGATTGGACTTTTGTGGAAATCGGATGACGTCAAGCTGCCAGATAGCTATAGTATGGCGTTGAGTCGCCTGGTAAATCTTGAGAAGTCCTTACGGAAGAAGCCTAATCTGCTTGAATGGCAAAACAACTATTTTCGCGAGCTGCTCTCTAAAGGCTATGCTAGAATCGCGTCGCAGGAGGAATTAGAGAGAGTCTGGCCTCGAGTCTGGTATGCGCCTACCTTTATTATAGTTAACCCAAACAAGAGTCCACCGAAGCCTAGATGTGTGGCGGATGTAGCTGCAACAGTCAACGGAGTATCATTAAACTCCTTCTTAATGAAAGGTCCAGACAACTTGGTCCCGTTACATGCAGGCCTGTTCAAATTCAGAGAACGACTTGTAGCAGTGAACGCCGATGTTCGTGAGATGTTCCATAGGATTAGAATCAAGGCCGAAGACCAGCAGTGCCAACGGATCCTTTGGAGAGACGGTGATAGCTCCAGACAACCATCAGTATACATCATGGAGGTCATGATGTTCGGTCCGAGATGCTCCCCTACATGCGCTCAATATGTTAAGAACCACCATGCTAACCTCTTCAAAGTTGAATGTCCTGAAGCTGTCGATGGGTTGACCAAGAGAACGTACGTAGATGACTACTTCAACAGCCACAACACGGTCGAAGATGCTGTTTCGGTGACGAAGGATGCCATTCGGATTTGCCGATCTATGAATTTCGATCTGGTAGGCATACAGTCGAACAACCGTGAAGTTTTACAAAGGCTACCACAGGGTTATGTCAACGAAAAACTGGTAAGCATAAATCCTAACGAAAGCGATAGTTTGGTATCTAAGGTTCTAGGTATGTGTTGGCATCCATGGGTCCGATCACTTTTCGTATAGGCTGGCTTTCGAAGAAGTACTTGTCGACTCCCTAAAGGAAAATGCAGTTGTGACAAAAAGACAGATCCTCAAGATCATCATGAAGATTTTTGATCCGCTCGGAATCATCTCGCTTTTCATCATACGTGGGCGAATCATACTCCAAGAGGTTTGGAGAGATGGATGTGACTGGGACGAGCCGGTATCACCTCACTTACGAAGTTCATGGATGGCATTTGTTGATCAGCTGAAGAATATAGAATCCATCAAAATTCCTCGCCGTTACGTCTCCTGGGATCCCGATGAAGGTGAAGTTAGCCTGATAGTGTTCGTCGACGCGTCGGAGAAGGCGTTTGCTGCAGTCGCTTATTTGCGTTTTGCGAGACTTCAGGAGGTTGAAATAGCGCTGGTTATGGCAAAGGCCAAGGTCGCTCCAGTAAAACAGCTATCAATACCTCGCCTGGAGCTTCAAGCGGCTGTACTAGGAGTTCGATTAGCAGCTACAATAAAGGAGTCGCATTCCATTCGAATCAACGTCACCAGGTTCCTCTCCGATTCTAAGACTGTTCTCGCTTGGATCGCCTCATCCAAAAAATTACCATCTTTCGTCGCCACCAGGGTAGGAGAAATTCTGGACTCTTCGTCTACGCGCCAGTGGTTTCACATTGGGTCCACCGACAATGTGGCCGATGACGGTACAAAACATTTCGACTCGTCCATGGCTGATTATAATACGAGGTGGTTTAGAGGTCCGGAGTTCTTGAAGAGGCCGGTAGTAGAATGGCCAGTGTCTACGTGCATATCTGGATACGAGGAATTGGATGATACAAGGCAAGTTACGGGTAGACTACTTCATGTCAGCAAACAAAGGACTTATTTCGGTGCGGCTGAGTTGCTGTCGGGAAGATTTCAGGCCAGATGGTCTTCATTTGTGAGAGTCGTCGCTTTCTTGCTAAGGTTCAAGAACATCCTTCAGAAGAAACCCACGAGTAAGGAGACCTACATCACTCCAGTCGAGTTTCGTCAGGCAGAAGATTGGATGTTCAGAAAAATCCAGGATGAAAATTTTTCGAGCAACATCGCCTCCCTCAGGTCAAGAGGTAAAGTCAGTGCGTCAAGTTCAATCATCAGTTTGTCACCTTTTTTGGATGGAGATGGTACGTTACGACTGCGGTCGAGAGCGCAAAAGGCTAATTCCTCGTATTCCTCGCGCAACCCAGCGATCCTCCCCAAAAAACATCATTTGGTTGACCTACTCATCATGCACCATCACCAAAGAAACAATCACATGGGAACTGCATCTGTGATTTCGGACATCCGGGAAAGTGCATGGGTCATCAGCATTCGAGGGGCCGTGGAGAGAGTGAGGAAGGCGTGCTTCATGTGCCGACGCCTCAAGGCCAGGGCTGTTATGCCAGTGATGGGTGAGTTACCTCCTGCCCGCTTAGCATTTGATTCCAGACCGTTCACCCATGTCGGAGTGGATTGCTTCGGACCGCTCTTGGTTAAGTTTGGCAGAGGAACGGTAAAGAGATACGGCATGATCTTCACGTGCCTCACCTTCAGAGCCGTACAGATAGAAGTACTCAACGATCTCAGTCTGGATCAATGCACCATGGCAGTACGGTTCGTCATTCGTCATCAATCGTGTCGTCACAAAGGTATTCTACAGTGACAACGGCCTCAATTTTGTCGGAACCAATAATTTGCTGCTCAAGGATGTCAAACAGATGGAGGATGCGCTCGGCGAGTACTCATCGAGGTACGAGGGGATCATGTGGCGATTCATACCTGCATATTCGCCCTGGATGGGAGGTGCGTGGGAGCGCCTCATCCAGTCCATAAAGAGGAGCGTCGAATTTGTTCTTAAAGGCGTGGTACCGAGGGAAGATGTCTTGAGAAACGCCCTCATGGAAGCTCAAGGTCAAATCAACCGACGCCCGCTCACCCACCTCCCAGTTGACCCAGAAGACCCTAAACCCCTGACGCCTAACTCAATGCTATTCGGAGAAGAAGATCGCGACATAACAGCCCCTGGATTATTCTCGGATAAGGATTTCTGCAGCAGACTCTACTCTCGTCGCTCTCAACACATGATGGCAGAACTGACGAAGCGCTGGTACGCCGAGTACTTACCTGTCATAACACGGCGGTCGAAATGGTTCAACAACACAAGGCCAGTACAGTTAGGCGACATCGTAATCGTCATCGAACCCAACGAAGTACGTTCAGCCTGGCATCTGGGACGTGTCATCAAAACTTATCCGGGTCCTGACGCAGTTGTACGCATGGCAGACGTGAAACTTTCCAGCGGGACGATAAAGACCAAGAGGTCGGTAGGCAGACTCGCTGTCCTAGACCTTCAGTCTTCAACCTAGGCCCTAGATCTCAGACGGCCCCCAGAATGTCATCGAGTCTGGCAGCACCACGTTTTTCCAAGTCGTATAATTAACTATGATTTCGTCTCTTTTTAAAAAGAAAGAGACAGTAAATTAACGTAAAATAGAAAGCGCATGTAAATCGCCATTTTTTGAAAGAAAAATTGATAGGTTAGATTCCATTTTTGAACTTTGATTGAAAAGAAGCCGGTTGCCGTGGAATAATTTCCTATTTTAGTTCCTCTCACCAATGTAAGTTTTTTTATTACCTATATTGCACTATTGTAATCAATTGAATTTTTATAGTGAAATAAAATCATTAATTGATATTTATAAGTTGGCGAAGGAGAATTTTATTTCTACGAGCAACAAAGGCTGTTTATGTTCATCGGGTTGTTTAACAACATTTTTAATTGTTATTGCATCGACACAGGCTTTTATCTTAATATCGAAAATTTCGAAAAGATTTTTACTGTTTTCAATGAAAAATAGTTCAGAGAAACCTACTTGTTGCAACATATTATCAAATTTTTCCTTTGAATAATCAAGAAATCTGCACTTTCGATTTCGAATTTAATTGTTTTCCCTATTTAAAATTTGAAAAGTATTTTTCATCAATCTAGAAATTGATGAAAAATACTTTGAATATTTAACTCACTGCTCGCAAGTAAATTTTAATAATATCCCTCTTCAAAGAGATAGAATTACTTACTACCTCTCTTCTCTCAAAGATGAAGTTTCTTCTGGTCCGGACATGATTCCGCCGATTGTTTTAAAGAAGTGTTCCTCACAATTATTATCTCCACTTGAACATCTTTTCAAGCTTTCATTAAAATCTGGAATTTTCCCCACTCTTTGGAAAAAAAATCTTTTATCACACCTGTTTTTAGAAAGGGTGAAAAAAACCGATATAAAAAACTACAGACCTATTTCAAAGCTCTCATGTATACCTAAGGTTTTTGAACAAATAGTTTGCGAAAGCGTATCCTTTTTTTTCAAGGAATGTTGTCTGCCACCAGCAGCACGGATTTATGCAAAGAAGATCGACGGCTACCAACCTTCTATCCTTTCATCATAAGTGTTCCAATGTCCTTGAATGTGGCAACGAGCTTGATTGCATTTACACTGACTTCTCTAAGGCGTTTGACCAACTGTCTCATAACATCATATTTTATAAACTAAAAGCCTTTGGATTTCTCCCAGTATTTACTGCCTGGATAAATTCCTACTTAAGAAATAGGTCTTATGAAGTCAAATTTCGTAACGTTTTGTCAAAACCTTTCAATGTTATGTCTGGCGTGCCACAAGGTAGTCATCTTGGTCCCTTGCTTTTCATTGTTGCAATTAATGATGTGATTTCTTGCATCTCCTACAGCGACATTTTAATCTTTGCTGATGATATGAAGATTTTTAAAACCATAAAAAATGCTTCAGAGACTTCTTACAAAAAGAAAGCGACAGTTTTGTTCTATGGTGTTCTAAGAACGGGCTTAGTTTGAACGCTTCCAAGTGCCAAAGTATGACCTTCTCCCGCAGAAGATCACCTAGTATTGGAGAATATTCAATATCGCAACAATCCCTATCTCAAGTTTCTGGATTCCGTGACCTCGGTGTTTTTTTTAGTACCAACCTAGAATTTAATGAGCACATCAACCTCATTATTAACAAATCAAATTCAATGCTTGTAAAGCGATGGGCAAAAGAATTTAATGACCCCTATGTTATGTCACCCTCTCTTTATATGTGTTATGTTCATCCGCATCTAGAATATGCGTCTCAGGTGTGGTCACCATTTTATGATATTCATAAATCTCGAATCGAAGCAATACAGCACAGATTCATACGTTTCGCTCTCAGAGGTCTTCCTTGGGAAGATCCTTTCAATCTCCCTCCTTCTGAAAAACGTATTCGCCTATTAAATCTTCAAACCCTCTTACAGAGACGAATCAACAATGATTTATTATTTTTTCATCAATTAATAACCGGTTCAACTGATGCCCCAGACTTGCTCTCCCACATTAGTTTCAACTATCGTGGAGGATCTCACCAACTAAGTAATTTAGAGTTTTTACATTGCTCCCACCACAGAACTAACTATGGCATGCATGAGCAATTAGGTCGCATGAGTAGGTTATCTAACTCCTATTAGAGTAAGATCCCAGAGCGATATGACATAACTTATTTTCACGCGAATGAAACCTTAAGTTTTCAGTAGCGTATCGTGTACCTTGAATACCTACGCGCTTGTGGAACTTGAACAAGTGACACCTGGGCAGGTACCAGGTGAGAAAGGTAACTAAAAATGAGAGTTATCTTATTAGTAAAGTTTTTAACAGTTAAAACACTTATTTTATTTCCTCAGATGTACATTTCAGAAGCAATGCTTCCATCGTCAGTGAGATTTATAAAATTAAATTAAATTAAATTATTTGTCAAAAAACTAATAATAAACAAAAATGTTTCTAAACAAAATTACAGTTGAGTTGAGTTGAATCTATTAAAAATTTTTTTGAATATTGAATCTTTGATTGGTCCATCATCACTATTCATTAGATTATTTTTGTTTTTAAATATGTAAAATGATTCAAAAGCATCTAATTCATAATTGCTATTTACATTTCTTATTAGTTTTAAATTTTGCAAACTAAAGCTATGACTATTTTCTAGCAGAACATATGCTAGAAAATAGTCATAGCTTTAGTTTGCAAAATTTAAAACTAATAAGAAATGTAAATAGCAATTATGAATTAGATGCTTTTGAATTATTACAAAACGTCACAATAGACAGACATAACTTCGAGGTAGTACAGGACTTCGTCTACCTAGGATCCGCTGTAGACACGGACAACAACATCAGTGCGGAGATCAAACGGAGAATAACTCTTGCCAACCGTTGCTTCTTTGGGTTAAGAAGGCAATTGAGAAACAAAACCCTCTCTAGAAAAACCAAGGTGACCTTGTATAAGACCTTAACCCTTAAACCCTACCCATCCCGGGAGAAACACTATTGCTACCCTGGGGTCTTAGGGACCCCAAAAAGTTTTTGCCCCAATTTAATAAAAAAAACAATTTAATCAAAAATTTTATTTACTAACATAAAAGATAGGAATGTTTAATTATGAAAAATGTTTTAAAATTTTACATCAAGACAATTATGACACACTGAGCGGCTATGTTCGCCACAAAGTGGATTTCGGCAACTGCTACATCGTGTTTTGGTCTTGCGGTCTTTGTCTCGTGGACACACGACACATCTATTTTTTTGTAGTGACTGAAGATGTTGACTCAGCCACAGGTCGCTTCTTTTTTAAAATATCTCCAATGAGGACCTGGAGATTGGATGGCAAAGTTGGCCAAGTATACCTCTCCTCCATTTGGGGTTTAATGAGTTCCAAGGCTAAGTTTTTTAAGAAATTTCGACTTATTTGAATTTTATCGGACGCTATTTTGAGGAGGACATACGAAAACACACCAACAATATTTAAGATCCCATAAAACATAGCCAACGGCCATCGTTTCGCTCGTCTTGAAACACTGTCAAACTGTTCAAAAACTTTAACTATCACTACCCTGGGGTCTATGGGACCCTGAAGCTCAAATATTTTCAACTGCACCACTCGAAAATTAATAAATGACTGATTTTTAGACGTCTGCTGCGATAATATGAGAATTCCATGGGTGGCACTGGTGTGAGTTGCATAGTTTTTAAAAAATTCAAGAAAATGTATGTTTGCAATGGCGCTGGACCCCAGGGTAGGGTTTAAGGGTTAATCATCCCAGTCCTGCTGTACGGCGCGGAAGCATGGACCTTATCGAAAGCGGATGAGGAAACTCTTGGTCGTTTCGAAAGAAAAATTCTCCGAATGATCTTTGGTCCCGTATGCGAAGACAATGTGTGGAGAAGAAGATACAACAACGAGCTGTATGAGCTGTACCGCGACATGGGCATAGCCAGAAGAGTACGCATCGCGAGGCTACGATGGTTGGGCCATGTAGAGCGGATGGACCCAAACGCTCCGGCTCGTCGGGTTTTCGAAAGCACATTGCAGGGAAATCGCGGAAGGGGAAGACCTCGTCTTAGGTGGCACAATCAAGTGGATGAAGACCTCAACCGACTTGGAGTGCGAAACTGGAGAGAGCTCGCCCGAGATCGAAATCGTTATAGAAGGATGTTGGTTGAGGCCCAGGTTCACCCCGAACTGTAATGCCCACCTAAGTAAGTAAGCTTTTGAATTATTTTACATATTTAAAAACAAAAATAATCTAATGAATAGTGATGATGGACCAATCAAAGATTCAATATTCAAAAATTTTTTTAATAGATTCAACTCAACTCAACTGTAATTTTGTTTAGAAACATTTTTGTTTATTATTAGTTTTTTGACAAATAATTTAATTTAATTTAATTTTATAAATCTCACTGACGATGGAAGCATTGCTTCTGAAATGTACATCTGAGGAAATAAAATAAGTGTTTTAACTGTTAAAAACTTTACTAATCTTTTCATTTAAGAGTTATCTTACTTAAATTCACATGGCTGATTTTTATATATATCATGTAGAATGTTGTTTTAATGTAACATTATAAGTGTCAGACACTTTTGATGGGTCAGATCTTTTGTCAGACGCTTTAAACCCACTCAAAAAATGGTTGAACTTTACTTATTTTCACATGACTGATTTTTGAATATGTTATTGACGTATTTGTTTAAAAGTTATATTCAATCAGTCAGACAAATCAGAGTGACCAAACATCCCGTAGGACAAAAATTATTCAGCCAGAAGTATGAGGGCGAGATCACTATGTAGTCTATTAATTATGTCATTTCTTAAGGAACTCGAAATTGAATGGACTTTTATTGCAATTGAAATTGAAAAAAAAAAAAAAACGAAAGTGCTATTAAATTAGAGGGTGCGATTCGGAGACATGGGTTCTAAACCATCTTCATTCGTTTTTTCAATATATCTCGAGAACGAAGCAAAATTTTCCAAGGACGTTTTTTGTAGAAATCAAATTTTCCCATCGAAATGTATCTTTTAAAAAATTATACAAAAATATTTTTTATCCAAAATAAGAAAATTCCCGACAAAAAAAAGTAAATTTTTTCCAATTTTTGAGTTTTGTCAGTTTTTTTAATGTCGATATAGACCTTCAAAATGTTATTGAAGAATTATAATATGTACTACCTACCAGCATTATGCACTTATATTGTTTAGTAAAAACAAATTCAAAAATAAGTATATAAATCACTTTTTTCTATAACAAATACCTTTCCATTGCCTAAAAAACATTTTTTTTTAACAAAATAAAAATAAATGCTGTCAGTATAAAAATAACGAAAAACAACGACATAGGTACATGACATACAACATACATTTCGATGGGAAAATTTGATTTCTACAAAAAACGTCCGGAATTGCATCAAAATTTTGTTTCGTTCTCGAGATATATTGAAAAAACGAATGAAGATGGTTTAGAACCCATATCTCCGAATCGCACCCTCTAATTTAGTAGCACTTTCGGTTTTTTTTTTTCTAAAATTAGCCCATTAATCGATTCATGCAATAAAAGTCCATTCAATTTCGAGTTCCTTAAGAAATGACATAATTAATAGACTACATAGTGATCTCGCCCTCATACTTCTGGCTGAATAATAATTTTTGTCCTTGTTTGGTCACTCTGATTTGTCTGACTGATTGAATATAACTTTTCAAAAATCAGTCATGTGAAAATAAGTAAAGTTCAACCATTTTTTGAGTGGGTTTAAAGCGTCTGACAAAAGATCTGACCCATCAAAAGTGTCTGACACTTATAATGTTACATTAATATAATATTATACATGATATATATAAAAATTGGCCATTTGAATTTAAGTAAGATAACTCTCATTTTTAGTTACCTTTCTCACCTGGTACCTGCCCAGGTGTCACTTGTTCAAGTTCCACAAGCGCGTAGGTATTCAAGGTACACGATACGCTACTGAAAACTTAAGGTTTTATTCGTGTGATAATAAGTTATGTCATATCGCTCTGTTATCTTGGACTATATCCTTTTCTTTCCGATTTCAACCTGAGTAAAAATACTTCAAAATTAAAACTAAGAACCAGTGTGCCACCTGCATGACTTATATTTGATATTTTGTTATTATTATTTAATTTCTGTTCTTATTTATAGTTTTTGATTAATAATGTTTCCCTAGTTTATTTAGTTCTATTTAATAATGTACATATGTACTTTTATTTGTTTTTTTGTTAAAAATTGTAACGTCTTTTAGTTTTTTTTTCCTCGTACACGTTCTCTTTGTGCTTGTGTTGGCGTTATTTACTAACCACTAACACTTGCATTAATGATGAAGAGCGTAGATAAGTGTGTACAAATGAGCTTGCTCTAAGTTCAGTGCCACTCAAGTCTCTGATATTCAAAAAAAAAAAACATAGTCAATTAATGTTTTTGAGTTTTCGGTAATTCTTGTCGGTTCTCTTACTAGCTGGGTAAGACCTTGATCCAGAATTGAATCTTCCATTTTTGATTTGTTATTATCATCCGTTAATAAGTCAATGTTAAAATCACCCGCTATAATAATATTTTTATCATTTTCGAAAAACTGTACGCACCAATTTGAGTATAATTCTAAAAAATCGTTAATGCTAGAACTTTGGGACCCGTATATGACTCCAATCGACCAATTTTAATTTTGTGTGCGTATTTTCACTTTTAAAAACCATGCAATAAAATCAAACTTACTTACATTTTTTACGGTGTAGTCTATGCCATTTTTTATATACATACATACTAACACCACCAGTGTGCCGCGACAATGGCCGCGTTCCTGGCACCTATCTTCGAAAATCTTAACTTAAGATTCTGTCACTTTTCCCATATAAAAAGTTTCAGATTTTCAGATAACAATTCAGATGGCATTTATGCCGTTTTCGTTTGGGAAAAAAGAGTACCCTAAGGGTACTCTTTTTGCTGTCAAAAATTACTCTCAGAGCAAGTTTTGCTACTCTAGAAATTTTTTCAGAGTAAAAATCAGAGTACTCTAAAAAAAAGGGTACTCTAGTTTTACCAAACGAAAACGGCATTAGATCTTAAGATTTTCGAACATAGATTTTCAGATGGAAAATCTTGGCTGAAAATCTGAACTTAAGATTTTACTTGTCAAAACATGTGTTTTTTTTACTTTGCAAACGAACTTTATCGTGTTTGTTTGTGCTTCAGTGTGCAGTTAAAGGAAAAATGCCACGATATTTGGTAGATTACTACGGGAAGGATGTCACGGTGGAGGTTTCTGAAGAAGTTTATAGTCAGATGGAAAATGGTAAGAATTTAAAAATGAATAAAAAGAGAAAAGTGTTCTATGAATCTTGTGTTTTTTAGATCCAGAATATGCAAGGGCTGTTATGGAAAGCTGCAAGGTGTATGTAGAGGACCCCTCTCCGGGTGAGTAGAATTTGTATATTCTATTAATTTTAAAGTACCTAATAATGTGTTTTCTTTTTGTATTACTACCAGACACAAATTGTGGGGAGCAGACGGAACCAGTCCTTGCTGGAAGTGCTGGAAAAGAAAATGAATCAAGTAAGAGTTTTCAAAAAGTGTAGTTAGTTAGTTCAAAGTGTGTAGTTAGTTTCAGTTAATTTGTCCTGGAGCTGATGATACACTAGCATCTACGAGCTGATTAATGCTCTCTGTGACGCTTCTAGCAGCCGCGTTCAACAAATTCTTGGAGTTGGGTTGCCCGGGATCAGCGGCAACACCTTTGGCCGACGAAAGCAAAGAACACGACTGAGTGGACACATAACGTAGGCATTCAATCATTTTTTGGCTTTAGCAAAGGCTGTTGCTAAGACAACTGCGTCCCTTGTAGTGCGGGCAAAGTCTATTGCTTCGAACTGCCACGACGAGGAGACTCGCAACAAGGTTATTGGAGCAGCGAGTCAATGTGCCTTGGCGACAAGTCAGCTCGTAGGTTGTACTAAAGTTATTGCTCCAACTTTGCATAATGCCGAGTGCCGCGAACAAATCGAATTGGCGGCTAGAAATGTTGCCAGAGCTGTAAATAACTTGTGTGAAGTTTGTAGCGAAGCGACAGATGATCAAAAACTGAGGGGAGATATCCTTAACGCCGCACGTGATGTTTCACGTAGTCTTGCTGATTTGTTGGACATACTTGTATTTAGTTTTGTTGATAATATTTCTGTGTTTGTATTCGAATTGCAAATCCTTAAATTTAGTTCGTTATACATTTCAAAAACTTGCTCAGGCAAATGTACATATATCTATATGTATTGAAATGCATGTACATTGTACATATACAGGGGGATTTGCAGAAATAAGAGATGAATTTTTTCTTTACTTTTTTTCACTTAAGAATCCAGTAACGAAAAAGTAAAAAAACGTAGATATGTAGATACATAGATATGTAGATAGATATGAATTACTTTATTTTTTTTCTGTTTTGAACGTTATTACTGATTTGATTTACTATTTAAAATTTTAGATAATGAAAGTGTGTTTACTAATACGAACACCCTTCTGTTCTTAAACGAATGTTTAGAGCGAAGGGAGGATTTGAGGAACCCCAAAAGGAGAAGGAGGACGATTTTCGCCGAAATCGAGGGTGTACTAAAGAGGAAGGGCTATAACTTTCCTGCATCGGTACTAGACAAGAAGCTCGCGAATCTGAAGCAATATTACCATAATATCGTTGACAATAACAAAAAAACGTCAACCGGTAGAGGAAGGATTCCGTGGCCGTTTTTTGAAATTATGTCTGAAATTTTTTACAAAGAGGTATCGGTGCATGAATGCCCTCTTCATAATTCGTTATGCCCAAAAAAAATCGGCCGGCACCTTACCCTTCAACACCCGTACCCTATTATGAATTGAAAATATTCAATTCATAAGCTAGTTGGAGAATTAAGAATTGAGAAAAATTCAATTCATAAACTAGTTTGTGAATTATGAATGGAAAAATTTTTAATTCATAAGCTAGCTTATGAATTGCGAAATATTCAATTCATAAGCTAGCTTATGAATTGCAAATTATTCAATTCACAAGCTAGCTTGTGAATTATGAACTGAAAAATATTCAATTCATAAGCTAGCTTGTGAATTGAATATTTTCCATAAGCTAGCTTATGAATTGAAAAATATTCAATTCACATGCTACATGCTAGCTTATGAATTATCCGGATTATGAATTGGAAAACATTCAGGTAATTCATAAGCTAGGTTGTGAATTGATTTTTTTCCTATTCATAATAAACTCATAAGCTAGCTTATGAATTGGATATTTTTAAATTCATAATTCGGATAAGTCATAGGCTAGCTTGTGAATTGAATATTTTTCAATTCATATTTCAAAAATTAGCTTGTGAATTGAATATTTTTCAATTCATAAGTCATAAGCTAGCTTATGAATTGAATCTTCTCAATTCATAATTCACAAACTAGCTTATGAATTAAATATTTCTCAATTCTTAATTCTCCAACTAGCTAATGAATTGAAATTTCTAAACTCACAATTATCCAACTAGCTTTTGAATTGAATCTTTCTCAGTTCATAATTCCCAAACTAGCTTGTGAATTGAATATTCTCCAATTCACAATTCTCAAAATAGCTTGTGAATTAAATCCAGACTTAAGCTATAAGTTAGCTTAAGCTTTTATTATCCAGCGGTTCGTTTGATAAAAACATATTTGCAAGATAGACTTCAAGCGGTCTCTGTTGATAACAAAACTTCTGGCTTTCTTCCCACAGTTAGAGGAGTTCCCCAGGGTTCTATTCTGGGACCCCTGCTTTTTTCCCTGTACATAAATGAACTTCCAACAAAGATATCTGGGTCCCATATTCAAATGTATGCTGATGATGTGCAATTGTTTAGAAGCTGTACCCTCGGACTTATCGAAGATTGTGCGCACACAATTAACAATGATCTTGCGCAGATATTTAATTGGTCCCAGGAGAATGGACTCTTTCTAAATCCACTCAAGACCAAATGCATTGTAATCAGTAGGACAGTGCTAGACCTAGATTATTTTCCAAGCATCTCCTTGAATGGTACACCAATTAAATATACATCTAGCGCGAAAAATTTAGGTATGTTATTTAATAGGACGCTAACCTGGGACAGTCACATAAATGCGGCGGTGGGAAAGGTCTATGGAGTTCTTAGAATGCTATGGTCATCGCAACAATTCACACCTTTGAATATTCGGATGATGCTAGCCAAAACTGTAGTAATTCCTATTTTAACTTATGGTTGCGAGGTCTTTTGCGATTGTGACGCTATTAGTAGGAGAAAACTGAACGTTGCTTTTAATAACACAGCTCGTTACATATTTGGCCTACGTCGGTTTGATCGGATATCTAGTTTCTCGAATCAAATTTATAATATGCCCCTTGACCATCTTTTTCGGTACAGAACTTTACTATTACTCTGCAACATCATTCTCACACAACAACCCTGCAGCTTATTCAATAGGGTACGTTTCAGCTCCTCAAACAGATCCTTAATGCTAATACACCCTCGGTATTCTTGTCGGACCTCAGACCAACAATTCTTCGTCAACGCTATCCGTCTGTGGAATCTTCTTCCAAGAAACTTGAAAATGAAACGTGGCCAAGCTAAGTTTAACATTGAACTTCGAAACTATATTTTCAAAGGGACTAAAATAAATTAATACAAAATGCATTAGCTCTTAAGAACTAAAGCACTTAACATAAGATGAGATGTATGTATAAAAATTAAAATCTACTTAAAATAAAGAACTGAAATGCTTAAAGTTATGTACAGATTTGCTTATATTTAACGAGTATTTAGATAAAATTGGAAGAAATGTTTGTATAAAATTTTTCTAAGAAGTAGCCTTCTCACTGTTTTTATATTGTATTCTCTTTAGCATAACACTATGTTATAAGAAATCTTTCTTACTGTGTATGCATTCAATGAATAAAATCTAAAAATTTTTTAAAACCCTGCTCATATCGCACCCTCAGAATAAAAGTGACCTATCTCAAAATTCCTGTAATTTTTAATTTCGCAGTAAACTGACCTGATGTACTTTTATGAATGCATACTTTACTGCTCATGTCTCGCAAATGCATTTTTTAGGTCATTTTCATTCTTAGGACCCGGCCAAGTACTGATCGGCGTAAGCGATAGATGCGCCTCCGTGCCCTCGGTCCAAAGTTTCTTAAATAGAAAATCGATTTTACTATTCCATATACAAATCTATAAGCAATGATCTAAGTATGTGCAAAAGTGTGCCATGCCATTCATGTTTGTGAAATTGAGGTTGTGGAATGTGGATATGGAACTTGGGAGTGCTTTTTCATGGGAAATATGTAAAGTAATGATCTTCATTTTTTTCGATATTTGTGGCAATACAAAAAGGAAAATACAGTAAAACAAAAAAGTGTGCAGTACGGCAGTACGCACCAAGCTAAAGCAATACAAATATTGCTTTTGCAGTATGTTCGACAGCATTGCAGTTAACATGAGAATAGTTTTTAATTTTTGCTTCACATTCTTCAATATTTACAGTTACTCGAGCTTCAGACAGGACAATTATATCAGGGGAACACTTAAGTATTAATAATTCTAATTCACTTTTATTTGCCAATAGGCTTTGTATGTTTAGGTAGTATAGGACGGTTTTTCTTTTATACTTTGAAAGTGGTTGCTATCACTGTTTATTCCTCTCTATACTGATCTTAAGCTTATAGACTTTACAATCACTATCAAAGGCATGATGATCAACTTCAAAATTAAATTTTAAGTCGTTGTTAGCTTTAACACAATTTACACATTTTAAAATGTCTGATTGACACTCTGATCCAATATGCGACCCTGCACATTTATAACACACTTTATCCACACTTGAGCAATTTTTACTAGTATCGTTAAATCCTAAACATTTGTAGCATCTTCTAACATGCAGTCCATCTTTAACTTCACATTGATCCCAACCTACACTTAGCTTTCCCATTTGCATTGCTTTGTTATAACCTACGGCATCTAATTCAATAACTACATTAAAAGAATCATGCTTTCTAAACTTGTTTTTCCATTGGGCTTTAACTTGCATAGCAGAACACTTCAAAAAATCATTTTGCTTTTTAAAACACTTTAGGAGTGTTCAATGACCTGTTCTAGAACAGTTTCAGACAGAAAATATCAGGCTTTTGGTGTTTAAAGAGAAATTTTCTGTTCTTTTCTGATCTTTTCTGATCTTTTTTGTGTTCAATGAGCTGTTCTAGAACAGTTTAGCACAGCATTTTCTGCACCTCCTCTTGAGCAAGTGCAAATTTGGTGAAAACTGTCAAAAGCAGCTGTTGACTTTTTGCTCGTAGCTTTTTAATCGCTTTGTAATTTTAATTTGTTGTGAAAAGTTCAAAAAAAAAATTAAAAAATCAGGAAAATAACACCTAACATTGTGCTGAAAATGAAATTACTTACTCGTGACGAAAATACGCTAAATTAAATTGTTATCAAAAAAAGAAAAATTGGTGGTTGTTTCTTTTCGTTTTTGTTGTTGCTTTTTTTGACAAGTTTGCTTGTTCTAACTTGCCCGACGTTTTTACTGCTTCTGTGCTGTAGTCCGTTCTTTTATGGTGGATTTACATGCATCTGCAAGTGCAGATGAAAATCGGAAAAAGACACAAGATGTAAAATTCATACTTGTCTGATAAAGAGGGAATGAACTTCCTAGTTATGGTTGCAGATGAAAAATTATGGGTGCAGATGAACATGTTCATCTTTTTTCAACTCATCTCTGGGACTTGATTTCGATGTTGATCTGTCAAACCCCTTTAAAATTGTTGTTGGTCAGATTTGTTTTGGTTTTTTTTTCATTAATCTTAAAAATTCTATGAACAGTTATTGATATTCAATCTTGTTCATTTCAGAATTCATTTTTCTTCATCAAAAACGAGTTTCCTTTAGCTGAGTTCGTATTTTAAGAAATACTGTTACGGCTACCTGTGAAAGAAACAGAAAGAAATAAAGATTAAAAATATTTCTAAGGCGAAACAAAAATAATGATAATTTTTGAGTTAGATGTATGTACACAAATGTTAAAATCGTACTTACCTGTTGTCCGTGTTGTTTACATTTTTGTTTGTTGTTACTGGAAATGTAGATACTACCTTACCTGGAAAGAAAAATAAAACGAAAAGTTAATAAACTGTTTCGCATCAAATGGCGCCCAACGTCTTTGTGCAACGTCCTGGTTGTCCTGAGCTTCAAATGAAGCTCAGACCTGTTGTTCAAGTGTGTAGTCTAACGTACGGATGAAATACGCTGTCGTTTGACAGTGTTCAGCCGTACAGTCCTGTTTTTGTTTTTTTATGTTTCCATACCCCATCAGCCAGTCACACACCGTATGTCATGTTATGGATAGCTCTTTAGCAAGCTATAACATTTGCGACGGTGCGTGTCTAGGTTGATATTCCTACTGTTGTGTTGTCAAGTTGTCTTCGCTAGCGGGGAGAATTCAAGTATGTCTTCAATTGGAAGGTCACTGACGGACCATTTGAATTGCGACAAGAATTCAACCTGCTGACGAAGCAACTCACCTTTCAAATTCAATCCCTATAAAGTTGTCTTCAAGAGCTTCAACACTTCGTAAGTCATGATCTGGATAGCTTTGAGCATGCCAGATCATTTGCGACGAAGATGTTGAGGCCGATGATGACAACAATATCCTATCCTAGTAATGTATAAATGTCGTTTAAATCTTTATGTTTCACCTCACGTTGGAGATATAGTTCGTTGAATGAAAGAAGAGCTGTCAGAAATACCTCTACGTAGAAAAGAAAAGTCATCACCTCCCACTGAAAAACACCGCCTTAACCACCCCCGCAAATACATATAGAAACAAATATACAAATATAAAAACATACAAACATTTAAACATTTACACAAAAACAAATATACAAAATAAAAATTTTCTTTTAATATCTAGTCTGTTGTCATTTGTTTATTTATTGTTGGTGTTGGTTATGGTAAGTGTTTACATTTATAGTTTTGTCGTTTTTCTTTTGTTTTTTTTTATATATATTCTTTTTCTAAACATTGTTATTTTTGATTCTTAGTTTAGGTTTAGTTTGATTTTAGGTTTGTTTAGCGTCACCAAGGTGTGAACATTTTTATTTTTGAGTGTTAGTTTTTTGATTATTATTTAGTGATTTTTAATTCTTAGTTTAGGTTTAGTTTGATTTTAGTGTTAGTTAGTGTCACTTGAGTGAACATTTTTGTTAGGTAGTGATAGTTTTTTTTTAAATTGACAATATAGTATAAGCTGTCCTTATCGGTCTGTTTAGAAAGAGTATGAGCGAGCAAGATAAAGGGATAGAGAAAACAGAAAGCAATAGAGTTACCCGGTCTGCGAGCAGAGCTCTTCAAGAAAGAGCAAACATGTTGCAATTTGGAGGACGTTCTCCGCCGAAGCAGTCAAGTGCAAGAGACCCAATAGAAACTGCAAATCAGGTAGATCTTTCGGTTCCGCCTCCGAGCGTGAACTCTAGTCCCAACAATAGCGCGGACTCGTTAGAAGAACCATCGTTTAGCCTGACTAGCGGTTTAGGTGGGCAAGCTAACTTGCCAGGGTCAGGTATGAATACAGAGGTCGCACAGGCAACTTCGGGGCAGGGTGAAAACGGACGGATATCCGTTGAATTAATGCGAGAAATCAACTCAGCGGTTGACACTGCTCAGAGGTCGTATGCTAATTCTCTTAAAGAGGACATCAACAAGTCCCTAGATGACAAGTTAGAGAAGTTTTTAAGTAGGCTTAGCGGCAGTAGTACTACCGCTAATATAGTTGAGAACAGGGGTGTGCGAGGAGCTTCGAATGTTCAGTCGGTACCAAGCAACCATTCTCAACTGGACCCTTTAGCGAGACCATTCGGTCCCAGTTCAGAGCCAGAGAGGGAGTTTAGGGCTGAGCAAGGCGCGTTCCAGGCGGTATACTATCACCACCAACAACAGCAGCAAAATTTCCAAAGAAATCCCCCCAGTTGGTCACAAACAAACGGAAGACCGAAAAACATACCCGTAAGAGTCGACAAATGGGGGATAAATTTCAGCGGAAAACCTGAGGCGTTGACGGTGGAAGATTTTGTGTTCCGACTGGAATCGTTGCAGTGCCAGTATGAGTGTTCCTGGGCCGAGGTTTTACGAAGTATTCATCTTCTCCTCTCAGGTGAAGCCTATGAGTGGTTCTGGCAATACCAGCGGTCCAATGGTCGTCCCGATTGGCCGATGTTGAAGGGTGCGATGATGCGACAATTCCGCAATTCCAAGTCGGACTTTGACATCGTGCGGGAGATCATGGACCGTAGGCAGAGCACCTGGGAGTCGAGTGATGATTTCTTTGCTTCAATCAACCGGCTCAAATCTCAGCTCAGGACACCAATTCCGGAAACAGAACTGGTGAGGATGCTCAAAAAGAATCTGAACGAAAGGATAGGGAGGATGGTATATCCTCAAGCCGTCTATTCCTTGGACCAGTTGAGAATGGCCTGCAAGGAGGCTGAGTATGCGTTCCCCGCGAAGGAGCGTGAAACATTCAAGCACCCTAGACCCAGCAATAAGTATACGGTGCACGGAATAGACTTTGGTGAAGAAGAAATGTTTTGTGGTGAGGAAGGCTTGGCAGCTTTCCAGCATACCGGTGCCAGACCAAAGCCCAATAGGGGTAAGAGCGACCCGAAACAGGTAGAGTGTTGGAACTGTAGGTTACAGGGCCATTTCTACCAAGACTGCGAGGCCACAAGAAAAATATTTTGTTATAAGTGTGGTAGAGAGAATATTATAACACCGAAATGTCCGAATTGTAACCCGGGAAACCTGAGCAGGAACGTGACTTTTCCGGGGGAGTCGCGTTCGACACAAACCCCATAGAGAAGTCACAAACCCAAGCAGAAACGCCCGTGATAACCCATATACTTTCAAGACCTCAGGAAAGTAAGCAAATCCCAGTGAAGCGTTTTGAGATTAGGCCATTGCACCTGAGAATAGCAGAGTATAAAAAGGCTAGAGAAAGAATTTTTGGTAGTCCAAATTTAGTTTCAATAAGAATATTGAAAACAAGAACTCGATACAAGCTAAGAAAGGAAATTAAGAAGAAAATCGTTTCCACAATTATATGTTCAAATTCAGACCCGAGACCTTACGCGATGGTAAGGATCGGTAACCAAGAGATTCTGGGGCTGCTAGATAGCGGCGCAAGTATCTCCATTTTAGGAAAAAATTGTGATAAAATTGTGAACGAGTTAAAAATACCGGTTTTACCACATACAGCTGCAGTCAAAACCGCTGATGGTAAAAATCAAGCGATTGTAGGTAAGATTGAAGTCGATGTAAATTATAAAGACACTACAAAAACAATAACATTTTACTTGGTGCCAAATTTGGACCAAGCTTTATATTTGGGAATTGACTTCTGGAAGGCTTTCCATATAGCTCCAGGAGTCATTAGCGAGATTTCGGTGTGTGAGAGCCCAGCTGAAATATCAAATGCGCATCAGCTTTCTCTCGAACAAACATCGAGATTGGATGCTGTAAGGCTGAAATTTCTTGACTATGAACGTCATGGTCTCGGAAAAACGTCATTGATGGAGCACGCGATAGATACTGGAGAGGCAGTTCCTGTCAAGCAGCGTCACTACCCGGTGTCACCAGCGGTACAAGCCGTGCTGTATCAGGAAATAGACCGCATGCTTCAGCTCGGTGTGATTGAGGAGAGTGAGAGTCCTTGGTGCTCACCCGTTGCACTCATCAAGAAGCTAGGTGAAAACAACGCCGTAAAATACCGGTTTTGCCTAGATGCTAGAAGAGTCAACGCGGTGACGAAGAAGGACGCTAATCCACTTCCTCATATAGAAGGACTCCTCAGTCGGTTACCTGATACGTACTTCATAAGTAGCGTTGACTTGAAGGAGGCTTTCTGGCAAATACCGCTGGAGAAGGAAAGTAGGGAGAAAACTGCGTTTGCGGTTCCGGGAAGACCCTTGTACCATTTTAAGGTCATGCCTTTTGGGCTGTGTAATGCCGCTCAAAGGTTATGCCGTTTAATGGACAAGGTTATTCCTGCACGACTCAGGGACCGTGTCTTCGTGTATCTTGATGACTTGCTCATCATAGCGCCGGATTTCGAGACCCATATCGACTTGCTAGAACAAGTAGCTGACTGCCTTAGGAAAGCCAACCTAACTATAAATCTCAAGAAATCGAAGTTCTGCTTCAAAGAACTGAAGTACTTGGGATTTATAGTAGGCGGAGGTAAGTTAAAGACTGACCCGGCGAAAGTCGAGGCAGTCGTTGACTTTCCTCTTCCGAAGAATCCTAGGCAGGTACGTCGGCTGCTCGGTCTAGCAGGTTGGTATAGACGTTTCATAAAAGATT
This sequence comes from Melanostoma scalare, assembly GCA_949752695.1. Classification (NCBI taxonomy): domain Eukaryota; kingdom Metazoa; phylum Arthropoda; class Insecta; order Diptera; family Syrphidae; genus Melanostoma; species Melanostoma scalare. The sequence continues at coordinate 91,947,407 of OX456984.1, forward strand.
TCTCAAGCCTTACAGCACCACTTACGGACACCCTTAAGAAGAGCGCGAAATTTGAAATGTCAAGAGAAGCGATCGAAGCGTTCGAAAAACTGAAGAAAGCTCTGACCACAGCCCCGGTTCTCACACACCCAGACTTCACTAAACGTTTTTATGTTCAGTGTGATGCGTCCGAGTCCGGTATAGGTGCTGTCTTATTCCAAAAGAAAAATGAAGGTGAGGAGTCCCCCATATCATACTTCTCACAAAAGCTGAACTCTTGCCAGCGTAACTATAGTGTGACCGAGAAAGAGTGTATGGCTGCAGTCATGGCTGTCAAGAAGTTCCGGCCCTATGTCGAAGGCATGGACTTCACCATCATCACAGACCATTCCAGCCTTAAATGGCTGATGACGATGAAGGACCTCAACGGTCGTCTGGCCAGGTGGAGTCTGGAGTTACAGTCCTACGCTTTCGACATAGAGCGCCGAAAAGGAACTCTTAACGTCGTGCCAGACACACTTTCTCGGGCACACTTAGAGAGCATAGAATTAGATCAGGTTGCACCAATGATTGATCTTGAATCAGATCAATTTCTTTCGGATGAGTACACCTCATTGATTACTACTATAAAAGAAAATCAAGATCAGCTACCGGACCTCAAGGTAGAAGACAACTATGTCTACAAAAGAGCTTTGCCTCGAGGTGGAGACGAAAGTACGGTAGAACATACATGGTTACTGTGGATACCAGTTGGTTTGACTGACGATATTATCGCCAAAGCTCACGAGCCACCTAGTGCAGCGCACGGTGGTATATCAAAAACATTACACCGTGTTAGACAATTTTTCTACTGGCCGAACATGACTGTTCAAATCCGCCATTATGTGTCTAATTGTGATGTTTGTAAACAGTGTAAACCGTCCAATCAAGTTCAACGTCCGCCCATTAGTAACAGTTATGTCACCGATCGTCCTTTCCAAAAATTATATGTCGATTTTTTGGGACCTTACCCAAGGTCAAAAGCGGGAAACGCCCATATATTTGTAGTCCTTGACCATTTGTCAAAGTTTGTGTTTTTAAAAGCACTGAAAGTAGCGAATTCAAACGTAATTATAAAGTATTTGCAAAACGAGATTTTTCTCACATTTGGAGTTCCACAAATACTCCACTCCGATAATGGAAAGCAGTTTGTTGGAAAAGACTTCCAAAACTTTTTGAAGAAGTATGGTATTCGACATTTTCGAACAGCCCATTATGCACCACAATCAAACGCGTCGGAGAGAGTAAATCGTACGTTACTCGCTGCGATAAGATCTTATATAAAAGATGATCAACGCGATTGGGATTTACATCTAAATGAAATCGCGGCGGCAATTAGAAGCTCTGTACATTCAGCGACGGGTGTGTCACCATATTTTGCCTTGTTCGGCACAAATATGATGACACACGGCAGCAGCTATGAGCTGGGAAACAAATTGAAGGTGTTAGAAGACGGGGAATTTGCAATACTACCGAGGCATGAGAAACTTCAGTGCATAAGAAATAAAATCAAGGAAAGTATACTAGAAGCTAACGTCAAAAGTGCAAAAGCTTATAACGTTAGATCACGCGAGGTAGCGTATTGTCCAGGCCAAGAGGTTTACCGACGAAACTTTGTACTTAGCGATAGTACAAAGTACCTAAACGCCAAATTGTGTCCAAAGTACACAAAGTGTCGGATAGTTAAACCCATTGGCAAGAGCATGTACGAGTTGGAAGATTTAAAAGGAAAAAGAATTGGAGTTTTCCATGCGAAAGATCTCAAACAATAAGCAATAGTAAATTCTGTGATAAACTTTGTTAGAATGTAAGAACGAACTGTGATAACACTTGACTACGATGATTAAACGTTTACGTTATGAAATATTTTAGTTGCCCGCTGTGATAAACCTTGTTAAAAGTATATGAACGATTTGTGATAACACCTGACCACAATAATAAAACAAAAGCTGTGATAGAAAATTTAACTGCGGTGCTACACCATCACGATTACGATAGTACCTGATAACAATCTGTGATACAACCTCATGATAGAACACCCTCTGTGATATTTTATTTTTAGGCTTAAAAGCCATAGAAAGTTTCTGTGATATTACACCTAAATCACGATAAAAAAAAAAATAAAATGTGCAATACGAGGGTAGTGCAATGAAATGTCTTTCTCTAACTCTCAGGTGCAATGAGGACTAATATGCTAGCAGGTAGACCGATGTGTATATGTGTATATCTATGTTAATTTATTTTATTTGTTAGGCTTTACTATGTTAACTTATTTTATTTGTTAGTCTCATTTATGTTAATTTATTAAGTCTGTTTAGTTATATTTTTATATAGTTTTTATTAATATCAAGCAAGTATGTCTTATTATATGTTAATTTATTAAACCTAGTTGTAAGTATAGTTCTCTATTTATATATATTTATTTACCTATTTCTAAGTCTTGTGATATTTACATCCTAGTTCTAAGTATATAGTTCCTTATTTATCTATTTATTTAAGTATTCATGTTCTGTGATATTGATAAACTAGTTAAGTATTTCATGGTGATATTAGGTTACATCTAGGTTAAGCAAAGTAAGTGTATATAGGTGTGTATCGTTAACTGATGTCACAGATTATTTTTGTTATTTATTCATATATATAGGTAGTTAAGTAATATTTTCATCTGTGATATCAATTACGATTAGGTTAGTTATTAAATTATTGTGATAATAGGATAAGTAGTTAGGTTAATAAATTATTTTGATGTTAAATTATTCGTATTGTAAATATCACCATGACATTAGTATAATATACCTATATACATATACATTCATCTACAAAATAATAATATAAACATGCAAATGCAAAAATAGTTCGCTTACGAAAATACTCCTGCAGTAAGACCGATGAGGTTGGTAGTTGGGTGTTGGGTTAATATTTTTGTTCCAGGTTATCAATGTTGTATGTTGTATGTGGTTATTGTTGTTGAATTTCCAATCAGCTACCAGGATCAAACAAATCTAAAATGAAAAAGAAATTAAATTAAAACAACCGTCTACAAAATAAAGACAAATCAAAATAATGACCTAACCTGACTGCCCGGCTTAGCGAGGGTTCTTCCCCACGTTTGCCTAGGCGCAGGTAATTACCATGGTAATTTTTTGTTGGTACATCAATATAGCAGCTACCAGGAACAAATTTCATCACATAGTACCTGAAAAACAGAAAAAGTGATCAAACATCTGCAAAAGCAAAATAATTTAATTGAAATTGTTCAATACCGTACCTAACCTAAATGCCCGGCTGAACGAGGGTTCTTCCCCACGTTGGCTCAGGCAAAAGTATTCTTCCACCGACGGATCCTCATTCAGGTATGGTATCCGCCGGTGTTTTTGTTACGGCTACCTGTGAAAGAAACAGAAAGAAATAAAGATTAAAAATATTTCTAAGGCGAAACAAAAATAATGATAATTTTTGAGTTAGATGTATGTACACAAATGTTAAAATCGTACTTACCTGTTGTCCGTGTTGTTTACATTTTTGTTTGTTGTTACTGGAAATGTAGATACTACCTTACCTGGAAAGAAAAATAAAACGAAAAGTTAATAATACTTTATTCATATTTTTGACAGACCAGCAAAGTGTAACATCGACTCGTTCCTAAATGCAATCATGATTTTGTAACAAAGTCAAACATACACAACAACAACGATGATTTTGACACTACAGCATCGCGTAACATCGAAGGCATAAAAGAACGGACTACTGTGCTGTGCTGTTCTGATCTAAAAAAAGCCACTGCCATTCCAATTTCTCTGACATATTAATTATTTTATATTCTTGGATTTTTATTCACTAAAACATTCATATTATATTTATCTCCTAACTTTACTTCGATATCGCCTTTGAGTTTTTGCATTGACTCGTCATTAGAACATGTAACAATTACCGCACCACTATTTAATTTTTTGATAGCAGAAACTTGAGCACCACTAATTGAGGGATGAACAATGTACATTAGAATTAATTGCATTTTTTGTTATATCTGCACTTTGTGTGCTTTTTGGCTCAATCATTACTGATGCACTTTTCTTTACAACATTAGCATACAATGGTGAATCTTTTTTCAAAGATTCAGTAAACAAAACTTTATTTTTCACAACACCCGCTTTTTTATTTCATTTATTACTTCTTTTTTTTCTTCACTCAGCTGCTTTACTCCATCAAGAATTTTTCCAATGTTTACACATCATACTTGCTATCTCACTTACGTTATTAAGCATCAAATTAACATATTCACGACACTTTTTACACATATACAATACATATAACACTCCCTCTTTCTCATTTATCAAGTTCAAATCTTCAAATCATACTCCGTCAGTTGCACACACTTAAGGTGGTATAATGTTCCACAAATACCATTACAATGGACATATTTTTGGCTTTTTAACGGAACACCACACTGACTGCAACTTGCACTCATCGTGCCTGTGTATTAACAGAAACACTTAACTAAACAGCCGCTAGCAACAGTCTCACTTAAGCCGTAATTTGAGTCTTTTTTTACTACGAACTTCTATTTGAATTAAATTTTCTTCAATTTGATTAAAAGAAAATACTTTTGCGCTTATCTTATGCATATCGATAGATTCTCTTGAGCATCGTTGAAACGTTGCATGTCTCACTCTCTTTTATCGCTTTTTTCACAAGCAGTCAAGTGAAGTAGCCAGTTGCATTCCTCCCCTGAAACTATTTAGCCTCAACACCCGCCTCGCTAGGAATGCTCATCAGTTTTACCTTAAGCACAACTTTGGGCGTACAGTTAAGCATAGAGCTTCATATTTTAGTCGCACCACCCGAATGTGGAATGCTCTACCTGGCCCTGTTTTTCCCCTTCATTACGATTCACAAAAATTCAAAATGCGCTAATTATAAAAAAAAATTATTACGAGCCCTAAAATATCAAAAATTTCATACCAACCGTCAAAAAAAAGGTGACGTTGGTTTCCTGTCGAGAAATCTCGGTCTAATTTAAAAAAAATTGCACTACCTTGCCGCAATTGACTCTCTGGTTCTACTCTGTGCCCATGAGTTTTCAAAAAAAATGGGTATTCGATTCTCAGAAAACACCCAATAATGAAACCACTATGTACTATGTTGTATGTGTCCCTTGATGAAATATGCCATTACTATTTTACAGCCCTGTTAGTAACCTGAAATCCTAAACTCGGCGCAACAAATGCAGCGAATTCAGAGCTAAAAACATACTGAGTTTGACATTGAGGAAGAGTTGTTGGCTATTAAAAAACTTTTTGTAACAACCACAGGGTAGAAGCAGGGCTTCAAATATCGATCCTAAAATATAAATTTTTACTCCATTGTCTTTATTTTCTCCATAAAATCTTTCAGGACAGTGAACTGCTTTTCAATTGAGCTAGAGCTGGTACCTCCAGCCACATTATATGTCTCCGCAATTTGGTGGAAATTTGCAACATTTCCAATATCTACATCAAAAAGCGGACAAATGCCTTGCAAATCTTCTAGCGGTACTTCAGTCAATTCCAAGCCACGCTCTTCGGCTAGAGCAACAACTTTTCCAATCAAAAAATGTGCCTTTCGAAAGGGAATGCCTTTACGAACAAGATAGTATGACTGAAACAAAACACAATATAAAGAAATGAATTCCAAGATAGCGACTTTACTTAATATAAACTCACCCAGTCGGTAGCTAACATATCAGGACTCAAACAGGACTCCATACGATCGATATTCACCTCCAGAGTTTGAATCACCCCTTGGGAAACTTTCAAAGCTTTTCCCAATTGTTCGAACGCTGTGAAACAGTATTTTTTATCAAACTGTAGGTCCTTGTTGTATGTCGATGGAGTTCCTTTAATAGTCATCATTATACCCGTCAAACAACCGAAAATTTCTCCCGAAATACCACGAATCAGCTCTAAGCTGTCTGGATTGCGTTTTTGTGGCATTAAACTACTTCCTGTACAAAATGCGTCGGATACGTGCACGAAATTAAATTCCCTAGATGCATAGATAATGAGATCTTCAGCTAAACGCGATAGATGTATGCTTGCTAAGGTTGCACTGTATACGAAGTCTACTGCAATGCATGATAAAACTCTCAAATTGAAATTACTTCTTATTGAAAGTTGAGTTTACTTACTCACAAAATCTCGGTCGCTTACAGCATGCATGCTATTTTGAGTAATTCCATCAAAGCCCAACTTTGTCTGCAGCCAAACTCGATCCACATTTAAAGGATTTCCAGCTATTGCTCCACTACCAAGGGGCAACACATTCAATCTTCTCTTCTGCTCAATTAAACGCAAGCAATCTTCCCTCAACGCAAACGCATGGCTCAGAATCCAATGAGCAAATTGCACCGGCTGTGCCCTCTGCATATGGGTATAGCCTGGCATCATTACACTTGGGAACTTCTTTGCTAGTACAACTGCAGCTTCTATGACCATTCTCAAGTGGTGTAAAGTTTCCCGAATGGCTTTTCGCATCCACAGCTTCATATCAGTTACAACTTGATCGTTTCGACTACGTCCAGTGTGTAACTTTTGTGCCACGTCTCCGATAAGTTCAGTTAATCTACGTTCATTGACAGTATGAACATCCTCATCTGTTTCCTTAAACTTCATTAACCCTTCGATCCAATCGAATCGTACCATTTCCAGACCCTTAAGAATTGCATCACATTCAAATTTAGTTAAAATACCAGCTTTGAAAAGACCCTCAGCATAGGCTTTACTTCCATCAATGTCAACAGCAAATAACCGAGAATCCACCGATAAACTACAGTTCAAATCAGCAAGGATAGAATTGGTTTCACAGCTAAAACGGCCGCCCCAAAGCTTAAACATGTTCAGACAACTAGTGAACCAAAAATTAAACTAAACTGAAAACTAAGTTTGATCTGTTAGAAGCTCTCAGTTAGGTAATAGTCAAGGTCATCATCAGCATTATAGTCGTTATCATTGTTATAAAACTAGTAAATACATTAATTACACCTGATAACGGATACTTCTTATCTGTGAAGATGCTGTATCAGACATATTAATTGAAGACTTGTTCACGACTTACTATTGCAATAGTGTCAGTTAATCTAGCTAAAAGAAAGTGTAAGGCTTTGGAAGCTTTTGCAAGTTGGTTGCCATGGTGTATGTAGATATACATACTCAACAATAAGATTAAAGCTGTATAGTACCATTTAACCTGACTAAATATTGCAAATTTTGAAACATTTTTTCTTGACTGGGCACGGCCACTTGCGGCAAAGCGTTAGACCAAAAAAATTAGAACAAAATTGAAAACTAAGTGGCATTGTTCTACCGCACGTCCACGTACTGAGCGGAAAAGCGCAACTGAGCGGCAGAACGATGCCGTCGAGATATCAATTTTGTACGTGGCCGTGCCCTTGTGTTGTAATACTACGCATCAAAGCTCTTCATTATAAATGCAGCTGTTAGAAGTTGGTAAATGCCTGAGCTGAGACCAGAGTATATCTAATATTGAGTGGAGAGTAGGGACACTTTTCAAACACAAAAAATAACATCATTTACAATACAAGAAATGGGCACGACTGAATCGCACGAACTTGTGATTGTGTGCTAAATAAAATACCAAAATGTTGAGGTTGAATAAAAGGTTTTATAATTCGCTCTTAATATATTTGGTGGTACAGGGCTGCCAACTATACATTAATTATGAAAATTGAATTAATATGCAATTGCTAATACACATAAACTCTACAAATTTAATCAAAATCGTTACAGCTGTTTTTTAAAACACGGGTTTCTTGTGTTTAATTTTGTTTGAAAATGAGGTTTTAAAAATTTAAATACACAAATTCTAAGATCTTGCTGAAAGATGTATTGACATTTATATACCATTTCGAAAGTATTCGAAAAAAATTTTTTTTTTTAAATTAATGAAAGTTCGAAAGAACTAAATTTTTCAAATGTTGATATGCAATCCTTTTTGAACAATCTAAGACTCTTAAAATGTGAAATTTCGTCAAAAACGTGTTAGCAATTAGCGAGAAAGTCCGTTTTGAAAAAAACGGTACTATGGGGGTACCGTTCTTAGACATTTTCCAAAAAAAATCTTAAATCATAAGAACACTTATTTCAAAATAATACTTCACGTAAAATTTCATCAAAATCGTTGTAGCCGTATTCGAGAAAAAAGGGATATTTTCACATAGATTGTTAGGCAGAGGTTCCGTTATTTCAAGACCTAAAGACTCAATTCCAAAAACCCTTCGTATACTACCCCAGAGACCATAACTGCAAATTTTGAAGAAAATCGGTCCAGCGGTTCAGGCTGTGGAATGTAGATCCATATACGGACAGACAGACAGAATTGTAGGTCCCGCTTTTTGCGTATTCTCTATCATCGTAATGTCATATTTAACTGTTACCTCAAAATTTTTTTTCTGCACGATTGCAAAACTTGCCTTACAGTACCTATAATCGCAAGACTGAAAAGAACAACAAAAAAAAGGAAGTGCTTATTTTGGATGACATGAAGGTAGGAGGGTCTATTTGATGATTATGTCATCGAGAGTTTTTTTTATTTAAGACTGTAAATCGCTTCAAAATCCAAAAAGTCAGCCAGACATACGCTTGTGGGTTTCTCGGTATATCGAGTACCACTTTTTGTTTTGTTTTACGTCGATGATAAAAAGAAGCAATTTAATTTCTTTATAATACAAGTTTACTATATTTTCTTTATTTAATTAGAATTTACTTTATTTTAATTTAAGTTGGAAAGAACAATGAATAGTGCGATGTGACTTGGTTGAATTTGGCGTCAGTAATACTTCTAGATCTTTTTGACGTTTCGTTTTATACACCGTGGGTGACAACTGACAAATCAAAATTCTAAACACTCGGAACTGCGTTCCTGGTTGATACGAATTTGATCTCTTTTAGTATCTAGGCGATAGATGGCGTTTCTTTGAGTTTTTGTAGACCACTACAGCACTCCCCTCCCAGTGAAACGATAATATTTACTGAATTAATGAATGAAAAATGTTTTATTGCCTGAAATATGGTTTGATTCAATCGATCGCAACTGAATGATTTTTCCCGAACTTGTCAACTATGAATTGCTTGCGAAATCTTCTCACAACTTTGAAAGGACCTTCGTAAGGAGATTCAAGACTTCTTTTGACTTTGTCGCATCTGATCAAGACCTGGTCGCAAGTGTTTAGATTTTTCGGAAAGAATACTGATTTTGTCGCTTTTCTCGTTTCGGGGTTTGACGCTGGTATGTTTTGAAAAAACTGTTTGAGTTGCTCAGTGAAAGTATGTTCGCTAGTGCCTTCCGAAGAGCTGAGTGATAAATCTAGAGGTAGCTTGATGTTTTCTTCGTAAAGGAGTTGAGAGGGTGTAAAGTTAAGATCGCCTTTAAGCGATGTGCGAGGTATTCCTAGTAATATTAATGGAAGTTGGGGTGTCCCATGAACTTTGTCACCTGAAGCGCGAGTTGAAGTTTTTAATTGACGATGAAATCTTTCCACCATTCCGTTTGCCTGTGGATGGTATGCCGATGTTCGATTGGTTCCTTGAAACTTTGTAAGTTCGCTAAACAATTTGGATTGAAATTGTGAACCTTGGTCCGTCGTGATGATGTTAGGTACACCGAATCTTGATACGTGTTCGCGGACATAAGTTGCTGCGATTGTTTCCGCGTTTATGTCACGTATGGGGTCGGCCTCTGGCCACATGTTGAGTGAAAATTCGTTGTGTACGGACGTGTTGTTATATCGGTCGGAGAAAATCATTGTCTAAATGAATCAAAACAGTGTTTTTAGTCAGTGTAGGCAGATATTAACATTAAACAAATTCGTATCAGTTCGGCGCAAAAGCTCGCGAAAAAAGTGCGAAGTAATTTCGTTTTAAATTAATTGCAAAAATTTTTTGTTTGAAATAAAAATCCGTAGAGAAAAAAGACTCAAATTACGGCTAAAGTGTCACTGTTACTTAGCTGCTATTTAATTTAGTGTTGGTGCAGTGTATTACAGCACTACTGTGTTTGTGTTGTGATAATACACAGACACGATGAGTGCAAGTTGCAGTGAGTGTGATGGCCCGTTAAAAAACCAAAAATATATTCATTGCAATGGTATTTGTGGAACATTATACCACCTTAAGTGTGTTAAACTATCTGTGTATATGTATATATGTGTAAAAAGTGTGGCGAATATGTTAATTTAATGCTTAATAAAGTAAGTCAGATAGCAATTATGATGTGCGACCAAAGCAAGCAGCTTGAGAAACAAAATCTAAACATTGGAAAAATTCTCGATGGAGTAAAATAGTTGAGTGAAAAAAAAAAAAAGAAGTTATAAGTGAAATTAAAAAAGCAAGTGTTGTTAAAAATAAAGTTTTGTTTACTGAATCTTTGAAAAAAGATCCACCATTGTATGCTAATGTTGTAAAGAAAAGTGCATCAGTAATGATTGAGCCAAAAAGCACCCAAAGTGCAGATATAACAAAAAATGCAATAATTAAATCTAATGTACATTGTTCATCCCTCAAATATTGGTGCTCAAGTTTCTGCTATCAAAAAATTAAATAGTGGTGCGGTAATTGTTGCATGTTCTAATGACGAGTCAATGCAAAAACTCAAAGGCGACATCGAAGTAAAGTTAGGAGATAAATATAATGTGAATGTTTTAGTGAATAGAAATCCAAGAATATTAAATAATTAATATGTCAGAGAAATTGGAATGGCAATGGCTTTTTTTTAGATCAGAACAGCACAGCACAGTAGTCCGTTCTTTTATGTCTTCGATGTTACGCGATGCTGTAGTGTCAAAATCATCGTTGTTGTTGTGTATGTTTGACTTTGTTACAAAATCATGATTGCATTTAGGAACGAGTCGATGTTACACTTTGCTGGTCTGTCAAAAATATGAATAAAGTATTTCTTAAAATACGAACCCATCTAAAAGAAACTCGTTTTTGATGAAGAAAAATGAATTCTGAAATGAACAAGATTGAATATCAATAACTGTTCATAGAATTTTTAAGATTAATGAAAAAAAAAAAAAACCAAAACAAATTTGACCAACAACAATTTTAAAGGGGTTTGACAGATCAACATCGAAATCAAGTCCCAGAGATGAGTTGGAAAAAGTTACGAAACATTCTGACACTTCAACATTGCATTTAGGAACGAAATCGATGTTACATTTCGTAACTTTTTTGCATTTAGGAACGACATAATGTCAACCGATGTTACATCGCGTAACATCGAACAATAAAAGAACGGACTACAGCACAGAAGCAGTAAAAACGTCGGGCAAGTTAGAACAAGCAAACTTGTCAAAAAAAGCAACAACAAAAACGAAAAGAAACAACCACCAATTTTTCTTTTTTTGATAACAATTTAATTTAGCGTATTTTCGTCACGAATAAGTAATTTCATTTTCAGCACAAGGTTAGGTGTTATTTTCCTGATTTTTTAATTTTTTTTTGAACTTTTCACAACAAATTAAAATTACAAAGCGATTAAAAAGCTACGAGCAAAAAGTCAACAGCTGCTTTTGACAGTTTTCACCAAACTTGCACTTGCTCAAGAGGAGGTGCAGAAAATGCTGTGCTAAACTGTTCTAGAACAGCTCATTGAACACAAAAAAGATCAGAAAAGAACAGAAAATTTCTCTTTAAACACCAAAAGCCTGATCTTTTCTGTCTGAAACTGTTCTAGAACAGGTCATTGAACACTCCTAAAGTGTTTTAAAAAGCAAAATGATTTTTTGAAGTGTTCTGCTATGCAAGTTAGAGCCCAATGGAAAAACAAGTTTAGAAAGCATGATTCTTTTAATGCAGTTATTGAATTAGATGCCTGTTTCAACCGTATTTATTAGATTTCGCTAAAACACGCTTAAAACGCATATTAGTTATTCAGTGATTAAGAACTTATTAAGACTTTAATCAGTGAATAAAAAATCCTTATTTATAATCATTTTTTTCGCCCATACTAGTTAGTTATCCCTTATGTCAAAATCATAAAGAAACTCTCTTATTTTGGTGTCTCAATGGTTGAACTGACAACAGAATTTTGTTTTGTTTTTATTTACGTTCGGTGTTCGGTTGCTCGGTTTAAGTTTATAAAATTTTTAATACCTACAAAGGGCGGCCGTGGTGCAGTGGTAGAGTGTTTAGTAGATAGGCCGGACGCGTGGGTTCGAATCCCGCTCTGGGCATCTACTTTTCTTTCAGCCTCCCAGTTTCATATGGACGCCGCTAACTAACAACTTATTTCCAACTACTGCAACACAAAAAAAGGGAAGGCTGCTACTCTGGTAGTACAATGGACTGGATATTAGGTCTGAGTTCTCCAGATTTAGCATAAGCCTCCTCTTTTTTTTCAAAAAAAAAAAAACAACCTACTAATTGCTTTGGAAAATGGACCCATCAAAAAGAAAACGGACCCGCACCGAAAACTGGGATTCCTCAGATAAGGTAGGTATGATGTATTAGCAATAGCTAGTTTAGCGATTACTTTTTTTTATCCTGCCTTGATTCCAGGAACGAAAAGCAAGACATTTCTTGACGGTGCCTTAAATCTTATAAGGGTACAGAGATAAACATTAATTTCCTGAATCTGTGCTCAGTTTACGATATAATTGTGTGATTGCAGTTAAAGTTGTTGCAAAGATTTCGAAAAAATTTGAGAACAAAAGTAGCTCGCCTTACAGTTTCGTTCGAAGAAAGATACATATATAGTGAAAAGGTGAAGCATTTTTGTTCTATGATTTTTCAAAAAAAAAAAAACTGTAACTTTCAAGTGGAATCATATAATTATACGACAAACTAAATACAGATTCAGGAAATACATGATTCATCTCTGTACGTTAACCTGTTGAAAATAGCATTATTAAATGTTCAGTTTTCCAAATTTCTTCATCATAGTTGTGTTGTACAGAAATCAATTTCAAGTGGTGTGGCTGTAGTAGATTGCTCATGGGCCAAATTAGACGAAACTCCATTCAACAGAATGAAAAGTCAACATCCAAGGCTGTTGCCATTTTTAGCTGCAACATTGTATGTATATAACTGGTTACAAAGAAGAAGCACTTCTACGATAGAACTAATAGATGAACTACATACATCCACTTTCGGATCAGGACGATCTGACTCTTCAGCGAAGAATGAATTCAGCTTTACACATCAAAGTATCTAGAAGTTCAGATTTCGGAGTCGAGTTCTAGCATCAAAAAAAATAAATGAATTGTGATTTGTGTTTATTAGTACGTAAAATGATATATTTAATTAAAATGTTGTTGGATAAAAACGCTTCGTGTTAAATTTCTTTCATCATCAAAGGCTTCCATTTCGGAATGTATATTTTGCTCAGCACGGATGTTTTCGTCTTCGTATTCATCAATACCTACATTATGATTAAGGAAAGAAAAAAAGCTATTGTATGACTGCTAGTATACAAGTATATTTTATTTTTACCTGAGGCAGTATCCTTGAACTTAATTGCTAAGTTGTGTATGACTGACAAAGATATAGTTGCTGTTTTTGTGTGTTCGAGTGAGCATCGAAATCCTGTGAGAAGAATCCTGAAACGACTTTTCCACACTCCAAAACACCTTTGAACAGTATTTCGCGTGGCCATATGTGCTATGTTGTATTGCTCTTCCGCATGAGTTCGGGGATTGAGTAGTAAAGAATGTTCGAGCACGCGTATCCTCCATCTCCTAGTAATCGTCCTTTGAACTCACCCCTATCAAACCTTTCCTTAATTCTACTTTCCCTAAAAATTCGAGAATAGTGAGTACTTCCCCTCCAACGACACACGATATCTCGAATTTTTAGGGCTGAGTCGCACACAACTTGTGTGTTCAGCGAGTAGAACCCTTTCCGGTTGATATAATATTGTCCTACTGGCCCTGCAACTTTTGGTATTTTAATATGGGTGCAGTCTATTGCCCCGATGACACCTGGGAAACCTCGAATCCGCATGAATCCATTAATCTCCATTATTTGTTCTGACGTTTGCGTTGGCATTTTTATGAAGAGTGCACTCTTTGAAGCAAGTGCTCTTGCAACCTTGTTACAAATAATACAAAGGCTAGGCTGGCTGAATCCGTGAATTTCAGCGCCATCATCTTGCATCTATAGAAAATAATAAAACCATTTTAAAATAAATACATTAAAGGCACTATAAAATACAAAATATACCTCATTTCGTCCCCAATATCTAATAGCTGCCATCACTTGTAAATCAACAGGAATATGGCCTCCTCGCTTAGATCCTACCAAATCATTTTTCACCAGGTCTATAATTTTCTTCATATTCAATTTAGAAAATCTATATTTCTGCCTAAATAATGATTCCTTAAGCTTCATAGGATCAAATCTTTTTTTGTAGACTTTCTGCGCTCTACTTCTTTCAGTTGAAAACACATTTACTACATCCAAATTATGTAGAAAGTTAACGTAATTTGAGTACATTTCCATTTTAGTTATTTTTAAAATTCTCAAAGATGTAAATAAACCACTGAATGACAACTCAATACTCAAAATCAAATGACATTTATACGCTAAAACACGCTTAAAACACACATTTCTGCGTTTAAGCTAATCAGCCCTTATTCACTGCCGAAAAATGATTATAAATACGATTTTTGTTTTAATCAACGATTAAGCGTGTTTTAAAGTTCCGTGGAGTTTAAAATGCGATTATAAATACGGCTGAAAGTCTTGTTTGCAGAACCTTTGAAAAAAGAACCACCAGTGATAATAAAACCTAAGAAAATCCAAGATAATAAAAAACAAAAGAGGATATAAAACAACAAATCGATCGAACAACTTTGGCAGTTAAAATTAATGGCGTTACGAATAGGAGGGATGGGGTGGTGATAATTAACTGTGTGGATGAGCAATCGACAAAAGTATAGTTGAAAAAGAGGCGAAAGAAAAATTAGGAAAAGGATATAATATATCGGTTCCAAATTTAAAAAACCCTTGTGTTATTGTTTGTGGAATGAGAGAAGAGTGGAAAAATGAAGATCTTGAAGTTACTATAAAAAATCAAAACAATATTAAGTGAACCGCTTAAATGTATCAGAGTTTTCAGTGCAATAAAAAACAATTTTAAAACTTACAAGGCAATTATTGAATTAGGTAAAAGTGACTATGAAAAAGTGATCGAGAGAGGAAGACTGAACATTGGATGGGATAGATGCTTTGTTTTTGATTTTGTTTCGGTAAAAAGGTGCTATAAATGTTGGGGCCTTAACCATGAAGCCAAAGAATGTAAAAATAAAATTGTGTGTGCAAAATGTAGCGAAAATCATGAAACAAGAGACTGTGATAAATCGATACTTAAGTGCAATAATTGTGTGATAATGAACCAAAGACTAGGATTTAAGTTTGATGTGAACCATGACTGTAGGAGTAATAAATGTGATGTGTATCTAAAAAAACTGGAGATCCAGAGAAATAAAATTTCATATTAGCAACCAAAGGACTTAAATATATTGTATCTGAACATAGAGGGATTGATGTGCAATTTGAACGAATTAAAAACGTCGTTATTTGAAAGAAGTTTTGATGTAATTGTGCTGTCGGAAACACATATTACTAAAGATATTGCTGACAGTGAGTTTTTGATTGCAAACTACAATGTGTTTAGGTGTGACAGTGTATCGAAGTATACTGGTGGAGTGATAATTTATGTCCAGAAAGAAATTCACGCGGTTAATGTTAAATGTGATGCAAAAGATATGAATTGTTGGATGTTAGTAATTATTTTGAACTGTACGAACTATTCTTTTGTTGTTTGTGGTGTTTATCGGTCACCAAGTTCGTCTGCGAAGGTGTTTTGTGATGAATTTTCTGCAATAATGGAGGAAATAAGTGATTTAAAAAAAGACTTTTTTGTTGTTGGTGATTTTAATGTTGATTGGTTTAAAAATGATACTTATAAAAAAGCTATTCACAGAATAGTTAAAGATAATGCATGTGAACAAATTGTTAAAGATGCAACAAGGACATCGAGAACACTAATAGACTATGTGATAACAAACAACAATAATGTGCAAGTGTCTAATGATCATGACTTAAAAATCAGTGACCATGAAACATTAACTATAAAAGTGAAACATAAAATGAATAATGATAACCAAAATAAAAAAGAACTATATCATGTTTTAATTATAACAAGAATTCATTCTATGAGTGTGTGTCAAATAACAGTTTACTAAGATCTATCGAAAGGAGCCCGGATGTAGATCTAATGAGCAAAATGTTTGCCGATGGTTTAATTCAGTCAGTGACAAAATTCACATCAAAAAAGGTTTTAAATTTTAAATCCAATGAATGGTTCAACGGTTTCCTAAAAAGATTGAAATCAATCAAAATATTAGCGCATGAAAAAGCGATATTTCAAAGCAACAGTGAAAATTGGGCTGCGTATAGAAGTGCACGAAATAAGTTTAAATTGGAGTTAAAAAAGTCGAAGTCAATGTTTATTAAGCAGAAAGTGACAAACTCATATGATCAGAAAACTATGTGGAAAAACCTGAAACGTTATGTACTGAAAACTGAAAGAAATGCCGAGATAAGTAATGTTGTGTTTAATGGTGAAGTGTGTCGTGATAGTAAGCTGTTAGCAAATAAATTTAATGATTTTTTTATTGAAAGCGTTGTCAGAATCAATGAAACTATTACGTGTATCCCATTTGTGAATTCTGTTAGTGAGGCACCCTGTATATTCAAATTTGAAAGTGTATATCTATCGAAAGGATAAGAACTGTGATAAAAGATATGAAAAATAAAAAAGACTATATGTCCCTGTCCCCTAAGTTGTTGTTAGACAGTTTTGATGTTTTTGGTCCCTTGTTGGAAAGGATATTTAATAAATCCCTTGAGTGTAGTGTTTTCCCTAGTTCGTGGAAAGAATCGGTAGTAACGCCAATAGAAAAAGTTTCAAATACTAAGCTGTGTGAAGAGTTCCGCCCTATAAATTCAATGCCCTTGTTTGAAAATTTTTTTGAGGAAATAGTATTTAGGACGTGTCTAAATGCACCCACAGTGTAGTTCGTTTAGGTGGTGTTACACCGCACTTTTGAATAACCAATACACCGCATTTTAAATAATGAGTGGAAATAAATGGAGTAGGTTCGTGTTACACCGCATTTTTTTAGAAATATCTCAAATCTCTCAATCATTTTTGAGAATGCTTTTTAGTAGCTTTTCAAGTATAAAAACAGTATGAGTAAAAAAATATGCGGTGTTACACCGCATTTTTTAAAAATCTCTCAAGTCATTTAACAGAAAAAAACCTTTTTTTGTAGCTTTAGCTGTAGGCCATCTAGCGCTGTATGGAAAAACAATGAAGGAGCTTTTCGCTATCATTTGGTTACAGAACCAAATTCGCTATGGCCATCTAGAGTTGTATAGAAACATGAAAGAAATAAGAAAATAGCTTTTCACTATAACCAATCAGAAAGATTAAAGTGATGCCAGATAGTAGCTATTTTCTGCTACTTTGTTATTTTTTGAAGAATTTTTTAAAACTCGAAGGAAGCTACTTATACTCGTATCTTCGTAACCTTCTTCTGTGTTTTAAGTAAAAACGAATTTTAAGCCACTCCTTCCTTTAAACAACTCTCCTTCGCTATGCTCTTGATAAATATTTTGCCGATTCAACTTTTTTACGGAGCTCGGCATAGGCTGACGCTTACACCTTGGTATAACTTTCGTAACTTTGATGTCTTGGGTTTTAATTTTGCTGAAAAGGTAAAAAGTCTATGATTTGCAGTTCCTGCATAAAAGAATATCTAACTTTGAATATGTTTCTTTCTTTCTGTTTTAAAAGCGTTATTGCTGATTGGACAGCCCCGGATCTTAAATTTTTTTTAGACGGGGCAAATACTGAAAAATGCCGCCCCTACCAACCTATGTGTATTTTTACTTTTATCATCTTTAAAATTTCATCAGATGTCGAGTAAACTCGCAAAGTAATATAATTATTTGAAAGGTGCGACAGTTCTTCACATTTTGTCCAATCAAAACAATATTTATTGACCACTTTGTTACCTTTAACTCTTACAAAAATATATCGTTGCTAGTCTAACATATATACACTTGCGAGTGAGATAAGCTGCGATATAAGGTTGATCAGTGGAAGAAAAGATTGAAAAAAGTTTAAAAACGGTGCCTTCCATAGTACCGTCGACAGTCGGCTGCACGCGTCGGCTGCACGCGTCTCTGCACGCATCTCTGCACGCATCTCTGCACGCATCTCTGCACGCGTCTCTGCACGCGTCGCTGCACGCGTCGCTGCACGCATCGCTGCACGCATCTCTGCATGCATATCTAAACGCATCTCTGCACGCATATCTGCACGCATCTCTGCACGCATCTCTGCACGCATATCTGCACGCATATTTGCACGCATATCTGCACGCATATCTGCACGCATATCTGCATGCGCATATCTGCATGGGCATATCTGCATGCGCATATCTGCACGCATCTCTGCATGCGCATATCTGCACGCATCTCTGCATGCGCATATCTGCACGCATATCTGCATGCGCATGCACGCATCTCTGCATTCGCATATCTGCGCATATCTGCATGCATCTCTGCACGCATATCTGCATCGGATATCTGCACTCATCTCTGCACGCATATCTGCACGCATCTCTGCACGCATATCTGCACGCATATTTGCACGCATCTCTGCAAGCATATCTGCACGCATATCTGCATGCGCATATCTGCATGCGCATATCTGTACGCATATCTGCATGCGCATATCTGTACGCATATCTGCATGCGCATATCTGCACGCATATCTGCATGCGCATATCTGCACGCTTATCTGCATGCGCATATCTGCATGCGCATATCTGCATGCGCATATCTGCATGCGCATATCTGCATGCGCATATCTGCATGCGCATATCTGCATGCATCTCTGCACGCATATCTGCACGCATATCTGCATGCGCATATCTGCACGCATATCTGCACGCATATCTGCACGCATATCTGCATGCGCATATCTGCACGCGCATATCTGCACGCGCATATCTGCACGCGCATATCTGCACGCATATCTGCATGCGCATCTCTGCATGCGCATATCTGCACGCATCTCTACACGCATATCTGCATGCGCGTATCTGCATGCGCATATCTGCATGCGCATATCTGCATGCGCATATCTGCATGCGCATATCTGCATGCATCTCTGCACGCATATCTGCACGCATATCTGCATGCGCATATCTGCACGCATATCTGCACGCATATCTGCATGCGCATATCTGCACGCGCATATCTGCACGCGCATATCTGCACGCGCATATCTGCACGCATATCTGCATGCGCATATCTGCATGCGCATATCTGTACGCATATCTGCATGCGCATATCTGCACGCATATCTGCATGCGCATATCTGCATGCGCATATCTGCACGCGCATATCTGCACGCATATCTGCATGCATCTCTGCACGCATATCTGCACGCATATCTGCATGCGCATATCTGCACGCATCTCTGCACGCATATCTGCATGCGCATATCTGCATGCGCATATCTGTACGCATATCTGCATGCGCATATCTGCACGCATATCTGCATGCGCATATCTACATGCGCATATCTGCATGCGCATATCTGCATGCGCATATCTGCATGCGCATATCTGCATGCGCATATCTGCATGCGCATACCTGCATGCGCATATCTGCATGCATCTCTGTTCGCATATCTGCATGCGCATATCTGCATGCGCATATCTGCATGCGCATATCTGCATGCATCTCTGCACGCATATCTGCACGCATATCTGCATGCGCATATCTGCACGCAAATCTGCACGCATATCTGCATGCGCATATCTGCACGCGCATATCTGCACGCGCATATCTGCACGCGCATATCTGCACGCATATCTGCATGCGCATCTCTGCATGCGCATCTCTGCATGCGCATATCTGCACGCATCTTTGCACGCATATCTGCATGCGCATATCTGCATACGCATATCTGCATGCGCATATCTGCACGCGCATATCTGCACGCGCATATCTGCACGCATATCTGCATGCGCATATCTGCATGCGCATATCTGTACGCATATCTGCATGCGCATATCTGCACGCATATCTGCATGCGCATATCTGCATGCGCATATCTGCACGCGCATATCTGCACGCATATCTGCATGCATCTCTGCACGCATATCTGCACGCATATCTGCATGCGCATATCTGCACGCATCTCTGCACGCATATCTGCATGCGCATATCTGCATGCGCATATCTGTACGCATATCTGCATGCGCATATCTGCACGCATATCTGCATGCGCATATCTACATGCGCATATCTGCATGCGCATATCTGCATGCGCATATCTGCATGCGCATATCTGCATGCGCATATCTGCATGCGCATACCTGCATGCGCATATCTGCATGCATCTCTGTTCGCATATCTGCATGCGCATATCTGCATGCGCATATCTGCATGCGCATATCTGCATGCATCTCTGCACGCATATCTGCACGCATATCTGCATGCGCATATCTGCACGCAAATCTGCACGCATATCTGCATGCGCATATCTGCACGCGCATATCTGCACGCGCATATCTGCACGCGCATATCTGCACGCATATCTGCATGCGCATCTCTGCATGCGCATGTCTGCATGCGCATATCTGCACGCATCTTTGCACGCATATCTGCATGCGCATATCTGCATACGCATATCTGCATGCGCATATCTGCATGCGCATATCTGCATGCGCATATCTGCATGCATCTCTGCACGCATATCTGCACGCATATCTGCATGCGCATATCTGCACGCATATCTGCATGCGCATATCTGCACGTATATCTGCACGCATATCTGCATGCGCATATCTGCACGCGCATATCTGCACGCGCATATCTGCACGCGCATATCTGCACGCATCTTTGCACGCATATCTGCATGCGCATATCTGCACGCATATCTGCATGCGCATCTCTGCATGCGCATATCTGCACGCATCTCTGCACGCATATCTGCATGCGCATATCTGCATGCATCTCTACACGCATATCTGCACGCATATCTGCATGCGCATATCTGCATGCGCATATCTGCACGCATATCTGCACGCACATCTGCATGCGCATATCTGCACGCGCATATTTGCACGGGCATATCTGCACGCATCTCTGCACGCATATCTGCATGCGCATATCTGCATGCGCATATCTGCATGCGCATATCTGCATGCGCATATCTGCATGCGCATATCTGCACGAATATCTGCATGCGCATATCTGCACGCGCATATCTGCACGCATCTCTGCACGCATATCTGCCTGCATGCGCATATCTAAATGCGCATATCTGCATGCGCATATCTGTACGCATATCTGCATGCGCATATCTGCACGCATATCTGCATGCGCATATCTGTACGCATATCTGCATGCGCATATCTGCATGCGCATATCTGCATGCATCTCTGTACGCATATCTGCATGCGCATATCTGCACGCGCATATCTGCACGCATATCTGCACGCATCTCTGCACGCATATCTGCATGCGCATATCTGCATGCGCATATCTGCATGCACATATCTAAATGCGCATATCTGCATGCGCATATCTGCATGCGCATATCTGCATGCGCATATCTGTACGCATATCTGCATGCGCATATCTGCACGCATATCTGCATGCGCATATCTGTACGCATATCTGCATGCGCATATCTGCATGCGCATATCTGCATGCGCATATCTGCATGCATCTCTGTACGCATATCTGCATGCGCATATCTGCATGCGCATATCTGCATGCGCATATCTGCATGCGCATATCTGCATGTGCATATCTGCATGCATCTCTCCACGCATATCTGCACGCATATCTGCATGCGCATATCTGCACGCATATCTGCACGCATATCTGCACGCATATCTGCACGCATATCTGCATGCGCATATCTGCATGCGCATATCTGCATGCGCATATCTGCATGCGCATATCTGCATGCATCTCTGTACGCATATCTGCATGCGCATGCATCTCTGTACGCATATCTGCATGCGCATGCATCTCTGTACGCATATCTGCATGCGCATATCTGCATGCGCATATCAGCAAACATCTCTGCACGCATATCTGAACGCATATCTGCATGCGCATATCTGCACGCGCATATCTGCACGCGCATATCTGCATGCATCTCTGTACGCATATCTGAACGCATATCTGCATGCGCATATCTGCACGCGCATTTCTGCATGCGCATATCTGCACGCATCTCTGTACGCATATCTGCATGCGCATATCTGCATGCATCTCTGCACGCATATCTGCACCCATATCTGCATGCGCATATCTGCACGCAAATCTGGACGCATATCTGCATGCGCATATCTGCACGCGCATATCTGCACGCGCATATCTGCACGCGCATATCTGCACGCGCATATCTGCACGCGCATATCTGCAC
Source organism: Melanostoma scalare (assembly GCA_949752695.1). NCBI lineage: Eukaryota > Metazoa > Arthropoda > Insecta > Diptera > Syrphidae > Melanostoma > Melanostoma scalare. Next base: position 91,969,949 of record OX456984.1, read on the forward strand.
GTGCATATCTGCACGCGCATATCTGCACGCATATCTGCATGCGCATCTCTGCATGCGCATATCTGCACGCATCTCTGCACGCATATCTGCATGCGCATATCTGCACGCATATCTGCATGCGCATATCTGCATGCATCTCTGTACGCATATCTGCATACGCATATCTGCATGCGCATATCTGCACGTGCATATCTGCACGCGCATATCTGCACGCGCATATCTGCACGCATATGTGCATGCGCATATCTGCATACATCTCTGCACGCATATCTGCACGCATATCTGCATGCGCATATCTGCACGCGCATATCTGCACGCGCATATCTGCACGCGCATATCTGCACGCGCATATCTGCACGCGCATATCTGCACGCGCATATCTGCACGCGCATATCTGCACGCGCATATCTGCACGCGCATATCTGCACGCATATCTGCATGCGCATCTCTGCATGCGCATATCTGCACGCATCTCTGCACGCATATCTGCATGCGCATATCTGCACGCATATCTGCATGCGCATATCTGCATGCGCATATCTGCATGCATCTCTGTACGCATATCTGCATGCGCATATCTGCATGCGCATATCTGCACGCGCATATCTGCATGCGCATATCTGCACGCATATCTGCACGCATATCTGCACGCATATCTGCATGCGCATATCTGCAAGCGCATATCTGCATGCGCATATCTGCATGCGCATATCTGCACGAATATCTGCACGCATATCTGCATGCGCATATCTGCACGCGCATATCTGCACGCATATCTGCATGCGCATATCTGCACGCATCTCTGCACGCATATCTGCACGCGCATATCTGCATGCGCATATGTGCATGCGCATATCTGCATGCGCATATCTAAATGCGCATATCTGCATGCGCATATCTGCATGCGCATATCTGTACGCATATCTGCATGCGCATATCTGCACGCATATCTGCATGCGCATATCTGTACGCATATCTGCATGCGCATATCTGCACGCATATCTGCACGCATATCTACATGCACATATCTGCATGCGCATATCTGCATGCGCATATCTGCATGCGCATATCTAAATGCGCATATCTGCATGCGCATATCTGCATGCGCATATCTGCACGCATATCTGCATGCGCATATCTGCACGCATATCTGCATGCGCATATCTGTACGCATATCTGCATGCGCATATCTGCACGCATATCTGCACGCATATCTACATGCACATATCTGCATGCGCATATCTGCATGCGCATATCTGCACGCATATCTGCATGCGCATATCTGCATGCGCATATCTGCATGCATCTCTGTACGCATATCTGCATGCGCATATCTGCATGCGCATATCTGCACGCGCATATCTGCATGCGCATATCTGCACGCATATCTGCACGCATATCTGCATGCGCATATCTGCAAGCGCATATCTGCATGCGCATATCTGCATGCGCATATCTGCACGAATATCTGCACGCATATCTGCACGCGCATATCTGCATGCGCATATGTGCATGCGCATATCTGCATGCGCATATCTAAATGCGCATATCTGCATGCGCATATCTGCATGCGCATATCTGTACGCATATCTGCATGCGCATATCTGCACGCATATCTGCATGCGCATATCTGTACGCATATCTGCATGCGCATATCTGCACGCATATCTACATGCGCATATCTGCATGCGCATATCTGCACGAATATCTGCATGCGCATATCTGCACGCGCATATCTGCACGCATCTCTGCACGCATCTCTGCACGCATATCTGCATGCGCATATCTGCATTCTCATATCTGCATGCGCATATCTAAATGCGCATATCTGCATGCGCATATCTGCATGCGCATATCTGTACGCATATCTGCATGCGCATATCTGCACGCATATCTGCATGCGCATATCTGTACGCATATCTGCATGCGCATATCTGCATGCGCATATCTGCATGCATCTCTGCACGCATATCTGCATGCGCATATCTGCACGCATCTCTGCACGCATATCTGCATGCGCATATCTGCACGCATATCTGCATGCGCATATCTGCATGCGCATATCTGCATGCATCTCTGTACGCATATCTGCATGCGCATATCTGCACGCGCATATCTGCACGCGCATATCTGCACGCGCATATCTGCACGCGCATATCTGCACGCATATCTGCATGCGCATCTCTGCATGCGCATATCTGCACGCATCTCTGCACGCATATCTGCATGCGCATATCTGCACGCATATCTGCATGCGCATATCTGCATGCGCATATCTGCATGCATCTCTGTACGCATATCTGCATGCGCATATCTGCACGCGCATATCTGCACGCGCATATCTGCACGCGCATATCTGCACGCGCATATCTGCACGCATATGTGCATGCGCATATCTGCATGCGCATATCTGCATGCGCATATCTGCACGAATATCTGCACGCATATCTGCATGCGCATATCTGCACGCGCATATCTGCACGCGCATATCTGCACGCATATCTGCATGCGCATATCTGCACGCATCTCTGCACGCATATCTGCATGCGCATATCTGCATGCGCATATCTAAATGCGCATATCTGCATGCGCATATCTGTACGCATATCTGCATGCGCATATCTGCACGCATATCTGCATGCGCATATCTGTACGCATATCTGCATGCGCATATCTGTACGCATATCTGCATGCGCATATCTGCATGCGCATATCTGCATGCGCATATCTGCATGCGCATATCTGCATGCGCATATCTGCATGCATCTCTGTACGCATATCTGCATGCGCATATCTGCACGCGCATATCTGTACGCATATCTGCATGCGCATATCTGTACGCATATCTGCATGCGCATATCTGCACGCATATCTGCATGCGCATATCTGTACGCATATCTGCATGCGCATATCTGCACGCATATCTGCACGCATCTCTGTACGCATATCTGCATGCGCATATCTGCACGCATATCTGCACGCATATCTGCACGCATATCTGCATGCGCATATCTGCACGCGCATATCTGCACGCGCATATCTGCACGCGCATATCTGCACGCATATCTGCGTGCGCATCTCTGCATGCGCATCTCTGCATGCGCATATCTGCACGCATCTCTGTACGCATATCTGCATGCGCATATCTGCATGCGCATATCTGCATGCGCATATCTGCGTGCATCTCTGCACGCATATCTGCACGCATATCTGCACGCAAATCTGGACGCATATCTACATGAGCATATCTGCACGCGCATATCTGCACGCGCATATCTGCACGCGCATATCTGCACGCGCATATCTGCACGCGCATATCTGCACGCGCATATCTGCACGCGCATATCTGCACGCGCATATCTGCACGCGCATATCTGCACGCATATCTGCATGCGCATCTCTGCATGCGCATATCTGCACGCATCTCTGCACGCATATCTGCATGCGCATATCTGCATGCGCATATCTGCATGCATATCTGCACGCATATCTGCATGCGCATATCTGCATGCGCATATCTGCATGCGCATATCTGCACGAATATCTGCACGCATATCTGCATGCGCATATCTGCACGCGCATATCTGCACGCGCATATCTGCACGCATATCTGCATGCGCATATCTGCACGCATCTCTGCACGCATATCTGCATGCGCATATCTGCATGCGCATATCTAAATGCGCATATCTGCATGCGCATATCTGCATGCGCATATCTAAATGCGCATATCTGCATGCGCATATCTGCATGCGCATATCTGTACGCATATCTGCATGCGCATATCTGCACGCATATCTGCATGCGCATATCTGCACGCATATCTGCATGCGCATATCTGTACGCATATCTGCATGCGCATATCTGTACGCATATCTGCATGCGCATATCTGCATGCGCATATCTGCATGCGCATATCTGCATGCATCTCTGTACGCATATCTGCATGCGCATATCTGCACGCGCATATCTGTACGCATATCTGCATGCGCATATCTGTACGCATATCTGCATGCGCATATCTGCACGCATATCTGCATGCGCATATCTGTACGCATATCTGCATGCGCATATCTGCATGCGCATATCTGCATGCGCATATCTGCATGCGCATATCTGCATGCATCTCTGTACGCATATCTGCATGCGCATATCTGCATGCATCTCTCCACGCATATCTGCACGCATATCTGCATGCGCATATCTGCAGGCATATCTGCACGCATATCTGCATGCGCATATCTGCATGCGCATATCTGCATGCGCATATCTGCATGCGCATATCTGCATGCATCTCTGTACGCATATCTGCATGCGCATATCTGCACACATCACTGCACGCATATCTGCACGCATATCTGCATGCGCATATCTGCACGCATATCTGCACGCATATCTGCATGCGCATCTCTGCACGCGCATCTCTGCATGCGCATATCTGCACGCATCTCTGCACGCATCTCTGTACGCAAATCTGCATGCGCATATCTGCATGCGCATATCTGCATGCATCTCTGCACGCATATCTGCATGCGCATATCTGCACGCAAATCTGGACGCATATCTGCATGCGCATATCTGCACGCGCATATCTGCACGCGCATATCTGCACGCGCATATCTGCACGCGCATATCTGCACGCGCATATCTGCACGCGCATATCTGCACGCGCATATCTGCACGCATATCTGCATGCGCATCTCTGCATGCGCATATCTGCACGCATTATGAATGCGTCAAAAACGAAAATGATGCACATCAGAAGTCCACAGTTCAAGGCGACAAATCAAAGGATTTATTTACAAAACGATGACTGCCCCAAAACGTAAAAGGAATGCATCGAATTAGTAAGCAGCTACAAGTATCTGGGAGTAGTAATAGACAGTCACTTTGTATGGGATAAACACATAGACAAATTGAGGATGGACCTAAAAAAAGCAATGTTTGCTCTATCTCATCTAAAATACCACACTAACCACGATGTTTTAAAACTAGTTTATTACTCATTGATGGAATCAAGGATAAGATATGGTATACTTGCTTGGGGTAATGCAGCTAAGACCCACATAACGAAAATTCAAAAACTCCAAAATGCAGCTATAAAACAAATAAACAACAACTATCGACCAACATATGACACACTTTTTAAGCCACTACAAGTTGAAGATATTTTCAAGATGACGACCATAATAGAATACTTTGATGACAACCGATTTAAACAACCAATTCAACACCAACTCAACACCAGAAGACGTGCACAAGGAATGTTACAGTTACCAAGAAACTACAATAACTACGGAAGACGTAAACTTCAACACACTGTACCAATAATAATCAATGGACTACCGAGAGAAATCGTCATGATTCAAAACTTCAAAAAAAGAAAAAAGGAACTAAAAAATTTTTTGCTAAATTGTTCAAATTAAATTTCTATATATAGAGATTATCATAATCCATACTTATATGTATTTTAAAAAAAAATTGAAACTTTAAAATTGTATTTTATATAAAATCGTAAACTTTGATTGCTTTTATTGTAATATAATTGAATATTATTCTTCTGCAGACAAGCTTAGGCTTCGCAGATACTATTGTTAAATCATGTTAAAAAAAAAAAAAAAAAAAAAAAAAAAAAAAAAAAAAAAAAAAAAAAAAAAAAATCTCTGCACGCAGATCTGCATGCGCATATCTGCACGCATATCTGCATGCGCATATCTGCATGCGCATATCTGCATGCGCATATCTGCATGCGCATATGCGCATATGCGCATGCAGATATGCGCATGCAGATATGCGCATGCAGATATGCGCATGCAGATATGCGCATGCAGATATGCGCATGCAGATATGCGTGCAGAGATGCATGCAGATATGCGTGCAGATATGCGCATGCAGATATGCGCATGCAGAGATGCGCATGCAGATATGCGTGCAGATATGCGCGTGCAGATATGCGTGCAGATATGCCGTACAGAGATGCATGCAGATATGCGCATGCAGATATGCCCATGCAGATATGCGCGTGCAGATATGCGCGTGCAGATATGCGTGTGCAGATATGCGCGTGCAGATATGCGCCTGCAGATATGCGCATGCAGATATGCGTGCAGAGATAATTGCAGATATGCGCATGCAGATATGCGTGCAGATATGCGCGTGCAGATATGCGCGTGCAGTTATGCGCGTGCAGATATGCGCGTGCAGATATGCGCGTGCAGATATGCGCGTGCAGATATGCGCGTGCAGATATGCGCGTGCAGATATGCGTGCAGAGATGCGTGCAGAGATGCATGCAGATATGCGCATGCAGATATGCGTACAGATATGCGCATGCAGATATGCGCATGCAGATATGCGCATTTAGATATGCGCATGCAGATATGCGCATGCAGATATGCGCATGCAGATATGCGTGCAGAGATGCGTGCAGATATGCGCATGCAGATATGCGTGCAGATATGCGCATGCAGATATGCGCGTGCAGATATGCGCGTGCAGATATGCGTGCAGAGATGCATGCAGATATGCGTGCAGAGATGCATGCAGATATGCGCATGCAGATATGCGCATGCAGATATGCGTGCAGAGATGCGTGCAGATATGCGCATGCAGATATGCGTGCAGATATGCGCGTGCAGATATGCGCATGCAGTTATGCGCGTGCAGATATGCGCGTGCAGATATGCGCATGCAGATATGCGTGCAGATATGCGCATGAAGATATGCGTGCAGAGATGCGTGCAGATATGCGCATGCAGAGATGCGCATGCAGATATGCGTGCAGAGATGCGTGCAGATATGCGCATGCAGATATGCGCGTGCAGATATGCGCATGCAGATATGCGTGCAGATATGCGTGCAGAGATGCATGCAGATATGCGCATGCAGATATGCGCATGCAGATATGCGTGCAGAGATGCGTGCAGATATGCGCATGCAGAGATGCGCATGCAGATATGCGTGCAGATATGCCAATGCAGATATGCGTGCAGAGATGCGGGCAGATATGCGCGTGCAGAGATGCATGCAGATATGCGCATGCAGATATGCGCATGCAGATATGCGCATGCAGATATGCGCATGCAGATATGCGTACAGAGATGCATGCAGATATGCGCATGCAGATATGCGCATGCAGATATGCGCATGCAGATATGCGCACGCAGATAAGCGCATGTAGATGTGCGCATGCAGATATGCGTGCAGATATGCGCATGCAGATATGCGTACAGATATGCGCATGCAGATATGCGCATGCAGATATGCGCATGCAGATATGCGCATGCAGATATGCGCATGTAGATATGCGCATGCAGATATGCGTGCAGATATGCGCGTGCAGATATGCGTACAGATATGCGCATGCAGATATGCGCATGCAGATATGCGTACAGATATGCGCATGCAGATATGCGCATGCAGATATGCGTGCAGATATGCGCGTGCAGATATGCGTACAGATATGCGCATGCAGATATGCGCATGCAGATATGCGTACAGATATGCGCATGCAGATATGCGCATGCAGATATGCGTGCAGATATGCGCATGCAGATATGCGTGCAGATATGCGTGCAGAGATGCATGCAGATATGCGCATGCAGATATGCGCATGCAGATATGCGCATGCAGATATGCGCATGCAGATATGCGCATGCAGATATGCGTGCAGAGATGCGTGCAGATATGCGCATGCAGAGATGCGCATGCAGATATGCGCATGCAGATATGCGTGCAGAGATGCGTGCAGATATGCGCATGCAGAGATGCGCATGCAGATATGCGTGCAGATATGCGCGTGCAGATATGCGCGTGCAGATATGCGCATGCAGATATGCGTGCAGATATGCGTGCAGATATGCGCATGCAGCTATGCGTGCAGATATGCGTGCAGAGATGCATGCAGATATGCGCATGCAGATATGCGCATGCAGATATGCGCATGCAGATATGCGCATGCAGATATGCGTGCAGAGATGCGTGCAGATATGCGCATGCAGAGATGCGCATGCAGATATGCGTGCAGATATGCGCGTGCAGATATGCGCGTGCAGATATGCGCGTGCAGATATGCGCATGCAGATATGCGTGCAGATATGCGTGCAGATATGCGCATGCAGCTATGCGTGCAGATATGCGTGCAGAGATGCATGCAGATATGCGCATGCAGATATGCGCATGCAGATATGCGTACAGAGATGCATGCAGATATGCGCATGCAGATATGCGCATTCAGATATGCGCATGCAGATATGCGCATGCAGATATGCGCATGCAGTTAAGTAATTTATTTGAATGAATAAAAAACAAAATGAAATGAAAAAATTAAAAAAAAGATATGCGCATGCACATATGCGTGCAGTTATGCGCATGCAGATATGCGTACAGATATGCGCATGCAGATATGCGCATGCAGATATGCGCATTTAGATATACGCATGCAGATATGCGCATTTAGATATGCGCATGCAGATATGCGCATGCAGATATGCGCATGCAGATATGCGCATGCAGATATGCGTGCAGAGAAGCGTGCAGATATGCGCGTGCAGATATGCGCGTGCAGATATGCGTGCAGATATGCGTGCAGAGATGCATGCAGATATGCGCATTTAGATATGCGCATGCAGATATGCGCATGCAGATATGCGCATGCAGATATGCGTGCAGAGATGCGTGCAGATATGCGCATGCAGATATGCGTGCAGATATGCGCGTGCAGATATGTGCGTGCAGATATGCGCGTGCAGATATGATCGTGCAGATATACGCGTGCAGAAATGCGCATGCAGATATGCGTGCAGATATGCGTGCAGATATGCACTTGCAGATATGCGCGTGCAGATATGCGCATGCAGATATGCGTGCAGATATGCGCATGCAGATATGCGTGCAGATATGCGTGCAGAGATGCATGCAGATATGCGCATGCAGATATGCGCATGCAGATATGCGCATGCAGATATGCGCATGCAGATATGCGCATGCAGATATGCGCATGCAGATATGCGTGCAGAGATGCGTGCAGATATGCGCATGCAGATATGCGCATGCAGATATGCGTGCAGATATGCGCGTGCAGATATGCGCGTGCAGATATGCGCGTGCAGATATGCGCATGCAGATATGCGTGCAGATATGCGTGCAAATATGCGCATGCAGATATGCGTGCAGATATGCGCGCAGAGATGCATGCAGATATGCGCATGCAGATATGCGCATCTAGATATGCGCATGCAGATATGCGCATGCAGATTTGCGTACAGAGATGCATGCAGCATGCAGATATGCGTGCAGAGATGCGTGCAGATATGCGCATGGAGAGATGCGCATGCATGCAGATATGCGCATGCAGATATGCGTACAGAGATGCATGCAGATATGCGTGCAGATATGCGCATGCAGATATGCGTACAGATATGCACATGCAGATATGCGCATGCAGATATGACATTAATTCTTAGTTTTACATTAATATAAGTCTTACTCTAAGATTTTTTTGTTTTGTATTTTTATTATTAGATATTTATTTACTTTTTTGTTTACATCTTCTAGTAAAATTATTATTTTATTTTTAGTTTTACCATAATATAGGTCTTACTCTAAGTTTTTTTATTTTATTTTTATTGTATTTATTTAATTTTTTTTTTTTTTTTTGCATAAGCTAGTTACAGATTGTGTTTTTTTTTATTTATTTAAACATGTAAATGTGCATATCGTGTATTTATACATATCATGTCTGAACATTTTGACAAGCTGTTTAATTTTTAGATATGTTATTTAGGTTACATAAGTTCAATTAATTAATAAATTTTTTTTTTTTTTTTTTTATCTATTTTACATTATATTATAACTTTTGCTTTTGGAAACGGGGGAATTCATTGGATAGGTAAGATCTGTTTTTCCATTTGTTTTTTCATCTGTGGATACTAACAATGGTAGGCTTTGGCGAAGGGAATTGATTGGATAGGTAAGGTCTGTGTTTTCATTCGTAGACACTAACAATGGTAGACTTCGTGCCCCCTTCATTTTTATGGGATGGGAGTTGTCGGTAGTGAAGGAATTAGATTTCTTTGCACATCTAATGCAAATTATTTTAAGCAGGATAGTTTTAAACGATAGGAATAAAAAGAACATGAGGAGTAGGATGATCACTCCGTAAATAGCTGATTTAGTTAGCCAAGTGTCGTTTTTGTATTTATGATCCCGCAGATGAACTTCAAGAGGAAGACTGTTTGTGGCCAACTCAAACCCTACAATGTTTAGATCTTTTGAGTGAGATCGATGTGCGAAACTTACATCAGGAATCTCAATGTCTGCCATGAAACTTGAACTGAAAAATATAGTAATGTTTGACAATTTTACCGTCTGTTGGACAGTTTCTAAAGTTATTTCCGTGGACATGGCCTTGCATCCTGGATCTAGGCTAACTATTCCTGTGTCTTTAATGAGAGCTATTTTGTAGAATTCTCTACACATTATTTTTAAACCAACGTTGACATAAAATAAAACCAAAAGTACAAAAATATATGGATTGAATGGAATTCCATAAAATGTTAAATATCTTGAAATTGAAGCTTAAAACCAGATCAATGGAAACATTTTTAGGAAGGTCAGTAATTAGAAATTAAAATGTAACTAAAATAAAATCTAGAAGAAACATTAAAAAAATTAGCGGAAGCTTCTTGCTATGAGTTTGAAAACTAATTAATCTGCAACTCGTTAACCTTTAAGAATACTAAAAAGGAGTATTTAAGGAAGAGCGACTAATTTCTTGACTCGTTTGGCATTCCGTAAATTTTTGTCTTTTGCAGATGGATAGGGCAATGAATTTTTGTAATTAAAAAAAAAAATTTAACTAAAGGCCCTAAAATATGCTGGTAGACTCTTCTATTCATAAAAATGTTTGAGTCGATTGTTATGAACCCTTTCAAGCTTATTTTTACGTGAAATAGAAGTGTTCACATTGTTATGAACTTCCTTAACTTCAAATGGCCTGTAAACAAGGGACAAAGTTTGTTTTTTCTGCTCATGTCTTGTAGAAGAACCAAATCACCTACTTTGAAAGACTGGGGATTTATTTTTTTATCAAAATATTCCTTTGTCTTTTCCTTACTCTTATCAATGTTAGTTCTAGCAACCTGATAAGCCTTCTGGAGTTTATGTCTTAGTTCAAAAAAATAGTTTTCGTGATCATATATAGGAGTTGGTGTCCTCGTTATGCCTGTTGGCATAGGGGATTTAAAACCGAAGAGAACATCCATGGGAGTAAGCTTGGAGCTAGCGTGTGGAGTGTTATTGTGCACATACATAGCTTGTCGAAGCCATTGATCCCAATCAGAGGGGTTGCTTTTTGAAAATGATCTTAAGTACTCTGCCAATGGCCCATGGTTACGTTCCAAGGCTCCATTTGCTTGTGGATGATAAGCCGTAGTTTCAAGTTTCCTGATGTTTAGAAACTTGCACACCTTTTTAAAAAGTTCACTACAAAAGTTAGCACCCCGATCTGTCAATAGTTGCTGTGGCGATCTATATCTGCTAATTATTTCATCATAGAAAACCTTAGCTACAGTTCCTGCTTCCATATTGGGTAGTGCATAGCAGTCCATAAATCGAGTTAAATCGTCCTCAAAAGTTAGTATGAATTTGTTTCCTAGAATAGTGGTAGGTAAAGGTCCCACAAAATCCATGAAAACTTTGTCGAAGGGTTTTCTCGAAGTTGCCGATATCATCATAGGCATCAAAGTATGTTTCGATTTTTTGTTAATTTGGCACTGTTTGCAGGCTTTAACATGCTTTTTTATGTCAGCAAACATATTTTTCCACTTGAAGTTGGATCTTATCCGTAAGTACGTTTTTAAGACACCCTGGTGTCCACCTAATGGAGAATTATGGTATTTTTTTAAAACTTCACTAATTTCGTCTTCCTTTGTTAGATAAATTGTACTACTGTCTTTCTTTTTGTTTTCGCTTGAACATTCCTGGTGTAGATAACTTGTGTCGCTATCACTATCAGTTTCACTTTCACTGTCCGTGCCACATGGATAATTATCTACTTTTGATTGTTTTGAACTATGAGCTTTAACCAAGGCTGTCTTTGATCTTGCCTGAAGTCCGTTATTTGGCTTATTGTTGGAATTATTTGAATTGTCTTTAGTTTGGGAATTAGATTGTGCTCTAGTTATTGCATGTACCTTATTCATATCATAGTTATCGGGAATTCGGCTAAGGGCGTCAGCCACAACATTTTGCTTTCCTGGCTTGTATTTTATTTCGAAATCAAACTCTGATAGTTTGTGCCGAAAATTAGTCAACCTGGTGGAATCTTGAGAAATTTTAAAGAAATGGACCAATGGCTGGTGGTCTGTATATAGTATAAATTTTCTACCTAGCAGGTAACACCTAAAATTTTTAACAGCCCAAACTATGGCCAAACCTTCTCGTTCAATTGTGGAATAGCGACGCTCTGTAGCACTTAAAATTCTACTTGCAAAGGCTATCGGCAAATCAAGACCATTTCTAATCTGAGAAAGAACAGCTCCTAATGTTGTTCCACTGGCATCCGTGGTGAGGAAAAATTCTTTTTTGAAATCTGGATAGATAAGTATTGGTGGACTAGAAAGAATAGCTTTCAAAGTAGTGAAAGCCGTTTCACAATCGCTATTCCAACTAAAAGGAACGTCTTTGTGAGTGATATTACGTAAAGGTCTTTCTAAAGCGGAAAAGTTAGGAACGCTACGCCTGTAAAAATTTGCCATCCCTAAAAATGACTGAATTTCCTTAGAATTTTTTGGTGTTGGAATTTCTAATATACTTCTCACTTTTGCCTTGTCTGGAAAAACGCCGTTTTGTGTAATATTAAATCCCAGATAAACGATCTCCCGCCGAAGAAAATTACATTTACGAGGTTGTAACCGCAGATTGAAATCTCGAATTTTTTCGAAAACACATATCAATTTTTTGTTGTGATCTTCAAGATTTTTTCCATAGATCACAATGTCATCCAGATACACAAAACATTTGTTGCCCTGGAGCCCTGTCAGTATGTGATTCATAAGGCGTTGAAAGGTTGCTGGTGCCCCTTTCAAACCGAATGGCATTCGAATAAATTCATAATGTCCTCTATCAGTGCTGAACGCCGTTTTCTGTCTGTCATTTTTTTCGATTGAAACTTGGTGATAGCCACTCGCTAAATCTAGTGTTGAAAAATATCTACTATTGCCTAATTGGCCGAGAATTTCATCGATTCTCGGCAAAGGAAAAACATCACCTACAGTAATTTCGTTGAGCTTTCTAAAATCAACGACAACTCTGTGCTGCTTATTTCCATTTTGATCAACTTTTTTGGGTACAACTAAAAGCGGACTATTCCATGGACTTATGCTATTTTTAATTATATTATTTTTTAACATTTGTTTAACCTGATCATCTATTATTTGTTTTTGAGATTCAGGTAATCTATACTGTTTGATGTTAATGGGTCCCCGACTTGTATCAGTGGGAATTGCGTGAGCCATAGCTCTTGTGTGCGGCAACTTGTCTCCTTCAAGATAAAAAACGTCTGAGAACTGAGTACAGATTTCTTCGATAGTTTCTTTTTCCTCTTGGTTAAGAGTTTTTTGCAGACTTAGTTCTTTGAATAGTCTGTTTAGTCTTTCAGTTTTCTTTTCTTTATTGGCATGGTTTGGTTTGGTGACGCTTGCAACAAATGAAGATTTTAAATTTCTTGTTCCATTAGAATTGCAACTAGTATCTGTGACTATATAATCACAAAGATTGTAATGGTGTATGGTGACGTCATGGAGGTTTTTTTCTTCAGACGCAGTGTTTGCTATACTTAAAACTACTTGACCATTGTGTATTTTATTCAAGCATGCACCAATAAAAACTTGAGGTATAATCTCGCAAGAATAACACATCAGTTCAGTGCCATTTGCGGCATCGTTAATGATGCTGTTAACTATTATTTCGCTCCTCGGGGGTAAAGTCACTGTAACTTTAGAAGCAATAACATTTTTAGGGAATGACTTCACCGTAGGCTTAGCTTGTTTTTCAAAAAATTCATCTCCGATAAGTTGGGTTGGGCAACCACCTTGCGAAGGTGGATAAGTTACAGGACAAACTGTTTGCCCAACTTCATCAAATGGTTGAACACCGTCCGAAGGTGTTACTTGATTTGACTTAACTATCGGAAAAGAATTCTTCTGTGAGTGGTTCTTAGTAGCCATCCCAATATTTTGTTCACAGAGATCACCCTTCGCATGAAGAAATTTTAGCGATCTGTTAGGACCTTCAATATTGGTGTAAGGAAACAGAATGTTCTGCCCCAAGATACCATCACAATTTAAGGATGGAATTTTTTCCGTGACATGTAACTTACATTCAATTGGCGGATCTAGTAAAATTTTAGATTCTACTGACCCTAATGTAGTGCCGTTGGAAAATATTCCATCAATTGCAATAGCATCTGTTTTGTTAACAAAGACGTCATCTCCAAGCACGTCTTTATTAACTAAGCTGACGTCTGAGCCTGTATCTACTAATAAATTTAAATTTCTTTCTAAGCATACGTCTACTGGAATATTTACAATTCCATCCTTTACCAATTTTTCGTTGGATGAGGGTTTGGTGTTTTTTTCCCTCATCCAACCTGTTATTAGTTTTTTGACTGTTTTTGATTTTCGTCCCAGCGCTTCTTTGTGAAGCATTCCTCTATCCCATGCCCTTTTCGCAAGCAAAAATCGCATTTTTTTTTGTTTTGCTCACTTCGTTTCCTATTCAGATCATTTGTAAGCATTACCGAATAGTTCGACTGTTGCTTGCGCCTATAAGCAGGCTGCTGTGGATCCGGTTGGTTCGCAACTGATCTCAATGAGATATTTTGGCTGCAGTTGCCAGCCTCATGCCCATAAATTTTGCAGTTTGGACAAAAAGGTGTCATTCGTCGCTTCCTGCACTCTTGGAAAGAATGGTTTACCTCATTGCAAAAATTGCAGTTTATAGAGCCACTCTCTCCAACTCTAGGAGATTTTTGTTCGTAGGTGGGTATTTGATAAGGGGAACTCAAAGAATAAATTCCTGCACTTGCTTGCCTGGGGTTTTCGCAACAATTTCCATTAAAACTTGTCATGCTGTTAGTATTGAACACAGGATATTTTTGTTCGTAAGCGGGTAACTGATAAGGGGAATTTAAAGAATAAATTCCTGCACTAGGTTGTCGAGGGCTTTCACAATAACTGCCATTAAAATTTTTCATGCTGGGATTATTATATGGGCCTACACCGTAATCAGTTGGGCTATTCAAATCATATTGCCAAGCTCCTTCACTGTTGAAAGACGACGCGAAAGCATTTGGAAACCCAGTAGCCATGTATGCTAATTGAGGATCTATTAGCTCCCGCTTTAAAATTTTTTGGACAGTTTCCGTTAAGCTACTCTCATCAAGACCTAGGGCATACTGTCGGAGATGTAAATTACACAGCCCTGTCTTGAAAGAGTGTATTGCGGCGAGCTCGAGGTCTTTCATTATTGGCGTAGAATCTGGGCCATAGCTTGTTTTGGCCTCTTCTTGGCAATTACTTAACAACCTATTTAATCTGAAACCGAATTGAGTTACGGTCTCATTTGAAATTTGCCGACACTGACGTAGCTCGTTTGTTATTTGAATATACGTTTTTCTTGGTAGAAAATTTTGGTTCAGCACTTGTTCTAATTCTTCGAGGCTCGCCACTGATTTCATTGAAATCAATGCAAAGGCATTGCCCCGCAGCCTTGTTAACACAAGGTTGTTAAACAGAGGCTTTTCAGCCTCTTCAAGGCATTGCCACACTTGTTTGCAGCAACCTATGAAACTTTGGACCTCGAGCACTATCCCTGGGTGATAAACACCCGAAAACGTGGGAATCAAAGTTGACACCAAACGTGCAACCTTTTCGTAGCTCATTGCAGGATGTTCTTTAAAAATATTTTTTGGTTGAATCTCAATATTTTTTATGGCCTTTTCTAAATCAGCTAACTGAGGTGTTAAAGAAAAGGAAGGGATTGAAAATTCGGGATTTGGTTGGTTGGCTATGTTCCCTTTTTTAAAATTACTTATATCTAACTTAAACTGTTTTGATAACTTACTTAGTGTTGCTAGGCGTTCTTTTTGTCTGTCGTCTATATCGCCTAATTGTTTATGGAGTTGCTCCTCAATTGATGATTGATGATTGGTGAAAGATGTTTGTTCCAGTGGGTCGTCACTTCCGTCTTCCGTCGGCTTGAATTGTTTTCCGGATCTCGTTACTGATTCCTCACTCATTCCTCATAAGGTATAATTAGGTGTTTTTGTTCTTTCGTTATTTCTCTTGTTGTTGTTTTACTCTACACTTATGTCGATTTCTTTTCACCCATTTGCAGTCGATAGCAGTTGTCACTAAATTCGATTCTTCTTTGGTATTTAGGAAATAGAAAAAGTAGCAATTTTTTTTTTTTTTTTTTGAATGTGTGTGTATCTAATTGACAGATAAAGAGAAACAAGCACCAAAGAACAAAACACTTGCATTCAAATTGTTAAGCACACAATTTTTATATAGGTATTTTTTTTCACAAAATGTTTTTCAAATTCACAACTAAATTCAAAACAGTTCTGCTTCCTTTTATTTTTTTTTCCCATATGCTGATGTTTTTCTTTGTTATTTTTGATTTCTTGTTCACTTTACTGTTCACTTATAGACTTTTTCACTTAAGAGACTTTGGTCGTAGTGCTCTTTCCTGGCTGCGCCAAATTGTGGTATAAACAATAAATAAACCGACACGGTTGACTGTCAAGAAACAACTCAACTTTTTCATTAGGAAGATTCAATGTGATCGTTGTCCAGACAAGGTCAACGCAAAATCACTGAACGTGGGAAAGTGCATGGCTTGCATATTACACGTAGTGAAATATGCAAGCACTGCGTATAAATGCATTCGGTGACTTTGGCTACCTGTGTCTGGGCCAGGTTGCACGCAGTCGGATTAGATTACGACAGCCAAACGTGCATGCAACTGGAATATTACACCACATTAATTATGTGCACCACATTAATTATGCATGCAGATATGCGCATGCAGATATGCGCATGCAGATATGCGTGCAGATATGCGCATGCAGATATGCGTGCAGATATGCGTGCAGAGATGCATGCAGATATGCGCATGCAGATATGCGTGCAGAGATGCATGCAGATATGCGTGCAGATATGCGCATGCAGATATGCGTACAGATATGCGCATGCAGATATGCGCATGCAGATATGCGAAAGCAGATATGCGCATGCAGATATGCGCATGCAGATGTGCGCATGCAGATATGCGCATGCAGATATGCGCATGCAGATATGCGCATGCAGATATGCGTGCAGAGATGCGTGCAGATATGCGCATGCAGAGATGCGCATGCAGATATGCGTGCAGATATGCGCGTGCAGATATGCGCGTGCAGATATGCGCGTGCAGATATGCGCATGCAGATATGCGTGCAGATATGCGTGCAGATATGCGCATGCAGATATGCGCATGCAGATATGCGCATGCAGATATGCGTGCAGAGATGCATGCAGATATGCGCATGCAGATATGCGCATGCAGATATGCGCATGCAGATATGCGTACAGAGATGCATGCAGATATGCGCATGCAGATATGCGCATGCAGATATGCGCATGCAGATATGCGTGCAGAGAAGCGTGCAGATATGCGCATGCAGATATGCGTGCAGATATGAGTGCAGAGATGCATGCAGATATGCGCATGCAGATGTGCGCATGCAGATATGCGCTTGCAGATATGCGCATGCAGATATGCGTGCAGATATGCGCATGCAGATATGCGTGCAGATATGCGTACAGATATGCGCATGCAGATATGCGTACAGATATGCGCATGCAGATATGCGCATGCAGATATGCGTGCAGATATGCGTGCAGATATGCGTGAAAATATGCGTGTAGATATGCGTGCAGAGATGCGTGCAGAGATGCGTGCAGAGATGCGTGCAGAGATGAGTGCAGATATCCGATGCAGATATGCGTGCAGAGATGCATGCAGATATGCGCAGATATGCGAATGCAGAGATGCGTGCATGCGATATGCGTGCAGATATGCGTGCAAATATGCGTGCAGATATGCATGCAGAGATGCGTGCAGATATGCGTGCAGAGATGCGTGCAGATATGCGTGCAGAGATGCGTGCAGAGATGCATGCAGAGATGCGTTTAGAGATGCGTGCAGAGATGCGTGCAGCGATGCGTGCAGCGACGCGTGCAGCGACGCGTGCAGCGACGCGTGCAGAGACCCCTGCAGAGATGCGTGCAGAGATGCGTGCAGAGATGCGTGCAGAGACGCGTGCAGCCGACGCGTGCAGCCGACTGTCGACGGTACTATGGAAGGCACCGTTTTTAAACTTTTTTCAATCTTTTCTTCCACTGATCAACCTTATATCGCAGCTTATCTCACTCGCAAGTGTATATATGTTAGACTAGCAACGATATATTTTTGTAAGAGTTAAAGGTAACAAAGTGGTCAATAAATATTGTTTTGATTGGACAAAATGTGAAGAACTGTCGCACCTTTCAAATAATTATATTACTTTGCGAGTTTACTCGACATCTGATGAAATTTTAAAGATGATAAAAGTAAAAATACACATAGGTTGGTAGGGGCGGCATTTTTCAGTATTTGCCCCGTCTAAAAAAAATTTAAGATCCGGGGCTGTCCACAGAATAGGACAAACAGCAATAACGCTTTTAAAACAGAAAGAAAGAAACATATTCAAAGTTAGATATTCTTTTATGCAGGAACTGCAAATCATAGACTTTTTACCTTTTCAGCAAAATTAAAACCCAAGACATCAAAGTTACGAAAGTTATACCAAGGTGTAAGCGTCAGCCTATGCCGAGCTCCGCAAAAAAGTTGAATCGGCAAAATATTTATCAAGAGCATAGCGAAGGAGAGTGGTTTAAAGGAAGGAGTGGCTTAAAATTCGTTTTTACTTAAAACACAGAAGAAGGTTACGAAGATACGAGTATAAGTAACTTCCTTCGAGTTTTAAAAAATTCTTCAAAAAATAACAAAGTAGCAGAAAATAGCTACTATCTGGCATCACTTTAATCTTTCTGATTGGTTATAGTGAAAAGCTATTTTCTTATTTCTTTCATGTTTCTATACAAATCTAGATGGCCATAGCGAATTTGGTTCTGTAACCAAATGATAGCGAAAAGCTCCTTCATTGTTTTTCTATACAGCGCTAGATGGCCTACAGCTAAAGCTACAAAAAAGGATTTTTTTCTGTTAAATGACTTGAGAAATTTTTTAAAAATGCGGTGTAACACCGCATATTTTTTGACTCATAATGTTTTTATATTTGAAAAGTTACTAAAAAGCATTCGTTTCTGTCAAATGATTTGAGATATTTCTAAAAAAATGCGGTGTAACACGAACCTACTCCATTTATTTCCACTCATCATTTAAAATGCGGTGTAGTGGTTACTCAAAAGTGCGGTGTAACACCACCTAAACGAACTACACCGTGGGTGCATTTAGACACGTCCTAGTATTTAAACAACTTAGTGACTATTTTGAGATCAATAAATTAATAATAGATGTGCAATCAGGATTTAGAAAAAATCATTCATGTGAAAGGGCGGTGAATATGGTGATCACGAACTGGAAAGAACAAATATCTTTAAAAAATAAGATATGTTGTGTATTCCTGGACTTCAAGAGAGCATTCGAGACCATAGACAGACAAGTGTTGTTGCGGAAACTAGAATCGTACGGCGTAAAAGATGGTGAGTTGAATTGGTTTCGTTCATACCTGTCAAATCGAACTCAGATAGTAAAAGTTAATGGAGAGACGTCGAATGCACAAGTAGTGTCATTGGGTGTCCCACAGGGGTCGGTTCTGGGAACACTCCTCTTCGTTATATATATAAACGACATGCAAAATGTTCTTAAAAATGCAAAGTTAGCACTTTTTGCTGACGATGCAATCTTGTATGTGGCTGAAAAGAATACGGAAGAATGTCTGAGCAAGATGCAAGAGAACTTAGCGGAGGTCGACAATTGGATCAAACAGAATAGGCTGAAACTCAACATCAACAAAACAAATTATACGTTGATAAATGGACAACAGATTGATGAGACAAGACTACTTATTGATGGAGAATGTATCAACAAAGTAAATAAAATAAAATATCTAGGTATTGTTATAGACGACAAATTAAATTTCTCAGAGCATATTGAATTCATTGTAAAAAGATCTCAAAGAAAATTGGTTTTTTCAGACGAATTAGAAATGATGTTTCAATTTTAAGTGCAATAAATATCTATAATGTAGTAGTTAAACCACATTTTGAGTATTGTTCAACAGTTTTGGTTTTATGTAGTGATATTATTTTTTTTTTTTTTTTGCATTTCAGCGACTAAGTAGTACTGAACAAGTTCATATGTACACACTTATATACGCTCTTCATCATGAATGCAAGTGTTAGTAGTTAGTTAGTATAACACCAACACCAGCACATAGAGAACGTAAGGATAGTAAAAATAAAAAAAAAAAAACATTATAGTAAAAAATTTCAAATATAAATTACATAAATTACAAAATTATCTTAACTAACGTACACTATTAAAACAAACAAGGCATACAAAATGTGACACAATTTACAATTAAATAACATAAACTAAAAATAATTGCAAAATGCAAACATGCAAGCATGCAAACTAAACTTAAGAAAGTGGAGCACTGGTTTTCAACAAATTTTTTAAAATGGATTTACTTAGGTTAAAATCAATTAAACATGAATTAAGATTAAATAGTCTACCCATACGAGTCAATGGCTCCATGCCATAATTCGTTCTATGGTAAGGGCAGTATATTAAAACTAAGTTGCGCAGGTGGTAAGATCCGCCTCGAAAGTTGAATTGAACACAAGAAAGTAACTCAGGTGCATCGATGTGTCCAGTGATAAGTTGATGAAAAAACACCAGATCATTAATGGTACGCCTTTGAGAAAGAAGTTGCACATGCAATAATTGGATTCTGTGCTCATATGGTGGTAAATCGTAAGGGTTTTCCCATGGAAGCCCTTTAAGAGCGAATCTTATGAATTTATGTTGTACTGATTCTATTCTTGAGTTATGTATTTCATAAAAAGGGGACCACACTTGAGAAGCATACTCTAGATGAGGTCGTACTAAACAATTGTATAGAGCAAGGGTAACATACGGGTCTTGAAACTCTTTTGACCATCTTTTCATAAAACCAAGCATACTATTGGCCTTACTAACGATGTAATTGATATGTTGAGTAAAGTCCATATTAAAACTAAAATATACGCCAAGATCCTTAAAACATTTCACTTGACTCAAAATAATATTGGAAATAGAATAACTTGGGTTGCTAGGCTCCTTCTTTTTAGAGAACGTCATGCTTTGGCATTTGTTGGGGTTAAGGTTGAGCCCATTTTTAAAGCACCAAACTGCAAAATGATTATCATCGGATTGGAGATAAGAGCGATCAAGCGAACCAGTTATCTTTTTAAAAATTTTCATATCATCAGCAAAAATTTATATTTCAAATTCAAATTCAAATTTATTTCATCTTCAGTGTGATTGGGTTACATGGTAGGAAAATTTTATCATATAGAGATTAGAAAACAATGATTCTTAGCAACTAAAGATTTTATAATGTATGTATATTAGAGTTATATGAAAGTGGAATTTATCATGAGAAAAAATTTTATCATTGGGAAAAAAACTCAATGGATGCAAAGAAAACTTAAAACTATGATAAAAAAACTCTTAAATCTAACTTAATACTATCTTATTCTAATGGTTAAACAGTGAATTTATTGTTATATTTTCGTGACTCAAGCATTTATTCTCAAATTTATTTGAATGTGTTGTAATCTTGGACTTAATTGATGGCATTTTTGTGATGTCATGCAGTGCTAGTGTGGAAAAATACCAAGGAAGATGCATTATCATTTTTAAAGCTTTGTTTTGGCAAATTTGGAGTTTTTTCAGGTGACATTCAGCACATTTATACCAGCAAGGAGAAGCATAGACTAATGAAGGTAGTATGACGACTTTATACAAAAGAAGCTTATTATCTTTGCTTAGATAGGAATTTCTGTTTAGAAGTGGGTATAAGATTTTTATTAGAACACTTACTTTTTTTATAGAAGCATTAATATGATTTGAAAATGTTAACGTTTTATCGAGAGTGATACCAAGGTATTTTATTGTAGTTGTCCATTCAATTGGGGTGTTGCAGATTGACAGATTGTACTGAGGTAGGTTTGAGGCTTTTCTCTTTCTTGAAAAAATATTGCTTGAGATTTCGATGGGTTTATTTTAATTTTCCACCTGTGATAAAACTTTTCAATATGAAATAAAGCATTTTGTAAGTTCGTTAATAGACTTTGACAGTCATTAGAACTACAGAGTATAGCTGTATCATCAGCGAAGAAGGCGTTTTCACAGTTTGGATGTCGTGGGAAATCGGCAATGTAAAAGTTATATAAAAGGGGCGATAGGGTTGATCCTTGTGGAACTCCCGCGTTTATTGGGAACAGAGGAGATGAATCCAAAAGAATTTTGACATAAAATCTTCTATCAGTTAGATAGCTTTGGATGATTTTAACAATGTAAATAGGAAAATGTTGAATGAATAGTTTGTGAAGCAGGCCGTCGAGCCAGACACTGTCGAATGCTTTTTGAATGTCAAACGAAACCATACCTAATGATTCTCTTACTATGTTTGTGATTCTCTTCAATTGGTGTGTTGTAGAGTGATCTCTTTTAAAACCGAACTGTTCGGGTGGAATAAGGCTGTTTGATTCCACAAACTCATTCATCTTCCAAAATATAATTTTTTCAAACAGCTTACCTAAACAGCTGAGTAAGCTTATTGGGCGATAGCTAGATGCCTGCGCTGCGTTAGTGGTTGAGTAGGTTTAGCTATGGGTATAATCTTAGCAATCTTCCATCTTCTTGGAAAATATCCATGTCGCAGACAACTTTCAAACAGGGTTTTTATATAGAGGACAGCATTTTTTGGTAAGTTTTTAATGACTCTGTTTGAAATGTTGTCGTTACCAGCCGCTTTTTTAATGCATATAGAAGAAATGGTGTCTTTTACAAGAGATACTGGTATATGTATGTTACTTATTTCTATTGTAGATGAATTAATATTGTTGATACTTTCCTCTACTATTCGTTTAGTTTGAATGTCACTATAGCCTTCTGTTATTGAGTGACTAGAAAGGAAATATTTACCGAATTCAGTGGCTTTCTCTTCATTTGTATATAGAACTTGGCCATTGCATTCAAGGTACGGGATTCTATTATTTTTTTTCTTAAAAATCTTTGAAAGTTTCCATATTTTTTGGTCATGCCTGTCAATTTGGGTTAGCATTCGATTCCAGTTTCTGTTACGTATATCATGCATTTTTTAATAACTAGTTTGTTAAGCAAATTCAGTTGAAATTTCAGAAATAAGTCTCGTGACCTTTGATAACGTCTGCGTATTAAATTCCTAAATGTTATCGTCCTTCGTACGTCGTTTGTTAGCAATGAAATTTCATTATTGCTTCTATGGGATGTAGAGAGCAATGGGACAGACGCCTTAACCTCATTACTAATGTAACATTCAAATGTATTAACTTTATCATCAATTTCCCCTAACGTAAAGGTAGGGGGTTGAGAAAAGTCAGAAAGTGAATCGCTTACGCAGCGTTTAAATTTTTTTCAATTAGCCCTATTAAAGTTATAATTTTCAGGTGTAGCTGCAGTAGTGAATAATTCATTTAGGTGGAAAACAACTGGCTTGTGGTCAGAAGAAAGATAATTTGCAACAATGGGTCGTGACATATTATCAAATGAATTTGTCAGGATTAGATCTAATGTTGAGGGATAACCTCTACCATTGGATGGATAATAAGTTGGCTCAGATGGAAAAGCAATATCAAAATCTTCAAAGACCTTAAGCTCGGACAAAATATTACCCCAGGCGTTTGCGCGTACACAACCCCATGAGGAATGACGACAATTAAAGTCTCCGCATAGAAGATAGTTTTCTTTAGATCTTATAAACTTCAAGATGTCAGACTTAAATTTTTGTTTCTTTTCGTTGGTAACTCTACCGCCAGGAAAATAGGCAGCTATTATTTTAAATACTTTTGTGGGACTACATTCGACTTCAATTGATAGTGTTTCCATTAAATGAGTCTTAGTAATTGGAACTAATTTATGTTTCACAGACCTTCTTATGAAAATGCATACACCTCCACCCCTCTCAGTTAATCTATCCAATCTGTAACAATAGAATTTTCTATTATATATGCTAACATTTGGCTTAAGCCAGGACTCAGTAATCACTGCGATATCGATATCATTTTCAATTAAAAAGTTGAAGCATTCTATTTCTTTGTTTTTTAAACTTTTAGCATTCCACAAGAGCATTTTTAGTTTATTGGCCATTGTTAGTATAAAGATATTTTATGCTAAGATCAGCAATAACGTTAAACTGGTCTTGTCTAGTTTTACATAAAGATAATTTACTTAACATTTCATTTTTTAGGGCAATGAGCTCATCAAAACTAAATAAATTGTTGTTGTTTTGGTTTGGTGGACATGTAGCTGCTGTCATTTGTAAACAGCTGTTCGTGGATGTTGCCGGTTGACTTCGTGGTGAAGACTCTAGACGAA
Organism: Melanostoma scalare; assembly: GCA_949752695.1. Taxonomy (NCBI): domain Eukaryota; kingdom Metazoa; phylum Arthropoda; class Insecta; order Diptera; family Syrphidae; genus Melanostoma; species Melanostoma scalare. The sequence goes on from OX456984.1 coordinate 91,994,684, forward strand.
TGTTACTGGAATGTTGTTGTTTTTTCTGAACTAAGCCAGGAAAGTCAGCGGTGTTGAGGTTAAAGCTGATGTGTTTGCTTGGGTGTGGTTCACGAATGACATTTACCGATCCAAATCGTCTACTACGATTCCTAGCTTTGAGTCGGTTTTGTATTTCAATGAATTCTAACCTCTTTTTACATGAGGTGTCGGTGGCTGAATGTTGTTCTCCACAGTTAACACATTTGGGTAATTTTTCTTTGTTGGTACATTCTTGTATACCATGCGATTCAGAGCAGTAAGAGCATGCTCTTTTGACATTGCAAAAGGAAGACCCATGTCCATACATTAGACACTGATGACACTGAGGTACAAAGTGTGGATTTTTTCGGTAAAAGTCCCAATACACCGAAACGTGGTCCACAAACTTAGCGTGTTTTCTTAGTTCGTTCATTTTAATGCTTTTATTGTTAAGGTAAACTAAATAATTACACTGCTCCTTGTATTTAGGATTTTTAATGTTCATTATAGAAATTTGGAGAAAATCTAATTTAAGATCTGTGCACAGTTTAGTTTTAAGGTCATCAGTATTCATTTTATGTAATCCATAAAACACTACTTTAAATGGTTTCAAGTTCTTAACATTATGTGTGTAAAATTGAAGTTCTTTTTCGCGAAGGGCAGATTTTATTTTATTTAATTCAATTTCAGTGTAAAGATGAAGGCAGCAACCAATGGAAGTGTTTTTGCAATCAAACTTGGCTATGCCGTTATCTTTCATGCACTCAGTGACAAATACACTATTTTTTCCTATCAAGTGAATAGGAGGAAAATCAATTTTTGTGGGCACTTCAGGTACAGGCTGCTCTTGTTCATTCATTAATTCTTCATTATCAGATAAATCAGAAAGATCACTGAAGCGATTGTAAGATGATGAATTGATATTTTGGGAACTTCCCGGATTATTTGCGGATTTTTTATGTCGTTTCATTTTTACAGTTGGGGAATTCTCATCAAAAGTTGATGAGTCCCGTAACCGTTTGCGTTTTAGCAGAATAATCAGGCGCAGTTAGGAATAACACGAGAGAGTACAAGTTCAACGATGTGCGGGGCTTGACTCCAAAATTAATATTTCATTGAAGGAAATGCAAGACACAACATCATTGATAGCTAAAATAAATAGAAGAGGTCCTAGATGACTTCCCTGAGGTACACCTGAGCCAGCATTAAAAGGATTGGAAAGGATATTACGAAACTTTACTTGGTAAGATCTCATAGACAGATAAGAAAGTACCCAATCGGTGAACACAGGTGGGAAGCCAATAGCCTTTAGTTTGAACAGTATAATATTGTGTGAAAGTTGATCGAAAGCTTTAGAAAAATCCGTGTAGATGCAATCGAGCTCATTACCATTTTCTAGTGCTAAAGAACATTTTTGAAGAAAGCATAGCAGGTTTGTGACAGTCGATCTATTTTTGACGAAACCGTGTTGCTGTGTGCAAATAACGTTTTTTACACTGAAAGCCAGCTGTTCACATACTAGTTTTTCAAATAGTTTAGGAATGCTAGAAAGTTTGGCAATGGGTCTATAGTTTTTTATATCACATTTATCCCCTTTTTTAAAAACTGGAGTGATAAATGATCTTTTCCAAAGTAAAGGAAATTTACTGGATTTCAAAGAAAGTAAGAACATATATTGTAAAGGAAACGCTAAGCATGACCTAAATTTTTTTAGTACAATTGGAGGAATGCCATCCGGCCCGGAAGAAAAATCGTCATTTAAGGTTTCAAGACTCAAAAAAAGTTTATCAATTTCAATAACAATGTTATTAAAACCTACTTGATTACAGTTGCGTAGATAACTGAAGAAATCAGTATCAATGTCAACAGTAGTATCACAAAATGAGCTGCGAAACTGGTCAGCAAATGCATTACAAATATCAGAGATGCTCTCATAAGAACAGTTCTCATACACAAAACCAGCTGGATAACCATCTGATTTTTTCTTTGAGTTAACAAACTGCCAGAAGGTTTTTGGATCCTTTTTAAATGAGTATCCCATTCGGTCAATGTAATTTGAATAAAGATTTTTAGAAAGTGTCTTAAATTCTTCAAAAAGAGAAACGTAAAACTCATAGTCGGAAACGGAATGAGTTTTAATATAAGTGTTCCAAGCTTTATTTCTTTTATTTCTTAAACCTTTTAACTCTTTAGTATACCATGGATGGTTGGGTTCAGAATTTAAAAATTTTTTTTTAGGAATTGATTTTTCTATACATCTATAGAGAATCAAATAAAAGCTGCTAACAGCTTCGTCAATATTGGTAAAAACTGATATGTTTTCGATACCAGACATAATTAATTCACCACAGAGCAAATCGAAATCAGCTTTGCGGTAGTCAAACACATAGGAACAATCATGAGAGTTACTGTTAGTGTGGATCTCGCCACTCAAGTCAAGAAAAATATTCAGAGGTGGGTGGTAGTCATCTATGTTAGTTTCATCAAGGCTAGGATCAGTAATACCGAAACTAGATTCAATAACAACGGTACTAACAGAGTCTGAAGAGAAGACCAAATCGAGAATTCGATTTTTAGAGTTTTTGATACAGCTTACTTGCCGTAAGTCGGTTGATGTTAAATTATCCAACAACATTAGTTCCTGTTGAGGTGAAGTCAAAGATGGCTTGAAATAGGTTTCGTCCGAAGATGGTAACCATTGAATAAAGGGTAAATTAAAGTCACCTAAGAATAATACATAATTTTCAACGCACAGTAATTCATTAATATAATCTAAAACTAACGTTAGTTCTTTATAAGTTGAGGCAGAGCTCTTTGGTGGAATATATGTATTTATAATATAAACGATTTTAGATTTGATTGAAACTTTGACACATAATACATTTACAGTTAATTCAAATAGGAAAGTTATAAGAGAGGACATATACTTGCTACGAACAACAGTAAGTACGCCACCTCCAACTTCCGAGGGTTTATTATAGGTACGATCTTTTCTATATATACTAAGTACTCATGGTCAAATAATTCAGTATCTAAGTATCTAAAAAGGTGGAGTTAAGCCAAGTTTCCGTCAGAGCAAAAATGTCATGAGATAATGCTTGGGAGTTGTTATAAAGATTGGCAGTTTTACTGCGAAGCCCTCTTACATTTTGGTAGAAGAGGGAGATACTTTCAAGTTTTTTGATCCCTTATTGACGTTACTTTTGGTAGGACGAGCTGAAAATTCTTTAATAAGAGTATCAGGCGGCCAAATCTGAGGGTCACAAATAGGGTCAAAAAGCATTGGAGAAACAATAATCTTAAAAGAAGCCACATAGTTGTTAGGCTTACTTATTTTATTACACCTAACAAACGAGTCGTTGGTGATGCATTTGTTAGTTTTAAGGTGGAAAATTATGTCTTCTGGAGTAGTATCTGATTTGAGACGAGATATAAATATTGTCTTTGGTTTAGGAACTGATTCCACAAACCGTGGGGGTCTATCATGATCAGATATTATAATAGCCTCATTGTTCGAAACCATAGAGGCGACAGATTCGATTGGATTAGGTGGGTTTGGAGAGCTTAAAGTGACTATTTCAGTCGTGTTTGAATTATAAGTCTCAATTGGATTAAGCTGAACAGAAGAGCTTAAATTGAGTATTTCAGTCACATATGAGTTATGAGGTGTAGCTATATTACTTCGCAAGCCACTTCGTTTCGTACTAACACTTACAGAGGACACGCTGTCCTGTTTTCTTTTCAAGCCCTTACTCGATTTTAAAGGTTGGTAGGAAGTGGAAGGAATAGGAGGAAGTTGAAGGTTTAAGTCATCAGTAGAGGTAGAAATATCTACCGAGTACTGGGCTATATTAAAACAACTCGAAATTTCATTAAAACCCTTTGATATTTTTGTTATATCGTTTTTAAATGATTCTAACTTAAATGCCAATTGGGAAAGAGAAATTTTTCCACAGTTGCTGCAGTACCAAAAAGCGATTTTCGATGCTGTAACTTTTTCAATGAAAGCACTCGTAGAACCAACACATAGATAGTGTTGTTGAAAGGCTACAATTGTTACAAAATAAAGCTATGCGTGTTATTTTAAAGTGCAATAGATACCAGTCCATAAATTCTATGTTAAATGCGTTAAAATGGTTGTCAATAAAGCAGAGAACTGCAATGAATGTATTATTGTTTATACACAAGATTAAAAATGATTTAATGGCTGAATACCTTAAGGACTATGTGCAATATATTAGGGATGTGCAAGAATGCCAAATTTTATAAATAGGAATACCCAAAATTCATTAATATACAAAGGGTTTAAATTATATAATGAAATGCCCAATGAAGCAAAGACTGAAACTAATTTAAATGTGTTTAAAAAACTTACAATAGATTTTGTAAAAGTAAAATATAGAAGATAAACTTAATGTAATACGATACGATACGATAATAATACGATGTAATAATTAAAATGTAATGTAAATATAATGTTAAATTAGTAAATTACTGTTAAATTAATAGCTTTTAAAAAGCTAAATAAATATACAATCAATCAATCAATCAATTAATCCCCTACCTGGAGAATCGGTCTATTATCGTTAAGATGTACCTGTAATCATCTGACGGAGGAAGTTGTCCAACTATATCCATGTGGATATGTTGAAATCAACCAGGAGGAATGGGGATTTGTTCGCATTGAGATTTCGTATGTCGTTGCACTTTTTCTTTTTTGCATAATGAGCATGCCTTTGTCCGTGAGTTTATTTAGTGGTTCATGTTCGGCCAAAAGTACATTTTTGTAATTTTCTTTCGAGTTCCACGAACTCCTGGATGGGATAAGGAGTGAATTTTTTCGAAGATGGTTTTTCTGAAAGCTTCAGGGACGAATGGACGGCTGTGCTTTAATGATGTTTCGCACCAAAGCGAAAAGTTTAAGAACGGTATTTTGACAAACTCCAATTTTACTTTTGAGTTTGGAGTTGGATTTTTCCGTAGTGAGTCTAACTCTTCATCGTTGAGTTGTGATTCAGCCAGATCTTTTATGTTCACCGTGCTTGTGCGTTTGATTTCATCTGCATTTGAGCGAGACAACGTGTCTGCGACCACATTTAACGAGCCTTTGACGTATCGGATGTCGTGAGTGAATTGGGATATTAGATCCAAATGTCGTTCTTGCCTCGGACTTCGTTTTGCTTTTGTGAAAAGCGCTGTCGTGAGGGGTTTATGGTCCGTGATGACACAGAAATCTTGCCCTTCGACGAAATTTTAAAAATGCAGTATGGACAAGAATCGCGAGCAGTTCCTTGTCGAATGCAGAGTACCTCGTCTGTGGAGGTGATAACTTCTTACTGAAAAATGCTATTGGTTCCCAGTTCTGACCGTCCTGCTGTTTTAGGACTGCGCCGACATCCGAGCTGGATGCATCCGTGGTAATGCTTAGCTTTGCGCGATGACAAAGTAAGATAACCTTCGCCAGTTCTGACTTTGCTTTGGAAAAGGCTTTTTGGCATTTTTCAGTCCAAGTGAACTCTTTCTTTTTGCTTTTGTCAGAACTCGAAATGTGGTCGTATATAGGCGCTAGTATTCTGGCTAGATGTGGTATGAACCGGTGGTAGTAGTTTACCATGCCTACGAAACGTTGTGCACTACGGATTGAACTTGGTTGTGGGAAGTTTTCAATAGCTTCGACTCTGGTTTTTGAGGGTTGAATGCCCGATTTAGAAGTATTGAATCCTAGGAATAGAAGTTCTGGTACGCCAAAAAAGCATTTTGAGGCTTTGATCCTCAGACCATATTCTTCCAATCGTTGGAAAAGAATTCTCAGATGTTTTTCATGTTCCTCCGCGAACACCCATACGAAATCGAGATTTTTTTTTACTTGCGACATGAATCTCCGGAATGTCTGGGCAGCATTCCTCAGGCCGAAAGGCATTCGCATGAATTCGAAAAGCCCAAAAATTGTTGTGATTGCCGTCTTATGAATGTCGTCTTCTGCCACAGGAATGTTGTGGTAGGCGCGAATAAGATCGACCTTTGAAAAGATTGTACAGCCCTGTAAGTTTGCGTTGAAATCATGAATGTGCGGTAGGGGATTTCGATCCGGAGTCGTTATGACGTTAAGCCGACGATAATCACCGCAAGGCCTCCAGTCATTTGCTTCATGTTTGGCAGCCATATGTAGGGGTGAAGCGCAGGGAGAGGTCTGCAAATGCCGATTTGTACCATGTATTCAAATTCCTCTTTGGCTATTCTGAACTTTACATTGTTCAAACGTCTAGGCTGTGAGTTTGGCAGCGGACCTTTTGTGAGAATGTGATGTACCGTTGTATGTTTGACTGGGAGAGTGAAATCTGGTGGCTGCATTAGCGTAGGGAAATCTTGCAAAAGAGTATAATTCTCTATAGTATGGGCTAGAGAAGTCTTGTGTGCACGGTGTGCCTTTTACACTTAAATTGGTCTGAGGATCGATAAGTCTGGAATTTTTGATGTCTATTATGAGACCTGAGTTTCTAAGGAAATCTGCCCCTATAATGGGTTTAGTGACGGAAGCTATTATAAAAGTGTGGTTGAATACTTTTCGAAACCCAGCGTGGTCTTGAGGTATTTTGTACCATAAACATCGATTTTTTAACCGTTTGCTGCTGAAATTGTTTGATCGGGTTTAGACTTGTTTAAGTTTTGAACCTTGTTTGGAGGTATGGCTGAAACGTCTGAGCCCGAGTCGATTAAAAATGTAAGATTCGAACTATGATCTTTGATAAAAATACGGCTTTGATTGATTTGTTTCTGACTGTCATTCGCCGTGGCAATGACAGTGGAAACTAGTTTGGGAAATTTCCTTTTTTAAAACTGCAAGTCTAGTGCATTTTAATGCCCTGTCCACGTATTTGTTGTGAAACCAGCAAAATTTGTTTCTAATAGAGTTCGATCTATCTCTTTGACTGCCTTGCGAAAAGTTGTTCCTATTGCTTACTACCTGATGAAGAGCGTATCCATGCTCGAAACGTCGTTAACCAGATAACAACATTGTTTTTCTTGACCTTGAGCCTGCTCAAAGACAACTTTATGTTCCTATTGCTAGTTCGTGGAGAACGCTGGTTGAAATTTAAATTTGAAAGCATCGACTTAATCTCGCTTATTTCCTTCTGAAGGGGGTTGTCAATACTTGTTAACTCACTTATTGTGCTGTTTTGTTGTGATGGAAAGTTTAAGCTACTCTGTTGTTGTTGGTATACCTCATAAATCTCATCAGCCATGTTGAGTAAAATTTAAATTTTTGTTTCTGAAGTCGTTTTTATAGAAGCTTGGACGAGGGTGGGAAGACGTCGTCTCCAAAGTTCTTAAATGAGACTGTATGTGACAATCATTGATTGTCCCGCTAAAGTTTGGAGCCTTCTATAGAACTCAAATGGTTTACTGTCCCCCATCTCCTCCCCAGGCAACAGCGCTTCTAGGCGTTTGCCCTCACTCATAGAGTGTCGGTCAATCAAGGCTTTCTTGAGATTGGTATATGGCGTGATTGATTCTTGCACGAGAATATCATAAACACTTGCGGCCACGTCTTGTGGAAGCGGTTGAACAACGTAATGAAATTTTGTTTGTTCCGCGAGAATATTTCGAGTTGAGAATTGCGATTCAATTTGAATAACAATTAACAATTCTGGGAGAGGAGGCTGGTGGTGGTGGAATCCCACCAGCTGCGTGCTGTTCATCAACCATTTTGAGAAAAAAAACTTGTAAACTTTAACGAAAATCACGCGTTATCGACTCGTGGTCGATTTCCTACCCCGATACCAAAAGAGAACCTCGTTTACAAAAAATTCAACAGTAGCAAAAAAAAATTATCAAGAACTTGAAAACTTACGTTATGTACACCCGCGGTTGACTGACTTTAAAATTTTATGCAGTTGAGTAAGAAGATGAGTAAATAATTTTGAATATATGTATATGTATAAATATATATATAATATAATGTATTTTGACAAAATATGTAGTAGGTATAAGAAATTTTTTTTATATATGAAAATGTTTGAAAAAAAAAAAATTTTTACCACCTTCAACTGTTGCGGCTTCGTGGTGGCTTCGCTGAGGCTTCGTGATGGTTTCGTGGTGGCTTCGTGGTGGTTTTTTTCCAAAAGTGGGTTTTGCTCCCAAAACAAAACTTTTTTCTTTTTACAACACTGTACCTTGTACCAGGCTAGCGTTGTTTTCCTAGCGGTGCTTGGGCTAGCGGTACCTGTATGGCGTGCCCTGATCGGCGTCGCTTGGGTAGCGGTACCTGGCTAACGGGACTTGGCTGGCGGTACTTTGCTAGCGGTGCCTGGCTGGCGTGTTTGGCCGTCGCACTGGAACTCTTGCCCTGTCCGATAGAGCGGAAATTGTTGTTTAGATCTTTTTGACGTTTCGTTTTATATACCATAACATTCGGAACTGCGTTCCTGGTTGATACGAATTTGCTCTCTTTTAGTATCTAGGCGATAGATGGCGTTTCTTTGAGTTTTTGTTTTTTGAGTGGTTATTATTTTGTTGACCATTACACGCTTACTGCGTGAACACAATGAACTGCATGCGCAGATGGAGCCGGAGCCGCAAGAGTTAAAATCAAGTTAACTGGTCCGGCTCCGTCTTGCGTTGTTTTTGTATTCGTTTGTATTTAATGTTTTGACATTTCTTGCGGCTGCGTCTCTGCAGCCATTGCGTTCACGCAGTTAAGGTGAATTTTGTATAAAGTCATTGGTGGAGGTTGTACTCAAGGTGGTAGTAGTGAGATTTTGTGTAAAGACAAATGTGAAAGCTGTACCTAAAGTAGTGGAGGTAAATTTCGGTTGACTTATGCACAAGTTTGCGCTCTATTTATTTTCTCCTCTGTGCGCTCGCTTAAGAACCGAGTAGGGGAATTACTGCGATCTATTCACTTGTCTAAATTTTCTCTCTCAGTATACTGTCTTGTTTCGATACTGTAGCAAGTAAACATTTGTGTAATTGTTTATTCTACTAGCCAAAGTTAAATATTTAAGACGTCGCGTCGTTTCAAATAGACAAAACAAAGTTATACCAAAAATTTTCCGACGGTAAAATTGAGGCTATCAAGTCGAACATGCAAAAAGTGTAGTCTTTATAATACTTCCGTCAAGTCACTTTAACCGTCATATCGAGAATATCCATAAAAAAGTCACACTGAAAGGAAAGTTAGACCTGTAAGATTCGCTGCTCGTCGTACTAATGAGCTGATGTGCATTATTCAAAATTTAGAGCACCATGATGTTGAATGGCTCGATGAGAACGATGTAGACATTCCAAAATCGGACAAAAGTGAGCAGACTCACGACACTGAGCAGCAATCCAAACAATCCAATATCATCGAAAATCTATAATCATGGAATCGGGTTTCATGGACTGAAGACTGTAAATTTGAACTTATTATGCATACCAAAATTTTAAAAAAATTTGATATGTTCGAAAGATTATTATATTTTTTTTCTCTTACTCTATGTTGGATTCTTATTTGGAAAACTGTAACTATAATAATATAATATTCAAAAAAAAAAAAAAAATTATACATTAATTAAAAAATGTTTACGTAAGCATGGGGGGAGGGGCTATGTGCTTTGCTTACTTTTAATGACAAGGGGGAATGGGGGGGGGGAGGGGTAAATAATTGTAATAAATCTACTTACGTAATACTCGAACGACCCCAATATTTTAAAAAGGTATTATGAAAAACGATATTAGTGAGTGTGAAGAAAACCTCACGAAGTGCTTTCAAACATTACAAGAAAATGACCTCCACTTAAACAAAGCTAAATGCAAATTTTTTGCAACCAAGATAATGTACATAGGCTACCAAATATCCTATAAGTCAATTGACAAAGATCCCAGGAAAGTTCAAGCCATTATCGAAGTACTGAGACCGACAAACGAGGAAGAAGTTAAACAATTCCTTGGTCTAGTGACGTACTATAGTAAGTTCATCCCGAATCATTCAACACTTACGGCACCGATCCGCGAACTCCCCTGTACAGACTCCAAATTTTTTTGGTCTGCCTGCTGTGAAGCTGTATTCAACAAGCTGAAGACTCATATTGGAAGCGAGCAAACAGTAGCCGCAGTGCTATCCCACGTGATAGATGAAGCCGAAAAGCCAGTTTGTTTCGTGTCAAGGTCTCTTTCTAAAGCAGAGAAGAACTACAGCCAGATTGATTGTGAAGCCCTAGCTATTGTATTTGCACTTGATCGACTATACACTTACCTGTATGGAAGACAATTTACACTTATTACGGATAACAAACCTTTAGTACGAATTCTTTATCATCATAGTAACCTACCTCCGATGACTGGTGCTAGATTGCTCAGATATGCTGCATACTTATCGCACTTCAATTATGAAATAGTTCATAAAACCGTTGAGCAAAATGTGAATGCTGACTACTTTTCCAGAAATCCAGTCAATACGGAATCGTCAACATGTAGCCATACCATCATTGATGAAGAATTTTTCCAGATGCAGACTAAAACTTTAAGTTTCATATCTTCAGCCCAGGTTACGAGTGAAATGATTGAACAACATACACCTCAAGATCCAGTCCTGTCACAAATCATCAAAGACATCAAAACCGGCACAATTAATTTAGAAGTTTATACCCTACAAGTTAATTTTTTGTTTCGAGATTTCAGAGTATGCATTCCCAGAACTTTACATCGATCGGGATATCGAGCGATTCGTACGTTCTTGTAAAGCATGTGCACTGTATCAGAAATCTCCAGCGAAAGCACCCGCACATCACTGGGCGGAGCCAAAAGAAAACTTTTCAGCAGTACATATAGATTATGCTGGCCCCAAAAATGGAAAATACTACCTCGTGTTGGTAGACGCAAAATCGAAGTGGCCTGAAGTTAAGATCATCTCACAGGCTCCAGACACGTCACCACTCTGAGACTGTTAGAAGACATATTTTCTTTTCACGGCTATCCACTGTTCTTAGTGTCTGACAACGCAGCGATTTTCAAGAATCGCGTAACGGCCAGAATCTACCGAAATAACAAGCCGTCGTGGGAACTTGGCTCAGTCATCGACAAATTGTGTTCAATGCATTAAACTGTCAAGTTAGATAGCGGATATATATTCAAACGACACATCAATCGGCTTAGAAGCAACACTGTTCCAGCCCTGGAGTCAATGGAAAGCACAGTTCCAGCCCCAAAGTTGTCAGCAAACGTCAGAAGGTGACATTTGCGAATTACGATGTGATCGTGAGCCGACCAAATAATGAACCTTCAACTCGAGAACCTATAATTCCATCAACACCTATAATTCCATCAGAACCTATAATGGCTCGAGCGCAGCGCCCGCACCTATACCTCCACATGTTGAAGCAAACACACGTCCACGCCGACAAGCCAGACAACCGGTTAGGTTTAGAAACTATTGTCTCGACATTGATTAGCGACTACACAGAAAATTTTTTTTGGCCTGGTGGAGAGTGTTGTATATTCCATCTGTGCCACATGTGAACAGAATTATACCAGTGCCATATGTGAACAGTCATAACAGTCATACTTATACATACTAGTCAGCTTGCCAACTTCTCATCTGTCATCATCATCATCATTTTCGGAATTGATTCGCCTATTCGCCATTCTGTTTCCGACTTCCAGCACGTTTACAACGTAGTCTTAATAAGAACGCATTTATTACATATATATACAGGGTGATTTGCATAAGGTGTGACAAAAAGATAGTGTGTGTAGGTTGGACTTAGACAAGCAAAAAATCGTATGGGAGGGGGGGGGGGTCCATTTTTCCCCGTTTAGGCGGGAGGGGCAATTTAAGAAAAAAATCACTAAAAATGGAAAAAAAAATATTTAAAAATAACGGTAATACCTACAGAGTCGTACTATAGCATTTTGAAAAGCCAAAAACCTATACATTAATTTAAATTTAAAAATATAACTTATTTTCTTTATCTTCTATTTGTAAATTCACTTTAGAATCCAATAACGAAAAAAAAACTTAAAAAAAAAAATAAAATTTAAAAAAGTCGTTTCTGTAATTTTTGGTTTTCTCAAAAACTTCAGTTTATTTTGACATCCGGTTTTTTGTGTTTGATCAAAAATAAATAAGAGCATTGAAAATAAGCCAGAAAAATACTACTTAATTAAACAAAAGTAAAACTTTGAAAAAATGGTGTGAAAAAAGAAATAATGTTTTTTTTTTCAAAATTTTGACTTTGAAAATTAATATTTCAAAAACTATTCATTTGAATAACTTATTTTTAAATTTAAATTAATCTATAGGTTTTTGGATTTTCAAAATGCTATACCACGACTCTGTAGGTATTACCGTTATTTTTAAACAATCTTAAACTGCCCCTCCCGCCTAAACGGGGGAAAATGGACCCCCCCTCCCATACGATTTTTTGCTTGTCTAAGTCCAACCTACACAGTACACACCCTTTCTTTTTGTCACACCTTATGCAAATCACCCTGTATATGTATATCTTATAGCCTAATAGTCTTCTTTTATTGTATTTTATACACAGCAGCAAGCATTCCGGAATTTAAGATCACAAAATAGCTTCATTTACAAAGGATTTAAACTGTTTAGTTACTTTCCAAGTAATGTTAAGCATATGATCAATATTTGCAATCAAAGAATTTATAAAACAAAATATTTAAACGCAAAAAATTGATAAAAGCCAATGCCAATGTTAAAACACATTTATAAACACTAACAGCAGTATCTATAAAGAACTTTTAATCATCGATCAGATCTAATTGCCCTTTAAGTTACACTATAGTAACGAATCCGTATCGATAATCAAATTTTACATTAAAGTAACCTTGCTAAGAGCCCTCTCCACTTAAATGCCAATAATGACGTTGAAAGGTCTCTTAAATCCAAATTAAAAATTTATTCTGACGTTTCGGGAAAGTCGGTGTCAATTTTGATCTGTTGTTTTGGTAATATAATTTCTAAAAAGAAACTTTTCTTAAAACAAAAATATGGAAGATTTTTCATTATGAAAGTTGGTTGTATCGTTCTGGAATGATATTTATACACGTACATATGAAGGTAAGTAAAGATATATTTGTTTCTTCTTTATCAATCTATCATATTTATTATTTCAGTTTCATCTATTAAATCAAAACAAATGCCCTGCAATCTTGATGTCCCGCAGAAGTGGAAAAGCAACCTTCGTCGTACAGCTAAAATTCTGGCCAAAGTCAACAACATCTTTTCATCAACAGAATGGAAAAAAACACCACTCCATATCACATTCATTTGTATTGGATCCCCAAAGTCAGGATATAAGAATGTAGTTGTGGGGAAGTATAGCCCAAGAATTAAAATTCGAACTACGTATTATGTACGTGTGTGACGCCTAAAAAAGAAAGCTCCTTCAATAGATCATCCATGTTTCCAAATCAGATAACAGAGAACAGACACGAAAGAAGAACCATTACCAAAAACAGTCTTTAATTAGAAGGTAATTGATTTCCATTCACTTCATTTAACATTCACCGAGAACAGATAAAAAGGATTTGCACCCTTATGTTTCAGTTCATTTAAGCATTTAGGCAAAGCAGAATTAAGTTTTCAGGCACAAGCAATTGCCATTTAATCCATTAGGACATACACTGCCTGGAGGACTGTACGATAATGGCTGCGTTCGGGAACCTATCGGATAGCCTATCTCGGATAGCCGTATCTTGGATATCTTTTCGAACGACTCAGATATCTTTTTTCAGATAGCTGCAGACAACAGCTGTGAAATATTAAAATTCGACTTTTGAAAACAGAAAAACATTCAAAATATCATTGCTAGAGGATTATAACTTAGTTTTTTCGATTTCAAATACGTTTTAAAAGACTCTTATGCTAAAATAAATGCACACCAAAACAAAAAATCAACATGAAAAGAAATAAAAATAAATTTTCTATATGTTTGTATCAGCTGTTCGCTAAGGTATCTGAGGTATACCGAAAATTCACAGATAGCTTTGGTTTCTCTATTTGACAGAAATGGTTTGAATCTTTGCTAAATGTTTAACACGTAAACAACAACAACAAGCTATCCGGATACCATTCCCGAACGCAGCCAATGACACTGTGATGGAAAACAAACGCCGAGTAAGTATTGGTGGAATAAAACTATCAACTTCAACTAATCTACCATTTCTCAGGCCGAAAAAAAGAAATATTAATGCTACAACTGCAGCTAGTTGATGGTTGATGCAGGTTTTGTTACTGAAGCTCAAGAAACTCAGATTTTCCAGTTAAGTCTGTATGCAACAACACCGCACAACAAATGCTTTGAATTATACAGCCCTACATTGCTCCACAGCCAAGAACTTCTCGAACTGCAACAAGAAAATTTTTATTTTACTACGAATTTGATTTAAACAATGAAGATAATGATTCCGATGATGACTTCGTTTTTTTTCTGAATTTGTTTACAAACGAATGGTTGTCAAAACGCATTTTAAATTTGACTAGATTTCTGTTTTTACTACTTTATTTTGACCGATGACGTGGTCGAGTTTTTAACGTTTTTAACAAAAGACCAAACATTTTTGCTTCCTTTTGGACACAACAGTATTTTTTGCCTTACTTTTTGGTCAGGCAAAAACTTGGCCTTTTCAATATGAGCATTACAGATATTTCTGGCCCGTTTGAACAAATTTCGGTTCTCTACTGTGGGGTTGTCTGTAAATTTTCGAAAACTACTTTCTCTATCCCTAATCGCCTCTTTACAGCTTAAATCGAACCACGAATTCTCTTTGGGGATGATACTTTTTATTCTTGTAACGGGCTGTTGGTTGCATCGGGGTCGTGCTGGCATGCTGGTCCGGCTCCTGCTCGCCGTTGGGCGTGGGACTTGATACCTTAAACCCGCTGACAAAAATCATGCCAGGCTTTTGTGCTGTATTGATGTTTGTAGCACACGAGAAATTGGCCGGATTCAAGGCAAATTTCGAAAGTTCGAAGAGATCTGTCAGTCCATAAACGACTATCTTAACTTTTTTATTGTCTTAAAGTGGTAGTGTGATTCACCTCTCGATTCTACATACATAGTTAATAGTGAAATCAATTGCAAAACACAAATTTTTTCAGTTTGAAATTCAACAATTTGACTTCCAAGTGTTTCCAAGTTGAGCAGTTTTAAAATAACATTCTTTTTACTTAGTTTTGGCTTGGCTAAAATCCTCGTTCGAACCCTCCAAGTGGGTGCCGGGTGGGCAATGTTCACTACATATACTTATCAGTGTCTGTAAGATGTCAGACGGTGACAGCCAAGGTTAGGTTGGATCGCTGGGTTGTTGTGACTTCTCAATAGCACAATCCTTAGAAATCCAATCTCACCATAGATTTTTTTTTTTTTTTTTTTAATAATAAAAAAAGAGGAGGCTTATATGCTAATCTGGAGAACTCAGACCTAATATCCAGTCCATTGTACTACCAGAGTAGCAGCCTTCCCTTTTTTTTTGTGTTGCAGTAGTTGGAAATAAGTTGTTATTAATTTCACATATATAACCTCAAGGGCGGCGTCCATATGAAACTGGGAGGCTGAAAGAAAAGTAGATGCCCAGAGCGGGATTCGAACCCACGCATCCGGCCTCTTCATTTTCATTTTTTTTTTCATTTTCAATTCATTTTTATTAACTTTATCTTATATCTACTTACATGCTAACAAAAATGTGTAAAACTAGCTTATATAATAACTTAATTAACTTACTGACCCTAGGCGGGTACTCTAAATTATTCAATATCTTACTACTAATGCCTTTCGGCCTTATGATACCTTATTAATTACAAACTAGAACTAGTTAAAACTAAGAAAATTTTTTAAAAAAAACTTAGCTTTCTTGATCATTTTTTTTTTTTGTTTTCTTAAAACTCATTAAAACTAATTAAAACTACTTAAATCTACTTAAAACTAGGGCAGCCACAGAAGCTTTTGATTTTTGTTTTTTTTTTTTTGTATTTTGTATTTTATAATTTTTTTTGGATTTTTGTATTTTTTTAATTTTTTTTTTTTGGTTTTTTGTATTTTGTGATTTTTTATTTTTTATTTTTTTGATTTTATGTTTTTTTTGATTTTTTGTGATTTTTTTGTTTGCCACTGTGCCCACCCCCTATACCCTAGGACTTACACGCTAAACCTGTGTAAGCCAGCCATTGGCGACTCGCTATCATTATCAAATTCTTGTTGTTGCTCCGACAACCACCAGAACATATTCGACGTTTTAACAACGTCACGACGATCGCGATCTGAAACCGCCCTACTGAACCGGAGGAGCTCTACAGCTTCTCCGCCTACTGCGGTGACGTCTCGGTTGTAAAGGAGTCGTCGTTCCACGGACTTACGGCAGACGTGGTAGATTAGCGGAACCGCCAATCTATCCTAAATCAACCCTACCATATCAAAATAGAGGAAAGCCTCCGGTGGGACAAATCCACTGAAGCGCGTTTTCTCCATATATTCAGTGTTGGGGTAATAAGCCCCAAAAATCAGGCCATTGGTCGAGGTCATCGCTCTTGCAGTGTGACCACGAGTCAGTTTTATAATGAAGTTGTCGATCCTGTTTATTTGAGCCCCGTTGTAAAGGACCTCATTAGGATAATATTTTCTGTACTCCGACTCTGGTGTTCTGTGCAATCCAAGACAGGTACGCAGACACTGTCTCTCAAACACCCGAATCTTTTCCATTTGAGACGCTGTAACATTGAACCACACGGGGCACCCATAGACAATCATTGGCCTTATGAGGGCCATGTAGCAAATCACCTTCACTCTGCTATCAAGTTGACTGCTGTGAAACAGTCGCCTTGTCAGAGCAAAAGCTCCCCTAGCCCTGGCCAGAGCCGCATCCATATGTTTGTTAAAATATAGATACTGATCTAGCCAGATGCCAAGGTACTTGACTACTACTTTGCTTGGCAGTGGGTGGCCATGTAGATCAACGATCACCAGCTTTCGCCAGTTCTTTCTCGTATCCCATGAGGCCCGAGCCAACGAGGTTCTAAACACAATTGTTTCCGATTTCTGGACGTTGATTTTCAACTTCCAGTCATCGCAATATTGCTGGATCTTATCGAAGTCACGCTGCAAAAGTATTCTGATGACTTCGATCTTTGGACCTGTTCTGTACGCAATAAGGTCGTCGGCGTACGCTATAGCATGGTGAAGAGAACCAATTAGATCGCCGGTGAAAATGCTAAATAAAATAGGCGAATTCACCGCCCCCTGTTGTAGACCGTTCTGTATTTTAAAAGTTCTGGTAGAAGTTGTGTTGCAACTTTTCACAACAAACGTTCTACCATGAAGCATGTCATTTAGAATATAAAGCAGTGGTTTACTCATGCCATATCTGATCAACTTATAGAAAAGACCGTCTAACCAAACGGTATCGAATGCCTTCTCCAAGTCAACCAGATCAGTCGTTCATCAACTGTGAAAGCGCACAGACGTGTTGGCGACTTTGGCAGTGTATAATTGAATTCGGAGTGTTTTTAGAAAAGTATTAGAAGCAGTGATTTTTAATAAGGGCAGTAGCCTAGTGGGTAAAGCGTTCGACTACAGTGTGGAAGGACACGGGATCGATCCCCACGCGAACCTGAAAGTTCAGCTTTTTTGGCTAAAAAAAATTGCCGAACAAAAAGAACGAGAAAAGTTATTGAAAGAGATAAGGGAGAAAACTGATGATGTGATGGACAAATCAGGTCCATCAACATCTGGTGAGGCGAGGTTGGTAGCAACAACAACAACCACAGCAGCGGCAACAACCGCAACAACAACAGCGATAACAACCGCACACAAGAGAAGGCGACGCATTCAAGCGAAGCCAAATCTAGTTCAACGTAAACAGAAAGTGGTGGAAGATAAGGAGGTTGGAGAAAACATGATGTCAACCAGTTCTGACGAGGAAAGTATGAATTCCACATACGAGTACGAATCGAACGGAGGAGAGGGCCGTTACACAGGTAGCGGCAATTCGTTCGCGGCCCTAGCCGATGATAAAAACGACGAAGAAGAAGATGATCAACGGATGCAAACGTTGACAGAGATATTGGCGAAAATGAATAATGACATTGAGGCAATCAAAGCAAGACAAATTGCCCGCAGGCAAGCGGCAGCCGAAGCCAAGCAACAATCACAGCGACAGACAGCAGCAGATAAGGCAACAAAACAACAGCAGCCTACAACAACAAAGGTTGCTGATATAAAAACTGCGCCCGTGCAGCAACGCGGGACTACAGCAAAAAAAGCTGTACAAAATAAAAAAACTGCCAAAGAAGAGCAGCCCCGTGGGACCGCGGCTATAAAAGCCGCGACAACGATCTCCAGCAGAAAACAGCAGCCAGTAGAGCAACAACAGAAGCAGCAACAACAACAGCAGCAGCCAAGAGAAAAGACCACAAAGAAAGGTAGGGTGCCCCCGATAAATACCCTCAACATGGAGTTGAAAGCCACTACAAATCTATGTAAGTCCGCTGTTGGCGACAAATTTAAAATTAAGCGATTAGGTCAAGATCGACATGCGATCCAATGTGAAAGCATTGGTGACCATAAGATCGTTCGGGCGTTGTTGCAAACAACAGCCACCGAACATTTTACTTTTACTCCCAAAGAGGAGAAACCCAAAAGCATGTTACTTAAAGGGATAGAGCCTACCTCTGATCCAGAGGAGCTCTTAGTTGAACTCCGCAGGTTGGCGGGCGACGATCTCGAGTTTATCGGGGTCAAGTCGTTCACCACGGCCAAGGCAAGACGGGAGAAGCGGCTATTGCCGATGTTCCTCGTCACCCTATCACCCAATAGCCGTCTGGAGAGTCTAAGGAAAATCTCCGTCCTGGACTACCAGATGGTAAGATGGGAAAAATTAAACAGGCACGGAGACATTTTACAATGTCTTCGTTGCCAACGGTTCGGTCACGCCGCATTCAACTGCCAAATGCAGTCGAGGTGCGTCAAGTGTGGAGAGAACCGAAACGACAAAGAGTGTAAGCTCGGTGAGACAAGGGTCGAAGACAAGACCGTACTGAAGTACGTTCTCTGTGGTGGAGATGGGCACCCTGCTAATTATCGGGGTTGTCCTCGATACCAAATTATTAAAAAGTCAAAAAAAGCTGCTCCAACAGCAACTAAGGATGAGGGAAGGCAAACAGCCAGACCAATTCCAAGGGCCGTCGTTCCCGAAGTCTCCTACGCCCAAATGGCGTGGGGGGCTGGGAAAACGGTACAGCCTCCTCAGAAAGCGGCCGCACAGCCATCTGTGTCAAAGGCAGCTACTGGGGAGTCAGAGGTGATGGTCGCTCTGCGTGTCATTCAGGCACAAATGAGTGAACTATCACGGCAAATAAGTGAGCAGGAGCGTAGGGTGGACTTGATCTACCGTGCAGTGCCGTCGCTTGCGCAATTTTAAGGTTAACGGGCGCGCTGCCGGAGAGGCCTTTTAAGATCCTAGCCGTGAATGTGAATTCGCTAGTTAGGATAGAACGACGAACCAACTTCTTTGAGTTGTTAAATGACCAACGTCCTGATGTATGTATGGTTAGCGAAACTAGGCTAAACCAGCATCACAATTTGACGAATAATAATTACATTATCGTAAGAAGGGACCGACCCAACTCGACTTTCGCGGGTGGGGTTGCGATCTTCATACGTAAGGGCATTGCTCATAAAGTAATATATAGTGGTGAAGTACGCCGATTCCAGTTGCTTGAAGCGTGTATCGTATGCATTCCTCTCCAACAGGGGAGGCGGTTGTATGTGGTCGCGATCTATGCGCCGGAGGCTTCTCAAAATTCATGTTTTATAACAGAGCTTGAAACACTTTTTCGATGTCTGAAACTGAACTCAGAAGAAAACTATTTCCTTTTGGCCGGTGATTACAATGCTAAACACCAAGATTGGGGAAATCAATTATCCAATCCAAGGGGGACCCAGCTATTCAATTGGCTGGGGCTCCACAGCATTGAGTGTAAAGTCGATCTGCTGGCTACTGACAGGCCTTCATATCCTCGAAGTGGCTCTTATTTGGATCTATTGCTTTTAGACTCAAGACTGAAACTGACCGACGACTTTCTTCGACGGACGAAAAATTGTTTGACGACGGTTGAGTACGACAGTGACCACTGTGGACTTGCCGCCGTCATACTGCTTCCGAACGACCTTGTGGAACTGGAGGAGTACGTGCCGACGCACTCTTACAACTACGGTAAGACACTTTGGCCGCACTTTTCCGGTGCCGTCTCAAGGGAACTTCGTTCGAACGGTATTGCGCCGCCATGCAACAGGAATCTGTCGAACGTTGAGATCGATGGGTACCTGCAACGTATGGAGGATGCAATCCGTAGTACAATGGACAGGACAATTCCTAAGTATAGGCAAAACGATCCAACGAACATGTACAGAAACGCGACAATCGACGCACTTTACAAACAAAAAAGTAGACTCCTGTCGAGACTCAAACTCTTGCACAGGAGGTTTACTGACCGACACGATTTGGAGATTAGAACTCTGAGGTCACAGATAGAAAATCTCCTACAACTTATTAAAGAAAACTATAGAATTTCCATTTCATGTTTCTGGAACAATAAAATTCGGGCTGTGCAGTCCAACAACCCGAGTATGTTTCCGGAAATAAATAAAATTTTTAGGAGAAAAGATCAAAATGACCTTCAGGGTATTAAACTCCAAAGGACGACAGAGAACAAAAACTTACTTTTGACAATAGGGATAGATCCGGATGAGGCCATCCTGGATGATGACCACTTTATAGTGGAAGATGCTCAGGAGAAGGTAGAGACGGTGGGTGCTGTTTTCGAGCGAGTATATAAGGTGAATGAGTGCATTCGCCCGAATTACGACCTTGAGAATAGAGCCTTCGTTGGACACTTCTATCTTAGAGACGAGATCTCGCATTGGCGATCCGAGAATCCTGGTTTCACTAGGTTCAATGACGACCGACTTGCAAATGCAGTCATCGCCCAGCGAAACGGGGATAACACCCTGTTCGTTACTAAGATGGACCTCTTGGACATCTTTCACAAAATAAAGAAAAAGAAGTCAGCAGGAGTCGACGGCATACCCAATGTTGTGCTGCGAAACCTCCCTTCGGAAGCGGTGGACATATACACCACGTTGTTCAACAATGCGCTGAATAATGCATATTATCCAGTGCGTTGGAAGACGGCAGTGGTCCATCCTCTCCTTAAAAAAGGGAAGGATGGTTCCAATCCAGCAAATCTCCGGTCAATTAGTCTTCTCCCGAGTATCAGCAAGGTATTCGAGAAAGTTCTCAATAGAGCTCTGTCCACATGGGCTGAGGACAAACATATTATTCCAGAAAATCAGTTCGGTTTTAAGGCGGGCCATGATACCACACATGCCGCGTCTAAACTAGTATCAGATATTCAATGGAACAAAGCTAAAAATCAGTGTACGGGTGCATCCGGCCTCTCTACCAAACACTCTACCACTGCACCACGGCCGCCCTCCCAATCATCAATCTCACCATAGATACGAGGTTCCTAGTTTCAGTGGTGGTGTGAGCATTTATAATCCGTGCCGAAGAATTAAAGGTTGGGGGATAAACCAATCAATAACGAGCTCTTCTGGATGCTTGGCAGGGTCCAGAATAGACCAGCCTTACCCCGGTACAGATAAAAAAAAAAACTCCCGCTCAGATTCGTCGCCAAGCCAGAAGGGTAATTCAAACGGTGGGTGGTTAACCCGCAGTGGAGAGAACCCCGGGTGAGGTTGAAAAATTGAAGTGGGCAAATAAAATTGCAGAAGAGACCAGCCCCAGCACGTCGAAGCGAAACAGGTCGTTTGAGGTTGAAAACCCTCAACCCAAAAAGCCAAGGTCGGGGTTAGCGTTCCATCGACACTGGTGCCGGGGCAATCCTTTGGTGACGTGGTAAATGGACAGATTGTTGTCGCGGTCATCGACGGGAGCAATATGGATGGAAACATCTCTGCCGACAGGTGGACGGACGTCAAGGCTCACCTTGCTTTCAGGTTTATACCTGTTATCGAGGCGAATCCGGGACCCCTCCAAAGAATTAGCGACGCTTTCTGGCATCAAAACCACGTCAAGCTGATCGCCTGCCAAGACCAGAGATCGCTTCATCTATTTAAACTTGCTGTCAGCGGTTTAGGTGAGATCTGGCCAGCTGTTAAGCTAGAGGTTATGGCAAGGGAGGATATCCCAAGCAGACCGAGAGCTCGTGCCTTGGTACCGGCCTTACATGAATCGCGGGAGATGGTTCTCCAGTTGATTAAGTACAGCAACCCGGATCTGCTCACTCACGATTGGACTGTTCAGGTGATAGAAAAAGAGTCGGTGGGTCGTTTTCGGTCGGCTCTTGTCATCCTAAATAAGGAGTCATTAGAACCCCTGGCGGCACGCGGGGGTGTTATTCAGTACGGCTTTGACAGCCTAGTGCTGAAAATATACAAAAAAGATGAGGACGCTGCTAAGCTTCCAAAGCAAGCGGCTGAATCCGAAGCCAAGGAGTCCACTGCGAGCGTCGAATCTTCCATCATGGAGACAGACGTTTCAAGTTGCTCTTATTCTTTGGAACAGCCGTCTTGCTTGAAACTGGTCAAAAAGACTACAAAAATAGTGTCTGATCAAGACGCAATTGAAAACAAATCGTCCGATAAGGACGATAACAACAAAGGTGGAGTCTTAGACTCCGACGATGAAGTGCTTGGGGTTCTCCTTTCTGAGGATGAGTTGCTAGACTAAGCCTCAGATATGGAGGACCTTAATGCTACAGTGTTGGAGACTAATCTGGATGATTATAGCAATGCTGCATATACTCCAGATTAATCTCCAACACTCCATCAAAGCCTCGGCCGGACTCCTTCTCCGACTAAGCAAGTCCGGCGAGGATATAGTCCTGATCCAGGAACCATGGATTAATAAATCCGTGGTAAAAGGACTCAGGACGAAAGATTATTCTCTGCTGTATGTGACGGACAAAGGTTAACAAAAATCCTGCATACTGGGAAAGAAAACATTGAACGTATTTTTACTACCTAATTACAGCAATTGCGACACCACAACAGTAAAACTGCAGACCACCAGTGGGACTTACTGGCTCACGTCCGCTTATCTAGGCCATGACCAACCGGGGCCGCTACCAGGAGAGACGCTCGAGTGCGTAATAAAAAGCGCAACAAAACTCAAAGAGGATCTCATAATAGGAAGTGACGTCATTGCACATCACGCAGTATGGGGAAGTACGGACGTAAATTAAAGGGGTGAGTCTCTTTTTAATTTTATACTAAGTACTAACCTTCTTATTTGCAATATCGGTAACGAACCAACCTTTGTCACAAAAAACAGACAAGAGGTTTTAGATGTTACCTTTGTATCTCAATCAATCTATAACAAGATTAAAAATTGGGCTGTATCTAAGGATCACTCCTTCTCTGATCACTGACTTTGTAAAATTCAGGGAAATCTTCAAACATTGTTACAACTACAATGACAATAGCTTCCCTTCAAACCCCAAGTGTAACTCCTATCCTCTCACCATAGTAAGAGGGAAGAAGAAACCACACTGATGGACCAAAGAGCTAGAACCGCTCAAGAAAAGTTGTGCGAAGCTTTTCAATCGAGACAAATCTTCCAGAAATCCCATAGACTGGGATCTCTACAAGGAATCCCTTAGGATTTACAAAAAAAGGTTACGAATAAGCAAAAGATCCTCTTAGAGAGAATTCTGCAATAAAACTGAAGACTCCTCAGAGGCATCTAGACTTAGGAAAATCCTATCAACGAGTCCAAACATGCCAAGTTCTATAAAAGATGAAAACGGCAACTGGACCAACTCATATGAAGAAACACTAAACTTGCTACTGGATACTCATTTCCCTGGTAGCTCGTTGACAATAACAGACGAGGAGCACTTGCCTCGACTCGCAAACCAATCAGGTAAAGGTCTTATCTCTAGAGATATACTGTTATGGGCAATAAACAGCTTTGACCCTTATAAATCACCAGGGCCTGACGGAATCATCCCTGCGGAGCTGCAGCAGGTTTCAGACATCATCATCTATAACTTAGAGATGATCATGAAAGGATGCATCAGCTACGCCTATACTCCCAAGGCCTGTAGAGAAGCTAGGGTCGTCTTCATACCTAAAGCCGGCAAAAGCTCCCATGTAAATCCAAAAGATTTAAGACCTATTAGTCTATCATCCTTCCTCCTTAAAACACTGGAAAGAATGATTGACATACACTTAAGACAAGAAATTAAACCTAGTCTGATCTCAACGGCGCAACATGCCTATACAAAAGGTAAATCAGTGGAAACTGCACTTCACTCTCTGGTTTGCACCATTGAAAAATCCCTGCACTACAAAGAATACTCTCTCGTCGCATTCCTAGACATAGAGGGTGCATTTAACAATGTTAACTATACAGCAATCACTAATGCTCTTGATGGCCTGCTCATAGAGGAACACATCAAGAATATGATAACAACAATGCTCAGCAGCAGAATCATTAGTTCCGAAATGGGGAACTACAAAACAAGCAGAATGGCCAATAGAGGAACCCCGCAGGGAGGAGTTTTATCTCCCCTAGTGTGGAACCTGGTCGTTAACAAATTGTTAATTGACCTAGAGGACGAAGGTTTCGAAACCATAGCCTATGCCGATGATGTAGCAATTTCCGTTTCAGGCAAGCACCCACAAACCCTAGCTGAGCTGCTACAAACAGCACTTAACAAGCTTAACAATTGGGCTGTAGATTGTGGTCTGAACATCAATCCACACAAAACGGAATTAGTTCTCTTAACGAGGAAATACAAAATTCCGGACTTCAGACCCCCAACTATTAAAGGGGTAACTCTCACACTGTCAAATCAGGCTACGTGGCACTCTTCTCCTGTAAAAAAGCCATTGGCGGGAAATGGGGTTTCTCCCCCCAAATCACCCATTGGCTGTTTACCTCGGTAATTAGACCGATACTTACATACGGGGTGATAGTCTGGTGGACCACACTAGACAAGATGATCAACTACAACAAGCTGGCCAAAGTTCAAAGAACGGCTAGTCTGTGTATTAGTGGCGCACTGAGGACAACCCCATTGGACGCCCTCAATGTACTACTAGATCTCACACCCCTAGATATCTTCAGCAAACAAGTCGCAGCTAGTTCAGCTACTTGACTCAGAGCTAAATCACAGTGGACCAATAATCAAATCGGCCACACTACCATTCTAGATAACTTTAGATTCTTACCGAATCGATCCGACTACACCACCCCCAAGTTGGTGTTTGACAATAATTTCCAAGTAACCATACCTTCAAGAGAAGCTTGGGAAAATGGCACTCTTTTGGAAAATGAAGCAATACACTTTTACACCGATCGATGGTTCAAAAACCAGCGAAGGTGTGGGAAGTGGAATCTACTCAGAAAAACTGAACCTCAGTCTTTTCTTCCGCCTACCCGATCACTGTAGTGTGTTCCAAGCGGAAATTCTGGCGATTAAGGAGGCGCTGTCTTTACTCAAAGAAAACGTCATATCCTCCACGGATATTCGAATCTTCTCAGACAGCCAAGCTGCCCTTAAATCTCTTGCCTCTGTCTCTACAAAATCCATCACAGTCCAAAATTGTCAGATGTCTCCGAGGGAGATGTCAAATCAGTTTAACATTCACCTTTCATGGGTACCAGGGCACAGGGACATACCAGGCAACTGTATGGCAGACGAACTAGCCAAAAAGCACGACCACTTCCCTACGCTCAGAATGGAACAACATAGGTGTACCTATCGCTACATGTAAACTCCTACTTAGACAAGACTCTTCAAGGATAACAAACACTAGATGGAATGAAAGTAACAACTGCCTTGCAACCAGAAAAGTTTGGCCGTGTGTAGACTCAAAACGTTCGAAGAGTTTGTTAGCCCTGAACCGCCTGTTCTACCATAGGTGTTCTTACGGGACACTGTCTAATAGGGAGACACGCCAAAAGACTTGGTGTGCTTTCCAATGATTTCTGCAGAAGCTGCATGGATGAGGAGGAGGAAGAAACTGTTCAACACCTTCTTTGCTCATGCCATGCACTACTTCATAGGAGGAAAACTCATCTCGGTGAATTCTTCTTCGATAATACTAGCGACTTAGCTTACATAGACCCTAACAAGAACATAAAAGTCTTTTGAAATACATTAAAAGTTCCACGTGGTTCGACTAGCAGGTGATTGACCGGTTAGTCCAGTAATGGAAAATTAATAAGTGATCAACTCGTTAATCTTACATCGGGTTTCTGAGATCAGTAGGTGATTAACTTGCTGATCTCTGTGGTATCACAATGGGCCCTTGCGGCCTAAGTGTGTCAGGCAATGTACTCATTGGCTGAAAGCCACTTCCACCTAACCTAACCTACTTAATTTTGTTAAAAAAATGAAAATCGTGTGGCTTCAAAAAGTGCAAGCGCATTTTGTTTGTTTTGTTTGCTTAATTCTTAACCTACATTCTTAACCTACGTTCTTAACCTACATTAATATTATTTGCGTCAACATATTACCAATTTTGAAGTTATTCAACTTCAACCGTGAATCGTTCTCCGGCCTTGGTCGCTTGGGATCTTGTTACAGTTGTCATCGTTTGGGTTCGTTGTGACCACCAGCCGTAAACTGCATATCCAGCAAAAATCATCAGAGCGCCGTATAATAATCCAAACTGATGAATATCGTGTGTTGACATTAGTGGCAATATTGATGGTTCTACAAGCTGGCTTTTTAAGTCTTTGTAGCCGTTGTTGTGTTCAAAAACAAGAGCAGGAAGGGGTCTTAATGTTGAGATTTGATTATTGATTTCTTTACAGTATAGGATGACAGATCTACAAGTGGAATGAATGGTGAAGAAACGTTTGTTTCCAATGCCATGAAGCTGTAAATCTTTGCAACTTTGGTTTCGAGGATACATTTTTCTTCCATTGTTAGTTCTCCAAGTCCTTGAATTTGCATTGCATACACCTGGGGTCCACACACCACATTGATGGATTGTGGAGACAACGTTGAGAAAATCCACTTGTTTGGTTTTTGAAGTTGTATCCAAACTTGTTTTTCACTTATTGTCGTTAACGTACAACCTTTGTATGAATCGTCAGCATGGTTGAAGAAGTTCAGTTCGCAGGGTGAGTTATTCTCTCTGTAGATATAAACTGGATGTCTGCCTGTACACACGAATGTTAGGTGATCTTCGGATTTAACACAGTTTCTGATGCCGTCTTTACTCAGTTTGATATAGTTGTCCCTCTGTAACGTAACCCCGATGTATTCTGTTGTTGGTTGAACATACGTCAGCTGATTTTTAATGGCTATTGGTAATGGTATAACCTTGTACAAATCATAGACTGTATCGCAGACTAATGGCACCTTTATGTTGAATACAATCCCCTTGCTCGTAACTCTTGTAGTGACTAAGGTTAGGGAATATATAATTCTTAGTTCTTCCGAAGGAAGTTCGGTGTTACTTGGCAAGTGCAGTTTGATGAACTGAAACTGTGGTCGTAGTTCATTTGGTGTTAAAATAACAGGACTTATCTTTCCATGATGAGCATTTGTAATCGCATCTATAATTGCTGTTTGACTTCTGTGAAACCGTACAAAGCTCAAGCTTATGATGTTGACCATTGAGTTAAACAATACCATTGCACGTGTTTCATCCAATGTTTTTGTGACCACATTGTACGCTTTTTGAATGTGCAGTATGTGTGTATTGATGGATTTGAGTTGCTTCTCTGTGTGCTCTTGACTTTGTTCTAGCATGTTGAGTGTTGAATTCAATACAGTTGTTTGTCGTCTTGTGAGCTCAGCTAGGTGTTCCTGGTTCTGATGAACACGTTTTATATCGGCTTCCAACCTCTCTGCATCCTCCTGATCCATTACTCCAAATAGTTTGTTTGCAGCTATTCCGACTCCGTCAAATAGTGATCGACGAGCTCTAGCATGGTTTTGAGAAAGAATGACGTTGTCCATTTCCAAAGCGGTGTTGTATTGGTATTTCAATTCAGCTAGTGTTGTTCTGCAATTGGTTGTGTAGTATAACGTCTTTTCACATAAAACACCCATGCTGTCCAACGCTACGTTGATCACCTTCAGTTCTTGAAGATACGATGTGGTGTTATGGTAAATCACAATATTCCATTGGTCCGTCGTTAGTTTTGTTTGACCTAGTCGTTCGAAGTATATATACCAGCCGTTGAGTTGGTTGGCTTGGTACTGACCAGGGCTGTCTCTCCTGGAAATATGCAACACAGAACTACGAGGGCAGTCATTAGTGCTTTTCCTGTGGATATTTCCGAACGACGTACCATAGCCAATGGATTTTGAAGCCATCTTGGATTTATTGGACATATTCGGGTTGAAGCAATCCTTTCTGGCTGCACCTGCATGTTGCGACCTCGCTTAGCTGTTGTTGTTAACACTGTTATTGGGTTGCGTTTGCGTTTTTTTTGGCGATGAAGGTTCGGCAGTTGTTGGCATCGGTTTTGTGATTATTCCATCATTAGATGCGTCTTCTTCGTCTTGGCCAGGCAATGGACAGATTCTTGTTATTGCCCGCTTAAATATTCCATTCTTTGTTTTGACATCAACTACTCTTACGATGTTGTCTTCACCAAGATAATTTTTAACTATTTTTCCTAGTGGCCATTGTAGGGGTGGTATGTTATCTTCTGCAATGATGACCAAGGTTCCGGGTAAAATATTATGTGTACCCGTCTTCCACTTTCTTCGATTTTGGAGCTGTGTTATGTATTCTGTCGACCATCGTTTCCAAAATGTTTGTTGGATGTGTTGAATTCTTTGGAATCGTCTGAGATGGTCGATGTTTTTATCCGAAACATCAGGTTCTGGGAATGAACACAATGGTTCTCCAATCAGGAAGTGACCAGGGGTTAATGCTTCTAAATCGTTCGGATCATTTGACATTGGGGTTATTGGCCGTGAGTTTAGAATGGCTTCAATCTGTGTCAGAGCAGTATTCAATTCATCGTATGTGAGTGGTGCCATTCCCGTGCAACGTACAAGAAACTGTTTGGCAGATTTAACGGCAGCTTCCCAAAGACCCCAAAGTGGGGAGATCTGGGAGGAATAAATTTCCATTCAATTGACTTGGCTTGGCAATATTGCTGCAGTTACTCTTTCAGTTGCTGGGATTTGAAAAGGTCGCTCAGTCTGCTCAATTCTGACTTTGCACCAACAAAATTGGTTGCATTATCACATGATATGGTAAGACAATATCCTCGCCTTGATATGAAGCGCTTTAAAGCATTTAAAAATGCTTCGGATGTCAAGTCACTAACCACTTCTAGATGGATTGCTTTCGTGGTGAAGCATACAAATACGGCTATATACCCCTTCGTCGGTGCTAATCCTCTTATTCTGGAGTGAATTCTAACTGGGCCTGCAAAATCGACACCAGTGTTGAGGAATGCTCTGGCTGGAGTAACACGTGCTCGTGGTAGATTTCCCATTAGCTGTTCAATAGGTTGGGGCTTAGCTCGGAAACATTTTATACACTTGTGTACGATCTCTGTCGATGCTCTCTTTACATCCATTATCCAGTATTTCTGTCGCGATAATGCTACAAGTGCTTGTGGACCAGCATGCATATGCTCCTCATGTAGAGCCTTCAATATTATTTGAGTTGCCTGGCAGCGCTTAGGTAGTAGTATTGGGTGTTTCATACTGACGTCTAGCTCTGAATTTCTTATTCGGCCACCAACCCTCATCAGACCTACTTTATCCATAAATGGCTGTAATGAAAGTAATGTGCTTGAATGATCAATCGATGTTTGCTCTTTCAATTGCTTATACTCCTTGCTAAATGCTACCAGTTGAGTATTCCGAAGAAGTCCTTCTAGGCCCAGTTTAAGCTCATCATGTGTAAGCATTCCCTTCTGTTTTTGATTTCGGAAGGTTAGTGTATTATTAATGAACCTATAACAATATGCCACTATTCTTTGTAGTTTACGCAGTGAACCAGGACTATGGACTGAGTTGGAAATCTCATATAAAGTAGATCCTTTCCATGTACTTGTAAGGGCTGATTTTGTTGCTCTACGTTCAGGTATTTTATTTATTGGAACAGTTTCCTTGAACTGCCACGACTCTTCAGGATTGCTAAGGAACTCGGGTCCTTTAAACCGAATTGATGCATCAAGTAGCTGAATGGGAGCTAGTCCTCTTGATATAAGATCAGCCGGATTATTTTTTCCAGCGACGTGATGCCAATGTGATATGTTGGTAAGAGATTGAATGCGTTCAACTCTATTAGCGACAAAAGTTTCCCATGTATATGATGGTGACGATATCCATGATAAGACCGTAGTACTGTCAGTGTAATAGTGAACTTGGCTGATTGGTTCAGTGATTATTTTTAACAACCGATCTACTAGTTCTGCCATCAACACTGCAGCACAGAGTTCAAGACGGGCTAGTGTTGTTACTTTCAATGGTGCAACTTTTGATTTTGCACAGAGAAGAGCCACTGTGATGTGTCCTTGGGCATCAACCGTTCGAATGTAGCAACAGGCACCAAACGCAGCCATACTACTATCTGAGAACGCGTGAAGTTGAATATCGGTTGATTTCTGTGGTATTGTGCACCTGGGAATACGTATTTTACTTAAAGCGTATAGTTGAACTTTATACGCTTCCCATGTCTCTCGTTGTTCTGTAGTCAATTTTTCATCCCAGGCAGTTTTAGATTTCCAAAGTTCCTGCATGAAAAGTTTTCCGAGCACTACTACTGGTCCAATTATACCCAATGGATCGAAAAGACGAGATATTTCGGCATATGCAATTCTCTTTGTTAATCCATTTGATTGATTGGGCAGCTGAAGAAGAATATATCCTTGGTGGGCTCCCATATCAACCCTAAGGTTTTGACAACGTCTCTTTGGTGCATTGACATTGTTTTCTCTTGATGTTCTTTTGGAATACCAGCAAGTATTCCACCATGGCTGGAACAAAACTTTCTTAATTCGAATTTTCCTTGTTGGAGTACTGCGATCAACTGGTCACGTAAACTGACAGTTTCATCCTCAGTATCTGCTCCGGTGAGTTTGTCATCAACATAGGTCTCTTCGATAATAACCTGAGCTGCTCTTGGGGTCCTTATCATGTTCTGCTGGGCTAGATCCTTAAGACATCTTGTAGCTAAATATGGAGCGGAGGCAGCTCCATATGTGACTGTATTCAATTTGTATGTTCGAATAGGTTCAGAGGGTGATGGTCTCCAAAAGATTGTTTGATATTTGGTATGACTATCATCTACCAGAATTTGACGATACATTTGTCGTATGTCAGCAGCAAACGCATATCGATGAAGACGAAATTTTACCATGATAGAAAAGAGATCAGACTGCACGGTCGGTCCGACCATCATTGTTTGATTCAGCGATGTATTCTTAGAAGTTTTTGCAGATGCATCGAACACGACGCGTAACTTTGTTGTAGAGCTATCTGGTTTAAGTACGCCATGATGTGGAATGAATTGACTGTTCATAGGGACTTCCGATCTCGGGATTCTGGTCATATGTCCTTCGTCTTCATATTCCTTCATAAATTGCTGATATTGTTGTTTTAGTACAGGCTGATGCATTAGTTTTCGTTCCAATGATAAGAAACGCTTCATAGCCATACCTTCAGATTGTCCAATTTCTTCGGGGTTGCTTTTGAATGGAAGTTGAACGATGTATCTTCCATCAGAAGTATTGCTTTTATTTGATGGCACAAGTTCTCTATGTAGCAAAAGGTTATGCCTATTGTTGCATCGTTTGCATGGACTTGAAGTACAAGCGCTACTTCGGTGTCCTTTTTGGAGGCAATTAAAGCATAGGTTAAGCTGCTTTACCAGATCGCTACGTAAGCTGTGATTCTTCCTGAGGAACTGTTTGCAATTTTTTATGGTATGCCCTTGGATCTGGCAAACTGCGCATCCTTCAGAAGATGATGTTATTAAGCTTGTCGGACGTCTTCGATCCTCTTTAGTCGATATGGCTTCAAGTGTCTGATATCTTGAAGTCAAAAATTGGTAAAAGTCTGCTAAGGTTTGCAAGTCTTTACATGAATTTAGAGATTGTTCATAAAGTCTCCGACTTTCCTTGTCTAATTTCTGGAGAATGAGATGTAATACTAAAGGATCCCAAGCTCCAACGTCAATCCCAATGTTTGAGATGGCTGACATGCACTCTTTTGTGGTATCCAGAAGACGTTTGATAGATCCTGAACTTTCTGTAGTGATATTTCCTTGTTGACAAATATCATTAAGCAAAGCCGTCACGAGCAATCTCTTATTGTCGTATCGATCAAGTAAAGTATTCCATGCTACCATGTAATTTTTCTCTGTAGTTGAAAAATGCTGCAACATCTTACTTGGTTCTCCAACCAAGTTTGCCTTCAGATAATGGAGTTTCTGCGCTCCATTTATATTTTGTTTGTGGATGAGTTCAGTGTATAGGTCCTTGAACTCAATCCACTTTGAATATTGACCATTGAATATAGGTAGTGTTATTCTAGGCAGTTTCACCTCTGAATCTTTGCCTGACTCACCTAGTTGGTCAATAGCTTCTTGAAGCGATATAGAAGCCTTCAAGTACTCGTCTTCTACCTCAAAGTATTCGATATCGCAATAGTCATTAGAGCACTCAAGCGTCATTATCTGCTGATGGATCTTTACTATTGAGTCCCAATAGTTTTTTATGGCTTCTTGAATTTTTTCGTAGTAAGCCCTGGAATGATGTTCTGGTTTGTCAGTACTCAGTAGTCGTTGCCGAATGAGCCGTACCACAGCATTAATTGACGCCCGTTGATGGCGTATTAGTGCTCCACTACCTTCTGTGGTCGATTTCTGCGGCTCCGATGTTCTAGCCTCTTGAGACGTTTTGGTGTCTTCTGACTTCAATTTTTCCAGCTCTTCATACATTCTCTGAGAATATTTTAGATATAGGGCTTCAATACTCTCAAAATATTTCCTCTTGAAATATTCATCGTCAATGTGGGCTTCCTTCTGTGATTCCAGCTGCTGATGCCGAGTCCGGAATTGACTCCACTCTATGTGAAGCTGGCTCATCTTTTGTACTAAGTACATCTTTGTCCATCTCTTAGGACCATCTTTGGAGTAACTGGTGCAGATGCTCTCAATCTGCTTACCAGTGGCATGTTGTTCGTTCAACAATGCTTCCATCTCAAACAAAACAATTTAAAAACTTGTTAAAAAAAAAACTTTTAGTTGGTCTAACACCAAAAAAAATATTTATGCACTTTTCAATTGAAAACTTTCAATTGGGTTAAGTCTCCTGGCAGGATCGCCAATGTTTACTTTGATAAATAAATAAAACACTTATGTGTTCTACTGAACTCAATTCACTTTGAATTAATTTATTTGTGCCAAATTCGTGGCTTAAATACAAATTAGGCATTTACAGTAATGCGGAATGAGAATGCAGCTGCACCTATGTCATAGTGCAGGGCAAGCGCATTTTGTTTGTTTTGTTTGCTTAATTCTTAACCTACATTCTTAACCTACGTTCTTAACCTACATTAATATTATTTGCGTCAACAATATCCAAACACTAATAATTATCAATTTCAATTCAACAAATAAGCGAAAACTTGTAGAACATAAAAATAACCTAAGAATACCGAGTAAAGTTCGATTGTCATATATGTTGTTTTCCTTGTTTTGACAAGTAAGATCTTAAGTTCAGATTTTCAGCCAAGTTTTTCCATCTAAAAATCTATGTTCGAAAATCTGAAAATTGAATGTCATCTGAATTGTCATCTGAAAATCTGGAACTTTTAACAAGAGAAGAGTGACAGAATCTTAAGTTGAGATTTTCGAATATAGGTCCCAGGAACGCGGCCATTGCCTCTGCCCTCCCTACCTTGTCACCTTACTCGCCTCGGTGACCCTTAACTGGCATCATCCCCTACCTACGTGATCATCCTTTCCTCTTAAGACTCCTCATCCCATATTGACTGATTTAGTTAAAACACATTTTACTTTTCACTTTCTGAATTCATGTATTTG
The DNA here is from genome assembly GCA_949752695.1 of Melanostoma scalare. Classification (NCBI taxonomy): domain Eukaryota; kingdom Metazoa; phylum Arthropoda; class Insecta; order Diptera; family Syrphidae; genus Melanostoma; species Melanostoma scalare. The sequence goes on from OX456984.1 coordinate 92,028,748, forward strand.
AATACTTCATACTCATACTTAACAAATTAACTTTATGTCGTAATTGTGCTTATTTCTTGCTTGTAATTGTTTGGCTATTGATGTTATTATGTGTATATGTTTTAAATGACTGAGTTGTTTAAATGGGTGTAAACGTTCAACTTTTATGTTTGCAAATGCAAGTGTTCTTTCAGATGTACATATAGCACTTTTACTTATTTAGATTTAAAAATTTTAAATCCTTAGTTATTTAATCAAATAACAAAATGAAAATTATTGAATTAAATAAATAAAAAAAAAAAATAACGAATCCGAAACTAACTTCAATATTCGCAAAACAAAAAAATACCGGGATTTTGCTTCCTCTTTTTACAAGAATAAATTTAACGCGAGCAATGGTCCCCACTTAACCTAAACCCCAAAAACCGGATATATATATGTAAATTTCAATATAATGGAAAAGTGACAGGGCGCATAAAAGACTTACCAATGTTCGATGATTTCTCAGTTGTGGCCACAGCATCCAAATCTTCGATGGTATCTCCCGTCGTGTACTACAATTCGCACATTTTTTTCTTGAATTAAAAAAAATTAAAATTAAGATATTATTATTAATTAAGATACAGACTGGTTATAGCAAACAAATTAAAATTACGTCGACGCGCGTATTTGCCGTTAATATCGGATTCACTTCACAATTACTTCTTCTTCTTTCCATTTCCGGCGTTACGAGTAGTGATCTTGAAGCGATCACAACTCGCCCACTTTTCTGCTTCACACTAGTGATCCGCCTGTGGGGTACGCCGCGTTGACCTCAGAAAGCGTCGGCAAGCCTCCCGGTTTTGGATTCCGTAAAGTTAGGTGCAGCTGTTGGAAAGTGGCGCCGAGGAAACTGTTCATTCAAAAGATCATCACAATACTGTCGCCACCTGTGAAGAATTTTGTCGTCATCCACAAGTAGCAGTCCTTGAGCATCATTTATGAACTTTGGCGAACGAATCTCCTGCGCATTTCTCCTTCTCTGAGCGGCTATTTTGAAAATGGTTGCTCCCTTATTCAATTTGCTTTGTCTTAGCTCTTGGATTGCCTGATTTGCTTCAGCAGCTGGGGCAGAAATCTCTTCCAGCTCTCAATACAGGCCCTCCGTGCTTTTTGCTTGAAGTTTGGCGCACTTTTTCTTCGCTTCTTTTCTGCAGCTCTTGTATTCCATTTTGAGACGCGCTTTTTCATTTGTATTTCTTGAGGGGCACTTCGACCAAGCTTGGAAAGCTGCTTTCTTCTTTCTAATCACTGCTTTAGCTTCATCATCCCACCACCAGGTTTCTTTAGCTTGTTGGTAGTGTCCTTTTGAGACTCCTAGCAGTGATTTGGCTCTCTCTAAGCAGGTTCGTTGTAGGCGATCCCACATATTTTGTGCCGTGATTGCATTTGAAACTGCGTCGATGGTATTACACAGCTGACTTCGCATATACGAAATGAATTGCTGTCCTTTGGTTTTCTCCAGATTGTACCACTTGATTCTCCTAGGAGCCTTTGTTTGTTTGACTTCCTTCACCGCATCCGTAAAAAATTCTGTTAAAAGAAGACGGTGTTGTTGAGCGGCAGCTTTTCCTAGTATCACTTTGCAGTCTTTCACCCGAGATTTCATGTAATTGGTTACCAAATGGTAATCAATCTGGGTTTCATTTCCTCCACTGCTGTAAGTGATAAGGTGTCGGTCTTGTTTGATGAACATGGTATTTAGTACGATTAGACCGTATGACTTGCACATATTTAGAATATCTTCACCAGGAATGTTCCTGGCGCCGAATCCCAAACCTCCATGGCAGTCTTCATAATCCTCGTTTGTCTTCCCGACATGTCCATTCAAATCTCCTCCAACAAACAAATACTCTTCTTTTGGGATGTTCTTAAGTAGTTTATGAAAATCAAGCCAGAATGCATCTTTTTCCTCCTGCTCACACCCTATTTGGGGAGCATATGCACTGATGATATTCCAGACCTTTCCTTCCATCACCAATTTAAGAGACATCAAACGGTCACTGGACTTCAAAATGGTCAACACGCTGTTATATAAACTTTGGTCAAGGATGATACCGACTCCGTTCCTACCTTGTTCTGTCCCATAGTAGAACATCTTGTAAGCCTTGGTTTTTACATCTAAGAAACGGGCTTTGTTTGCTGTGTTTCGCCATTTCGTTTCCTGAACACACAAGATGTCCACTCGCCTCCTTCTCATCATCTCTTCGAGTTCAAGACTTCTACCAGTCATACTTCCAACGTTCCAACTCGCGACTCTAAATTTTCATCCAACTCGTCTCATTACTTTGCTAGCCCCCGGAATCCGTATAGCTCTCACCCGAACATTGCTGCTCGGTCCAGGATCAGCTCCATGCATAGCAATGGAACTGCCTGGCGGGGTAGTGCTTCTTATGTTTGCAAGTACTTCCATAATGCTCAAAATTTTTCAAAAATTTTCCTTTCATCCTTTTCGACACATGCATGCTCCATTTAATGAATTTGATTTTTACTACACCGGTTATCTCCAGTCGTGTTAACCCCGGGATCTGCATGCATACTTGGGGAGAGTTTTTAGGTGGTATGTGTGCCGCTAGACTCACTTTGATGTTAGTCGTCTAGATATGATTGCTCCTTTAGTCGCCTTTTACGACAAGCGGGGAGGCGCTGCAGTGCTATTCTAACCCGACACTGCACGGGAACCACTTCACAATTACTAAATGAATTAAAGACAAAAAATTCAAAACCGAGCACACACTATTAAAAAATTGTTTTCTGGTTGCCTCCAGTGGTTTCAAACCAACCTCCTCTATACATCCAAAGCCTTTCTTTCCGGATTACGAAGCCTTTATAATACTCCTGACGAAGAGCCTACTTGCAGGTTAGTTTAGACTGCAGCTCGACACTTATTTAATTAAGTGCACCTTTTTTCCTATAACCAGGTAAATGAGTTCCTATGTGAATAAAGTCAGGTACTCTAGGTACCATACAAGAAAATTAGTATGGCTACAGACCATTCAACGTAAGAAAATTTAACCTGATTATTTATGGTAAATATATTTTATTCTCTGCAGAAACCTCTTGACCTTTACTTTACTTCTTAGCAAGTACCAAACTTTCCTAATGTCTATAACCATTATACGTTATACACTTTGAAAAATATTTATTTGTAAAATAATCTTACCAAAACGAAATGACCTTCATCAGCAAAATAACAAACTTTTCACTTCTTTAACTTACAACTTACTTACGCAAACAACTAAAAGTCAAATTACGGATTCAGATTCTCAATGTTTTTTTTCACCGCTTCTTTGAGAGGTCATAACGTTATTTCTTCTCATCTCCCTACTCTAAACATTTCCTACCTTCATTCCTAGCAACATTTATAACATGTACCATATAAACGATCTTAGCATATGCCTAAACCATTTTTCTCTTTCCTAAATACTTTCTGACCTAACCTACTAAGGAATTTTTATAAGTCAAATTGACAACACCTTCCTCAATATGTCATAAGTGTTATTTACCTAAAATATTTCCATCTCGTGCGCGAAAGTAATTTGTTTTCGGGTTTAATTTGTGTTTATTTAAATAAAAGAAACACATTTCGTTACATTCTGTGAGGAACAAAATTTCTCATTCCGTCGAGAATTACGTTAGATATCATATCAGCTGATGCGTCAACGTTTCCGTCGAGAAAGCACAATGACCAATTGAAATTTCGAAAGAAATTATTCAGGCCGTCCCAATTGGCTTTCTCATATTGCCACACAGTTCTTTTAGGGACTTTATCTTTTTTTACAGTGACGGAATACGTAAAATCTACCGATATGACACATTGGTCCGATTTGCCAAGAGGAGATGATACTGTAACCCTGTGTTTTTCAAAGTGAGAAATAGGTCAAGAGTGTTGGCGGCATGGCCCTCAATATTAGGAACCCGAGTGGGCTCTTCAACAAGTTGTTTTAATTCGTTAAACTCAGTGAAGATCTCAACACATTTTCCTTCGGGTGTTGTCTGGCCAGAATGTCGAAGCCAACCAGAATTGTGTACATTGAAATCGCACGCAATTGCGATTTCAGTGTGAGAATAGGTTTGTTCGTTGAAGCCCTAGGGTCGCCATGGGGTCGCCACAAAGCGTTTTTTGAGAAACCTAAATTCGCACTGAATGTCAAATTGAGTGTTTTTTGAGCCATAGGTTTGCCACAGGTTTTCCCCAAACTCGCCCTAGCTTTTTGCTGTGGCGATTTGAGGGCTGTCAAATGGCATGTATTTTTTTTTTAATGACAGGGATGTGTGGTGATTTGTGGTGTAGTGTTTTTTGGGGACTGGAAAACCCAGGTTTTTTTGACAACTCATAGGGTTGTCAAGAAAACCTGGGTCAACCCTGGGGAAAGTTCAACGAACAGACCTAATAAAGGGAAACAATTCTTACTATGTAGTCAGATAGCGCATCAAACACGTCAGAGGTTGAATTGCTATCTAAATTGGGGCTTCTATAGATAAAACAATAATGAATGATTTGCTTACGGACAGTGAATTTTAACCACATGAAATTAAAGTTCGTATTAGAACAGAAGCCGTATTGTGGTAGAAGTTGGTCAGCAATATCATTTCGAACATATACGGCGAGGCCATGGGAGGAAAAGAATAATGGCACTAAGCTATATCCAGGCAGGTTGAACTATGAAGGATCAGAATCAGCACCCACCTGTGTTTCACTCAGTGCATTTTGCAGTGTGAGTGTACACAGCAAAGAAATTCGATCGCAGCCCCCTAATGTTGCTGAAATCGACCCGAAACTTACCCGACATTACAATTTACAAAAACATATAATAAAAATAAAACATAAAATAAAATATCAATCGCAGACGCTATCTAAGTATAATCAGCAGGTGTAGATCTATTAGAAACCCAAAAGAAATTACTAGCGGTGTTATGTCCAGCCAACAACTTGACTTTGGTTAACCAACGGAATCAATACCGTTGATCAACTATCCGCCTGCACACACTGCCCAGATATCATCAAATCGAAGAATCGTGTGCAGCCAACGAAACTATGCGAGTGGTGTGGGGGAGGAGATGGTTAAGAGAACGCACTGTGTTAGGTAATTTTTTTTTTTTTATAGAGTGGCACACAGCACTGAATAGTATGAATTCAGAATTTATTTATACAGCGCGACTCAGCAGGAAATTTTTTTGTTTTGAAGGGTATGGTGTATGGATGAATACTTTTTCTATTTGCACAGATTAGTTTTAACGGACACTAGCGCGGTGCGTCTTATCGCAATTGAAAGCAGATCAGCACAAGCAATCACAGTAGCCATTAAACTGACAGCTTCAAATCCCTCTCAAAAGTAGAATGTGAAGAAATAGAATAAAGCAAAAACTGCTCTAAAATCAAAAAGATTAATAAAAATCATAATAAATTAACCGATTTTAGACTTTTTCCACAAAATTTTTTTTACATCATAAGACAGACAGTCGAGAAATAATTCTTCACTCAAAACTTTGCCGAATTTGTTAGAGTCGTTTTCGAGAAAAATCAGTACCTTTATATCAGGGCCTAGAGCCCTAATCTTAAAAACCCCTCTGCAGGCTGCTCCACAGACCCGAACTGCAAATTGTGAAGAAAATCGGTCAAATGGTTCAGGCGGTTCATATACGGACAGACATTCAGACAGACAGACAGAATAGCATGACCCACTTTTTTCGTATTCTCTATTATCATAACCTCACGTTTTTTGCTATTCCAATTTTTTTTCTTGATGATTGCAAAAATTGCCTTACCTATAGTACTTTTAATCGCAAGTTAAAACGTAGGGCGAATTCCTAAACGCAAGTCTTGCACAAATTATGCAAAGCACACAGTTCCTAAATGCCGACAAACAAATCCCTTCGACGCAGAATGTCCCAAAACGTACCAGATTGCTTTTTTCCCGCAATTGCAAGTGAATTTGTGCAGCTATCAAAAAACACTTGCATACTTTTAATTGCATTGCAAATTTTATTTGTGATTATTTTTGCTAAGCATTTGACTTGCTAAGCAAGACCTGCGTTTAAGAACTCGCCCGTAGATAAACAAGGATAATTTTTGAAACGTTTAATAATAAAATTACACTACTACTATACACATATGAACATAATATGTAATGTACGTATATTGACTTCCAGTTTTAGGTTATTAGTAAATGTTCCTAATTTACGCTAGGACTGTTTGCCGTATATTCTTCTAGATCCTTTTCATGTTTTTCAAGTTGCTGATAGCCCGTCGTCATGGGTTGTGATTGTGACGTATCCTTGGTTCCTGCTATAAGTACACCTAAGCTCTGTTGTAGTTGCCAACGTCGAGCTTCTCGAATTGACTTGTTCCTACGCAATGTCTTGGCAAGCATAAAAGCGCAAATAGCTCCAAGAAGCTGAAAGAAAAAATTGATTCAAATTAAAAAGGCCATCTAGAATTTATTGATCACAATCCCAAACCTGAACAAAAGCAACAGTGCTGGCTCCAGTTACAATTAACATTGCACTTTGTGATATTATAAAGTCCATACGATTTAAACAACCAACCTCATACTCCAATTGACACTCAAGTGTCTGACTGTTAAATTCATGACAACAAGATGGAGGCACATAAATATCCAGTGTTTCATTATTGCTTTTATTTTCGCTTAGTATAGGCTTCCAGTCCGCAGGGCTGAAGATTCCACAGCACTCAAGCTAAAATAAGACGTATTAAGCTTTCGATAATCTATTTTGGTATGCTTCACACGGGAAACCTATCTTTTTAAGAACCAATGGAACACCTAAAATTATTTCTGTTCAATTTTGACAAATTGTCTTTGTGTGAGTGAAACACCAATGGCTCAAAAACAACAGGTCTGTTTCTTTACTTTCTGGGTAAAGTTTGGGCCGGGAAAAAGTTTGCGCTGGAGCTTTTTAATATTGGTTTTGTAATCTCTATCACGAAATGAAAAGTAAAGATACCCATCTTGGGGTGTTTTTTGCTCAGTGACATTTATCATGCAATATCAGTAGAAATGGAAAATAAAAATACAAACAATTTTGTTTCAGAAACGTGAGCTCCTTAGAGAAATAAGGTTTGCCTTTTTTTAAATTGTCAAAAAGTGATGTCAAAGTTGGGAAACGAGCTTTACTGTAGAACAATTTTTTTCTTAGAATATGACCAAGAACCACACCCCAAAGGATAATACACGAAGTACGGAACAGCCTGTATATATGAAAGGAGAGTAACCATATTTATTGCCAATGGAGGAAATTAATTTATAAAAGTCAAGTGCTACGTGAGTTTTAGCTCTTAAGTGTTCGCTGTGAAATCAGATCCAGAGCAGGTATTCAGTGTATTGACAGATAATTTCAGTGCGTTGACATTCCCCAGAGCGCACTGGAGCACTGCATATCGAACAGACCTTATGTGTTCCATTTCTTCATTTTAAAATTTAAATTCGAACGAATGTTCAGCCGATTTGACCGCGGCGCGCGGGTGAGTAAAGAAACAGACCTCTAATATACCATGAGGAAAATTTTCATTTTGACATTTGAGTAACATGTTTAGTGCTTCTTGAGTGGATTCTCACTTCGAATCGAGAAGTGGCTGCCACTTCTCAGAGTCATGAAAAGCGATCTTTTTGCACCAATGAAACGGTCTGAGGATGCCTCCGAACGCTCCTGGACGTTTCTTTTTGTCCAATGGAACCAATGGATCTAGTACAATTTTCTCAACCATACCTATGATGAATGGATTGGGCTTACAACTTTATGCCGATTCCGAACGACTAATGAGAAATCGCTTTTCTTGGTAGTGAAGTTACTATCGGAGGACTTGCCAACCATTCGCGGGAGGCGATATCCGTGGAAAAACAATTTTATTTTTCGGGGATTCGAACCTCAAAACCCACGTAACAGGCAAGAATGCAAACCATTACGCCACGGGCACCACAGTTGCGCTGGTGAACGTCTTTTTACAACAATAAAATTTTAATACTTGCTTACACCTCTTTGCATGAAATCAACTCCATTCTTAAGATAGAAGTTTTCTTCGTATTGATAAAACGATTCGTTCATTGTTCGAATAAGCATGTTTCGCACGTCGCCTTGAAGGAAGACAGCTGCAACTGCTGCCGATAGTTCAAGGATAAAAACCAATAAAAGAGACACTCCGTACTGTAAAGAAAAAAAATTAAATGTTTTAGATGGAAATAAAGTAAGAAAATAAGGAACGAACTTACCAAATTGATTACTAAACAACTCTCTTTGTAAGCTCCCCAAGCGCCCATAATAGCGATTGCAATCATGAGGAATCCAGTTGTTATGATAAGAGCGGGTGGCGATAGGAAGTGGTCATCAATAAATTGACGAAAATCGCCGAAGATAGTTTGAATCGTAGTTCCAACCATTATCAATAAAATTGCAGTTAGCTGTAATATAAAATGTAATAGATGAAATTATTTTCGCTTGCAAAACATGTGAGTATCTAAACAAGTTCATGTTGAAATTTAGAGGAATTATGTATGGAATTATGTTATCTGCGGTTCTGATCATCCATAATCCATTCCAGATATTTCGTCAACAGCGCATACCCACCCAGTAAAAACGAAATAAAAGCATAAAGCAAATATAAATGTAAATATATACATTTATAAATTTAAATGCTTAAATATTTATATTCATATGCAGTTATATGTGATAATTTTTCATCTTTTATAATACAACAAGTTGGACACCAAACCATGTAAATAATTTGTCAAAAACTTGCCTACCAAAAATAAGTCACATCTCTGAGGTATCGGTTTTACTTATTCCATCACTAGCGGGAGATATAACTTCAAATTGGTTTTGACAGCTAATGCTATCAGTTCTGCCGGACGCAAAAAGTTAAAAGTTGGGCTACTTTTTCCGTTGCGTCCGTTACATCCGATGTTTATGGGCCAGCTCTCATAAGAACGTATGTATTTAATCGAGCTGTCAGTTGAATCCGGCAGCGAACGGACGCAACCGATTCTATAGGTTGGGGCCTTTAGAAATAGTAGATGATATTCGTCTGAATATTGACAATGAAAATGTGTCAACCTTGAATTCTCAAAGGCATTAAATTCTGTGTAGCATGAAATTCTTCTGCTGAATTGAAATGTTCGTCTTCAAAGAACTGCGGTTAGTCTAGTTAAAATTTTTTTCCATGAATGAACTCAACCTGAGTCGATCAGGGGTAAGTTCTTCGACTTTTTGTAAACTAATGCCGGTGTTCCTTAGGGTTCTATTCTCGCTCCGCTTCTGTTTTCGCTATTTGTAAAGGAAATTTCTGATGTTCTTAAGTCTTTAACCCCGGGGCTTGGGGCTACATGAACAATATGTGGCAAGCCATTCACAATACAACTTAACTTTTTTACATACACAATCAAATTTTTCGAAATTGAAAGTCAAGTGGTACGGAATATTCCAAGCCAGCTGAGAAGCAATTTGAGTAGCCATTAAATTCATAGCTTGATCAGAACAACATAAAGAATGAAAATGAATAAAAAAAAATGTTAAAAATTATTTCCAAGGTTAATAAATAAATTGAATGAAAACCAATTGACTGGCAAATTGTAAGTCGGCTAAGTCACATCCGAAACACGGACGCAGGAATTTGAAAGATTATGTATGTGAACCGATGGCTTGCCATATGTTGAACTTGTAGCCGCAGGGTTACAGCGCTTATGCTATCGAATGGGAATGATCGCAGACGCTACCGTGCGGTTGAACACTGGCCTGAGCAAAGTATTTTAATGGGCTGTGAACGAATTGCGACCCAACTAGAAGAAAATTCAAGCCATCTTCTGCGAAAGTATTATAGATACTGTATTCTTCCCAGAAGTAGACATGGTACTTCCAATCTTTCCTATATGACAAATTAACTTTGGAGGTCGCCGTCGTCTTGCACCCTAGTGCGGAAATCGAACAGAATTACAAATATCTAATGTCAAATATATAAGTTTTATTGATCGATCCTATTTAAGCTTTACAATAGGTTAAAAAACATAGTTTTGGAGACAAAAAAAAAAGATAGAAGCTTTATAATATAACCAAGCCCAAAGAGAATTATTAGAATAAAAGATATTTCATGTTTTAAAACTTTTTCATTTATTTATATCTCTGCTGTCATCTCCCTCATGGGAGGCCCAAAAATTGCATATCTAGTTAGCTATCTGACTCTTGAGTATGAATTTCACAGCTGTAGAAGGTTTTTTTTTAGTAAAGGTCTCAGATTACAAATGCAGTCGGTATGCAGTTATGCACCCCAAAGACTTTGAAATGTGAATAACTTCGACACACCTTCTACCAATTCCGTTTCGTGAAAATGTTAGCTGATCGGGTAGGTGAAAATTTAAATAAAATAAAGCTCCCAGTATTTTTTTTTTTGAAAATAATGGACTATACAATACTAAAACTTCACACGGGTAAATTTTTTCTTTACAATTTTCTGTTCTAATCGCTTATTTTGTTACAACAAATAGCTCTTTACTCAGAAGTCTACTTTTACTACATTAACATTTTTTTAGTCATTAGTGAGCTGTATGACACATCCAGTCCTTTAAAAGAATCATTTTTTCCCATTTTGAATTTTTCGCTTATCATTAGCAGAAAATTATGTCTTATCAGTTATGGAGGTGTTGAAATTGATAAGGTTATACTAACTGAATAACTCACCAATAATAGATATTATTTGGTTTTAGATATTTTACGGAAATGAATAACGTACTAATATCTGTTTTCCACAACGCTTTCACTTCGTAAACAAAAGATCCAACAATGAATGAATTCAAATTTTCTCTTTTGTTTGAAAAATACTTACCGCAAACATGAAACTGATAATTAGCAGCATAACCTTAGCACATTTCATGCTGGAGTTCAATCTATACGCGTCTACTACTGCCATCTTTGTCACCCTAAATTTCTTATACAGTAACAAAGGTTTCAAAAAGAAATAATTGCGAAAGTGTATACGAATATTTATCAATGTTTCTACGTGCCAACAAGTCACTTTAAAGATTTTGTATTTTGGGTATAACACTTTGTGTATGAACCAGTTGTTCTTACAGTCGAACTTGCACTGACATATTTTGATAACGAAAATACCTTTTGCTGGGCTTGCGAAAGCTTTGTCGTTGTATTTGTTTTAGAGATAAAATAGGGGGTTCATATCAGATAATTTCATTAAGTCATGATAAAAATTCGTCGTACCTTTTGAAAATGTGAAAATTGTCTCATGACGACCTTGTTAGTATTGTTCAATATTGGATCAGTGAAGGTATTTTATTTCTGAAAGGAAGTTTTATAGTAGAGGAAATTTTAAAGCTGGTATAGTTTATATAGAAATAATACAACCAAATTGCGAATTGGATGTGGAGTCTAAGTGATGAAGTGGCACTAATTGTTATGCTTATCACTCACGTCTAAAAATTAGTTGCATCTCATTGGCAATGCCTGTATCAAAAGAAACTAATCAACAAACTATAAATGCTGCAATGAATTGAATCGTTAATAATCCTAACTAATATTATAAATGTGAAAACAACTCTGTCTGTCCGGCTATCTAGAACCTGAAGAAGGACATAGGCTATATACTTTATCTCTATACGGAACGAAAACGTATACGGGAATTTAGAAACTGCAGCACCGATTTCAAAAATTCTTCCACCGTTAGAATGCTACACTATCGCCGAGTATTATAAACTTTAGTTTATCCCAATATCCCTACGGGAACGGGAGTGCTTACTATAGGAGTTAATGAATCGTTCTTTTGTTTAAGAAAAACACAACACGCACTTCGGTCTTTTATATTTTTATTAATAATGAAATAACGCGTCCGTTCACTCTCAATCTTATCTTCCTAATGCTGGCAGTCCACTCTACTTCTTCACTCCTCTTCTAGCTAGTCCCATTCGTACACCAGTGTTGCCGCTTACAATTCAGCCATCCTGACTAATACAATCGTCCCGATTGTCCTGCAACTGTCTCTCAATTTGAATATATGGCTTAAGGTTGGCGGCTTCCCACACTCCTTTGTAAGGTACCTGAGTCAACTGAAACCCTTCTACGTCCCTCAGTAAGTATCTATCGTTTGGAAACACCTTCTCTATTTCATATGGCCCCTTAAACTTAGGGATTATTTTCCTACACATTTCGGGTTGACTCTCAAAATTCTCAACCATTACATATTCTCCTTCATTATATTCTCTAATAACTCTATTTTTATCACAAATTTTTTTTGTTGTAATCCTGAGATTTTACGATTTTTTCAGCTGCTTTATCACGAATTCCTTTCAAATCTCTTACTACACATTCACTCCTTAGATCTTTCAAACTATTTCCTAATAAATCTGTAGCATCTCCTCTCTGTCCAACTCCAAATAATAAATAACTTGGGTGCGCACCAGTACTTTTATGAACGGTATTATTCATAACATATTCTATTTTTTGGAGCGCCTTGTCTAATGTTAGCTCTAAACCACCGCTGGTTATTTTGGCTAACATCGGTGCCAAGCTTCTATTTACACGTTCCACCTGGCCGTTGGCTTGTGGTGATGCTGTGGCAATTTTAATATGTCGGATATCATTTTCTTTCAAATATTCGTTGAATGCATTTGACGTAAATGCACTACCTCGATCAGAAACTATAGTCTTAGGCTTGCAATAATAATGAAAAAAAATTTTGAGACAAGTTATAACTTCACTGGTGTTCGTGGAGCGAACCGCCTACAATTTTGTAAATTTCGAAAAGGCGTCTTTTATCGAAAACACAAACCTCTTTTTACATGTCTTTAATGTCACCGGGCCCAAGTGATCAATATGAACCGTATCAAACGGTAATTCGCCTTTAGGTATATTATGTATCAGTCCTTCGTGCATGCCCCCTTTTGAAGACTATGCATTTGAGACAGTTATCTATGTGACTTCTTATTTTTGTTTTCATATTGGGAAACCAATACGATTTCCGTATGTTTTCTTGTACCTTATCTACTAGAGGTCTGCATGAATACATTCATTTACCTTTTCGAATCAAGCACAGTAGTTCAGTGTATTCTGTTCGTAGAATGCTTAGAAATTAGTGTACACTAAAAATGAATACACTATTCTATAAAAGCAAATACTGCACACCATTCGATCTCTTCGTAATAGAACGAATACACTGTTTGGTTTCTCTCCTAGGCTTGAATGCTTGATTTAAACAAAACAGAACAAGCCTAACAGTTATCAACACACCGAATAGGTTAGGTTAGGTGGAAGTGGCTGTCAGCCAATGAGTACATTGCCTGACACACTTAGGCCGCAAGGGCCCATTGTGATACCACAGAGATCAGCAAGTTAATCACCTACTGATCTCAGAAACCCGATGTAAGATTAACGAGTTGATCACTTATTAATCTTCCATTACTGGACTAGCCGGTTAATCACCTGCTAGTTGAACCACGTGGAACTTTTAATGTATTTCGAAAGACTTTAAGGGTCTATGTAAGCTAAGCCGCTAGTATCATCGAAGAAGAATTCACCGAGATGAGTTTTCCTCCTATGAAGTAGTGCAGGGCATGAGCAAAGAAGGTGTTGAACAGTTTCTTCCTCCTCCTCGTCCATGTAGCTTCTGCAGAAATCATTGGAAAGCACACCAAGTCTTTTGGCGTGTCTCCCTATTAGACAGTGTCCCGTAAGAACACCTATGGTAGAACCTAGATACAGGCGGTTCAGGGCTAGCAAACTCTTCAAGCGTTTTGAGTCTACACACTGCCAAACTTTTTTGGTTGCAATGCAGTTGTTACTCTCAGTCCATCTAGTGTTTGTTATCCTTGAAGCGTCTTGTCTAAGTGTTCCATTCTGAGCGTAGGGAAGTGGTCGTGTCTTTTTTGACTAGTTCGTCTGCCATACAGTTGCCTGGTATGTCCCTGTGCACTGGCACCCATGAAAGGTGAATGTTGAACTGATTTGACATCTCCCTCAGAGACATCTGACAATTTTGGACTGTAATGGATTTTGTAGAGACAGAGGCAAGAGATTTAAGGCTAAGCTTGGCTGTCCGAGAAGATTCGAAAATCCGTTGAGGATATGACATTTCCTTTGAGCCAAGACAGCACCTCCTTAATCGCCAGAATTTCCGCTTGGAACACACTACAATGATCGGGTAGGCGGAAGAAAAGACTGAGTTTCAGTTTTTCTGAGTAGATTCCACTTCCCACACCTTCGCTGGTTTTTGAACCATCGCATCGGTGTAAAAGTGTATTGCTTCATTTTCCAAAAGAGTGCCATTTTCCCAAGCTTCTCTTGAAGGTATGGTTACTTGGAAGTTGTTATCAAAAACCAACTTGGGGGTTGTGTAGTCGGATCGATTCGGTAAGAATCTAAAGTTATCTAGAATGGTAGTGTGGCCGATTTGATTATTGGTCCACTGTGATGTAGCTCTGAGTCGAGTAGCTGAGCTAGCTGCGACTTGTTTGCTGAGATATCTAGGGGTGTGAGATCTAGTAGTACATTGAGGGCGTCCGATGGGGTTGTCCTCAGTGCGCCACTAATACACAGACTAGCCGTTCTTTGAACTTTGGCCAGCTTGTTGTAGTTGATCATCTTGTCTAGTGTGGTCCACCAGACTATCACCCTGTATGTGAGTATCGGTCTAATTACCGAGGTAGACAGCCACTGGGTGATTTGGGGGGAGAAACTCCATTTCCCACCAATGGCTTTTTTACAGGAGAAGAGTGCCACGTTGGCTTTATTTACCCCTTCCTCAATATTGGTTTTCCAGGTTAGTTTTTTCAAAAATGAGACCTAGATATTTAGCCTGATTTGACAGAGTGAGAGTTACCCCTTTAACAGTTGGGGGTCCGAAGTCCGGAATTTTGTATTTCATCGTAAAGAGAACTAATTCCGTTTTGTGTGGATTGATATATTCAGACCACAATCTACAGCCCAATTGTAAAGCTTGTTAAGTGCTGTTTGTAGCAGCTCAGCTAGGGTTTGTGGGTGCTTGCCTGAAACGGCAATTGCTACATCATCGGCATAGGCTATGGTTTTGAAACCTTCGTCCTCTAGGTCGATTAACAATTTGCTAACGACCAGGTTCCACACTAGGGGAGATAAAACTCCTTCCTGCGGGGTTCCTCTATTGGCCATTCTGCTTGTTTTGTAGTTCCCCAATTCGGAACCAATGATTCTGCTGCTGAGCGTTGTTGTTATCATGTTCTTGATGTGTTCTTCTATGAGCAGCCCATCAAGGACATTAATGATTGCTGTATTGTTAGCATTGCTAAAAGCACCCTCTATGTCTTGGAATGCGACGGGAGAGTATTCCTTGTAGTGCAAGGATTTTTCAATGGTGCAAACCAGAGAGTGGAGTGCAGTTTCCCTTGATTTACCTACCTTTTGTATAGGCATGTTGCGCCGTTGAGATCAGACTAGGTTTAATTTCTTGTCTTAAGTCAATCATTCTTTCCAGTGTTTTAAGGAGGAAGGATGATAGACTAATAGGTCTTAAATCTTTTGGATTTACGTGGGAGCTTTTGCCGGCCTTAGGTATGAAGACGACCCTAGCTTCTCTCCAGGCCTTGGGAGTATAGGCGTAGCTGATGCATCCTTTCATGATCATCTCTAAGTTATAGATGATGATGTCTGAAACCAGCTGCAGCTCCGCAGGGATGATTCCGTCAGTCCCTGGTGATTGATAAGAGTCAAAGCACAGAAAAACAGTATATCTCTAGAGATAAGACCTTTGGTTTGCAAGTCGAGGCAAGTGCTCCTCGTCTGTTATTGTCAACGAGCTACCAGGGAAATGAGTATCCAGTAGCAAATTTAGTGTTTCTTCATATGAGTTGGCCCAGTTGCCGTTTTCGTCTTTTAAAGAACTTGGCATGTTTGGTTGATAGGATTTTATTACGAGTAAGTCTAGATGCTTCTGAGGAGTCTTCAATTTTATTGCAGAATTCTCTCCAAGAGGATCTTTTGCTTATTCGAAACCTTTTTTTGTAAATCCTTACGGATTCCTTATAGAGATCCCAG
This sequence comes from Melanostoma scalare, assembly GCA_949752695.1. Taxonomy (NCBI): domain Eukaryota; kingdom Metazoa; phylum Arthropoda; class Insecta; order Diptera; family Syrphidae; genus Melanostoma; species Melanostoma scalare. The sequence goes on from OX456984.1 coordinate 92,044,786, forward strand.
TCTATGGGATTTCTGGAAGATTTGGCTCGATTGAAAAGCTTCGCACTACCAAACTTTTAAAAAAAAACCTTCCAACTCAATGAAAAACCTACAAAGCTTCACTTGAGTTTATTTTTCGAAAAAAAATATTTAAACAACATAAAAAACTTGTTTTCGCATTAAACCATAATTAGTTTTCATAACGCACACAAGTCAGTAAATTAAAAACGAAATTTGTTAAATCTTTATGTTTCGAAGTGCCAACAAATAACTTAAAGCTTCGACAACCGAATGCTCGCATTCAACGCACCAGGAGTATGAAAACTACTGTCAGTTTTCGTCGCTGTGATTGGTCAAAAGTGTCAGAAGTTTCAGTAAGATTTTACAGTCGTCAAACGATTGTTTCTTACAATCTTGCTTCCAGTGGTTGGTGGAGAGCGATTTTACTATCGTCTTACAAATTTTGTCAGGGTCTTAAAAGCGTGTTTTTGCTGCCTAAAAGACGATAGTCGTCTAAAATGTTACAAAATCCGACCACTGGTTACATTTGTGTACTTTTTTTTTAAATTATTTAGAGACTATTTTATTTTTTTTAAAGAGTTGTTTAGGATGTTTTAGTAAAAAAAAAACTTACCAAATTGAATTTTTGGTGATTTAATATCAAACTCTATTTGCTACCACGCTCCTCATCCAGCTGATAAGGCTAGAGGTGGATCGGTAATCCTGATAAAAAAGAGCTTAAAACACCATGAAGAAGCTATGTTTACAAACGAGAATATGCAAGTAACAATAATTAGTATTGGTATGAAAAAGAAAGACTTCAAGTTGGCATCAATATACTGCCCGCCAAGGCATTCCCCGACTGAAGATGATTATACAGAACTGCTAAATCTACTAGGACATTACTTCCTTGTTGGTGGTGACTTCAATGCTAAGCACACCCATTCGGGATCCAGACTTATAACAACCATGGGCAGAAGGCTTTACAAAGCATGCCTCAAATACAATTGCGAGTTTTATTCTTCCAGATCACCAACTTACTGGCCATCGGATACTAGTAAAATACCAGACCTTGTTGACTTTTTCATAGTTAAAGGCATCAAACGAAACCACATAAGAGTCGAAGGTAATTATGAACTATCATCAGATCATACACCGGTGATTTTATCACTTAATGAATCAGAGATAATGGAAAAAAGTAATCCTAAGCTTGTAAATAATAAAACAAACTGGAGTGAATTCAGAGAAAAGCTTGAAAGCTATATTAATCTCAGATCCCCTATCAAATTCGACCAAATCGACCTTGAAGTAGAACAATTCATTGCCGATGTTCAACAAGCTGCAGAAGAAAGTACACCAACTTGCTCGAGTAGGAAGCAAACTGAAACAAAATACCCTGCCGAGATAAGAGAGTTGATATTGGAGAAGAGAAGAGCTCGAAGAAAATGGTAAAATACTAGATTTCCAGACGACAAAACAGCGTTTAACCGGCTAAGCAACGAACTGAGAAAACAAATCTACGAATTCAAAAATGATTCATTAAGTAGATTCCTGAAAAATTCAACGACTGATGCTTCAACCGATTATTCGCTCTGGAAAGCAGCTAAGCGCCTGAAAAGACCGCAGTTACAAAACCCGCCAATAAAATCTCTAAACGGGAATTGGATCGGAAATCCGAAAGAAAAAGCTAACCTGTTTGCAGAACATCTTGCGAATGTTTTTTAGCCATTCCCAGCAAATACATCTGAAAACAGCTTACAGTTTATTGATAAAGTCGATGAAGTTGACATACCAATTGTCACACTCAAAGAACTAAAAAGTATGTGTCGAAATCAACTATCGAACAAAAAATCACCTGGGTACGAACTAATAACTGCTCAGGTTATGAAAGAAATGCCATCAAAAGTCTTCATAAAACTCCAATTCATAATAAATGCATGCCTAAAGACCCAATATGTCCCACATCATTGGAAAATTGCTGAAGTAATTGTTATACCAAAGCAAGGTAAGCCACCAACAGAAGTGACGTCTTACAGACCAATATCGCTTATACCAATAATGGCAAAAGTCTTTGAAAAATTGCTACTGAAAAGACTAAGCAAAGTCATAGAAGAAAGAAATCTAATCCCAAATCATCAGTTTGGATTTAGAAATAAACATTCCACGATAGACCAAGTTCATAGAATAACGGATGCAGTTGAAAAAGCATTAGAAGAAAAACAACTATGTTTGGCTATATTTTTAGATGTTGCTCAAGCATTCGAAAAGGTATGGCATGAGGGGCTAGAGTATAAGCTGCAAAGGGACCTACCCAGGCAGTACTACGAAATACTAAAATCTTATATATTAAACCGGCTCTTCAGAGTACGGTATGATCAAGAATATTCAAAGCTATGTAAAATACAAGCCGGTGTTCCACAAGGATGCGTCCTAGGACCTACCCTGTATTTGCTATATACAAGGGATATTCCAGTGGATAACAACACCATTATGGCTACTTTTGCAGATGATACTGCAATTTTGGCATCCAGTAAGTGCGTCGTCAAGGCTGCTGAGAAATTGCAAAATGCCGTCGACACCGTTAGTGATTAAACCAAAAAATGGCGTATCAAGAATGAAGCTAAATCTGCACATATAAACTTTACAAATAAAAAGTTAAGCTACGTACTAATATTCATCAACAATCAAGCTGTACCTTACGCCAACACGGCCAAATACCTTGGGATGAATTTGGATGCAAAGCTAAAATGGAAAGAGCATATCAAAAAGAAAAGGGAAAAGCTCAACTTGAAGTATAGAAAAATGTACTTGTTACTCGGTAGAAATTCTGACCTATCTGTCGAAAATAAAATAATGCTTTATAAACAAGTACTTAGACCTGTTTGGACCTATGGAATCCAATTATGGGGCTGTACAAAGAAAACAAATACTGAAATCATCCAAAAGTTCCAAAACAAAGTCCTTCGTGGAATAGTAAATGCACCATGGTATATAAGAAATAGCGATTTACATCGTGACCTACAAATAGAAACGGTTACAGAAGTTGTAAGAAAACATGCTGTATCACACAATCAGCGACTGCATAGTCATATCAACTCTGAAATGGAGTCCGTATTAAATACGAGAGGCTTGAGTCCTCAATCATTGTTGTTGTTGTTGTTGTTTTTTTTTCACCATTAAACATCGCGCTCGATGACGACGAATGTTCGCTTTACGGTGCCTTGACGAAATGAATGATGGATCAAGCATTCACTCTCGCATATACACTCTTCAATGATTGAAGCCTGATTGAACGAAAATCAAAACGATTTGATTTTACTTCAAGCACACACACAATGCATACGTTAATGCTTGACCAGCATGTAAGAGTGTATTAGTGAAAATAACTCAAAACTCACGTATACATTGTTTTTTATGCTGGAAGCAAAATCAAATCGTTTTGATTTTCTTTCAATCAGGCTTCAATCATTGAAAAGTGTATATGCGAGATTGACTGCTTGATCCAGCATTCATTTCGTAAAGACACCGCAAAGCGAACATTCGTCGTCTCCGAGCGCGAATTTTAGTGGGGAAAACAACAACAACAACAACTACAATGATTGAAGACTCAAGCTTGAAGTGTGTATATCCAAAGTCAAATAGTATTTACTAATATACTCTCACGTGCTGGTCAAGCATTTGAACAGTGTATTACATGCTTGACAAACACTTGAACAGTGTATGCATATGCCGCATTAGATCCTATCCTAAAAAAGCATTTGAGCTCCTATAAAAAGTATTTTGCTCTCATAACGAAACTCCGAATCTTTGCTTTTACAAACTCTGCTCTCTTAATAGTCTTGTAAGAAGAGTTAAGATAACTTAGCTCTCAAAGGTGTAAATGGAATATTTGAGCTCTTGTCAGCGATAGCCATATTACAAAATGCAAACCGAATATTTCGATGTGATTTTAGATAAGAAACTGCAACTTCGATGAAATAGCTTAGCATGTTTTCTAAATTTCACTGTGTTAAATTTTTTTTGCTTGGCTGCGACTGCAATTAATATATATTTTGTTTTTTGTAAAGTAACAAAATAATAATAAGGTGCAGTTCTTATGTAGCTTAAGCCATATATTACTCAACTAATTTTGATTTAAGAAACAAATTTGTCTTTGTTTTCTGTAATGAAAAGATTGTGAACATGTTTTTGTTGGCTTACCATTTATATGCCATGCGTTGGCCTTTTAACACGTATGAGAAATTTGTCTCTATTTGAAGAAATGAAATGACAACAAATCACCAGTAGGTATGGAAGCACAAAAAAAGAAAATTTTTAATTACTTGGTAGGAATTTTTTGATAGAAATGGTAACCCTTTTTCAAATTAAAATTATAGATGATGTTCTTAAAATATGCATTATTGCGAAGGCGCTTTGTTTTTTTCGAAGTAAAATGTCTAAATTAGTAGATAAAATTTCAACCGCATGCGTTTTTTGTGGCTTCCCGTTTCAATTAATTAATATGTTATGTGCATCACCCTTGACTTATGAGAATCATTTCAAAATATAGTTATTTTCGCACACTATCATCATTTATTGAACAAGACATAAGAACAAAAATGAAATAGAAGTTTGTTTCTTTCTTTCATCCTTTTTTTTTAACAAGGCATCAGTAAGAGTAAGCAGAGCCTTATAAGATTCTTTCCAGAGGCATTTCGTTCACAATCTGTCATCTCATAAGAAGAACTAAACTCTGTTACAGACCAAGAGCTAACGACCGATTTGCTTACCTCATTTTAGCAAGGCTCAAACTTTGCTCATAGAAAGATTTAGGCCCGGAAAGTATAAAAGTGCCCGTCTTACACTCCGGTTCCGTCCATGAGGCCTTAAGATTAGGGCTTGAAGTTGTAAAAAATAAGTGCCCATTTACCTCATTTTAGCAAGGCTCATCTTTTAATATATTCTTCATTGATCCAATATTTACACAAAAAAAGCATTGTAAGACTTTTAGCTGTCCATGACATGCTGTAAGACGCTCGTATATATTTAAAAAATGACCCCATTTACCTCATTTTAGCAAGGCTGGTATTAACACCAAACTAAGATGACATAAAAACAAACACACATTTCAAGTGTAAGACGTTTATTCGGTCAATAACCCTCCGTAAGACGCTGAAAATTAAATTAATATAGAAACAATTATAGTCTATTGATTATGTCATTTCTTAAGGAACTCGACATTGAATTAACTTTTATTGCATGAATCGATTAATGGGTTAATTTTAGAGAAAAAAACCAAAGTCCTATTAAATTAGAGGGTGCGAATCGGAGATATGGGTTCTAAACCATCTTCATTAGTTTTTTCAATATATCTCGAGAACGAAACAAAATGTTGATGCAATTGGACGTTTTTTGTAGAGAACAAGTTTTCCCATAGAAATGTATCTTTTAAAAAATTATAAAAAAATATTTTTTATCCAAAATTATAAAATTCCCGACAGAAAAAAGGCAATTTTTTTCCAATTTTAGAGTTTTGTCAGTTTTTTTTAATGGCATTTCTTTCTGGTTGCAGATGGGTATAGGTAATGCTTCATAAAAAAGAAATTAAAAAAAAATTTCTTTAAAATGCTCTATGCAGTCACTAGCTCTCCGGCTATTAGGGAAACAACAAGTATCGCAAAGGGAGTCTAACTCTTGCTATGAGTAGCCAAGAGCCTCCTATAACTAGGCCATTTAAGGCTTATAAGAATCTCATAACAATCTGGGAGAGCTCTACAAGATTACATTTAACTCCCAGAAATAAGTGCAGTAAAGCTCTTGGAGAGTCATTTGAGAGTAAAAATGTTACTTGGGACACCAATGATAGTAGATGAGCCAAAGCTCTTCAAGTCTCCACTTCAAACAAAAGAAAACCATTCTCTAGAGAAAACTCTACCCTGAACTTTTTTACCTCAATTACCCCTCTCAAAGCCTACATTAAATACCAACACAATATCGTCGCAATCTTATCAACAAACTACACAATTATATCTAAATCACAATTAAACTTCTCAAACAAATATCTCAACCACTTCTACGAATCACAACCAAAATTATTCTACTAATAAGCTATAAGATTTAAATGGATCCACATAGCTCTAAGGAATTATCATTGAATAAAACGTCGACGCCTTTACCTGCTTTGGGGAGTACAGACTACAGACCCATCCACTTGTGGTTGGAGTTGTCGTCTCCACAGCAGGTGCAGGCATCGACTCGCACTTAGTAACAACTTCCAAACAAATTCACTTTCAAACAATATTTCCAACATAATGCAATGGAACATGAAAGGCTTCATTAACAACTTTAACGAGCTTAATATTTTGCTAAAAGAACGCTCCCCAGACGTAATATCTATACAAGAATCTCATTTCCCTATTCAAGCTAAACCCATAGTACCAAAACCATAAACTGGGTATTTTTGCAATCTCCCACATAATACAACCGCAAAACATGGAATTGATTTGCTTATTAAAAATGTTTTGTCCCTCACGCACACGTTCCAATTAGATCAAACATTCTCGTAACTGCATTAGAAATTCAATTAGGCATCAATGATCAATCTCATCAAATCAGTTTACATTCCATCCGATCAAACCTTTCGAAAAACAAATCTTGAAAATATACACTATACAGCAAATAAATCCGCCGTATATTCTTACTAGCGACACGCGACGTTAATTCTTGGTGTGTACTTTGGAAATCTCCCCAAACCAATAAGCGAGGATCTGATGATGATGTATCCGGATAGATTTTGTTTGTTGTTTACGTATTAAACGTTTAGCAGAGTCATAAACCCATTTCTACTAAAAAGCTATCTAAAGGAAATTATTTTTATTTCTTTTCATGTTGATTTTTGTTTTGGTTTTTAGAATCTTTTAAAACACAAAGGAAATCGTAAAAAATAAATTATAATCGTCTAGCAAAGATATTTTGAATGTTTTTCTGTTTTCAAAAGTCGAATTTTAATATTTCACAGCTGTTGTCTGCAGCAATATGGAAAAAGATATGTGAATAGTTCAAAAAGGAATCTAAAATAGGCTATCCGATAGGATCTTGAACGTACCCATTCACTCACATTGATCTTATCAGTTGTTCAGTGGAAATCTTACCGAGGGCAACGTGGCAAGTTTTAGACGAATTGTATAACAGCGATCATTTCCCTATTTTTACGAAAATGCTGTTAAAATAAAATACCAGGAACCCACACATTGCCAAATATACCTAAAACTGATCTAGCAAACTGAGTAAGGTTCAAAAGTAAAATTAATTCAAGGCTTGCACTAGAACCTGTGTTAATAAAAGCAGTGCAATATTATTTAGGTTAGGGGAAAAAATGTCTTTTTTTAATAATTTTTTTTTTGAATTTTTTTTTTACAAAGTGAAAACGTAATATCATTTCATCATACTTTAACATTACTTCAACAAAATTAACTATTTTACAAGTTATGGCGGTTTAAGTTCAACAGGTTTTAAAAATGGGTCCTTGCGGTGCCCACTAACTCAAAAACCGCTCCATAGATTTGAATGAGACTTATACAGTTTTTAGAAAACATAAAAATCTTGTGCCTGATTGATCAATGATCACATAGGTATTCACTTGATTATACTGTAGAACAATTTTTTTGCTAGAATATGACCAGAATCATATCCCAAAGTATGTAAAACGAATTACGGGACACACTGTATACATATATATATTAAATAAAAATTAATGATTGGGTACTTGGTCTCAAACTGTTCAACTATATCAAATCGTTCCCAACCAACAGAAAATTTTGTGTTAAGGTCGGCAGTTCCTTTTCCAAAGCCGTACCCCTCGACAATGGAATCTCGCAAGAATCTCCTTTGTCTGTAATCCTGTTTGCCATCGCTTTCGATGAACTGAACATGCTAATTTCTAAATATAAAGATCTAGAAAGATCATTGTGCGTATGCTGATGATGCATACATCTTGTTTAAACACAATGACTTGAATCAAACAAAAATAGTTTTTTCAAATTTATTGATAGAGATAAAAGAATGGTCAGTAATTACTGGTTCAAAATTGTTAACACTTCATGTCTGCCGTAAAATAAACTGTAAAAGCTTAAATTTATCCATCAATAATAAATTGTCATTGAAAATGTGGTTAATCTAAAAACTCTAAGTTTTATTTTTAATAGTAGATATAAATGGATTTCACACTGTATTGCCTTAAACAAATCGCTAGCATTAAGGCTCAACATTATTAAGTATCTGTCTTCCAATTTTTTATTTATCTAAATCTTTTCGACTTAGCAAGATAGATTATGCTTTTGCTATTTATGATATCCACCCCAAATCAACAAAAAATATACTTAAGCCAATATATCATGAAGCGGCAAGGAGAAGCTTAGGAGCTTTTACCACAAGCCCTATCAAGAATATCCCTGTCGAAACCGGTTTACCCACAGCTGAAGAAAGATTTTCCGAAATGGCACTCAAACTTACCGTTAAATTATGTGACCAAAATGGTTCCATAAAATTGACAAGGATGTAGCCCTAGCGATGAAACACAAACAAAGAAGAATTCCTTCAGCTATACATAATACCAATACCATACACATGCCATTCAGTTTTGAAGTTGATTTAAAGCGTTTCATGAAGTACACGCCATCATCACCACCTTGGCAGCCCAAGTACAACATCATCAACTTTATCCATTTGCGCATCGGGCAAACCCAATTAACACACCAACATATTTTAAAATGAGAAATGTCTCCAGTGTGTCCTAAATGCAACAATGTGATCGACATATTTCATCTATTAGGCCCATGTTACCTGGACCAAAATCATCTTCAACAATCCAACGCCAACACATCATAGAACTTCTACAAAATCCGAACAAAAACAATACTGAATTAATTAAAAAACTCCTTCAGAAACACAAAATTAAAGTATACCTAGTCATATAAAATTTTCATCATAATACATGTAAAAAAAAAATACATGTGTTGCAAATAATTAGCAAACTTAAACAAATCATATCAATATATAATCCTACACCAAACATAATCAGTCGTATTTATAATCCCATTCCAAAGTATGTCTAACTTTCCTTCCCGACGATCAGTCACCTTGTCGCGGTGGGGGGGCTTAAGTAGTTAATTTGAACCGAGCTCGATGCCGAAAGGTGGTCGAAGGATGGGGAAAATAAATGAAAAACCAAGAATTGATCAAAAAAAACAGTATGGAAGATAACCCAAAGGATTTTTATTCTCCAGGTGGCAATCGTAAAAGCGAAAATCCACCCGTAGTCTTCACTACGGCAGGGGCACGGATTCTGGAGGCCCCATCTAACATACTATCGCACACCTTAACTGGTGGATACACGCGAGTCGAAGGTACCGCAACCGATGACTCCTGCAGCTCTCTCCATGAAGCTCTTCGTGGTCTGAGCTGGAAAGATGAAGAAGGCAGCTCGGAGGTATTACCTCCAAAGCTAATCTCTCATCCGGGCTTAGCTGTTGGCCAGAGCGGTGCTATCACCGGACTAAGTGAAGCTGAACAAGTGGATCCCACTCCAACGATGGCACCCTCCGGAGAACAGCTTTCCAAGCGCCAACAGAAGCTGGAGAGAAGGCGAGCGGCAAAGGCTCAGTGCAAAGAGGACACCAGGGTGGCCGAAGGCACTGAATTAAGTTGCAAACCTTTGGTGACGGCGGCGAAAAGGGACAGGTCGGAAGAGGTCTCACCCACCAATTCAGGACGGTCTCCTGTAACCGAAGTCACCCCAACTTCTGCAAACGCGAACAGGGTCAAAGGGAAGAAGGTTTCCGGAAGCTCTGCAAATTGTCCTGTTGGTCTAACTGGAAAGTCGGTGAATGAAACTGAAGGAACAGGTCGCAAGACTTGCGAATTCGGTCCACGGACACTGGCTGGAAGGGACGAAGCCGGCATGGTTAAAACTCCTGGAGGTCCAACCGAAACGTTGGTGAATGAAACCGTGACTGCTAGTCAGTCTGGTCCACGGACACTGACCGGACGGGATAAAGCCTCGAAAGGAAAAAAATCCGTCGCACAGCGAAATAAAAGACGGCTGCCCTATAAAAGAGCGACTGTCCCGATTTTCAAAGTGCGTATCTGTAAGGCTGGCAATGACAACAGCATGACCATCACAGAGCGCAAGCACTGTGAAGATCATCTGTGAGAGCTGGCTATGGCAGAGAGTACGCAGATCCAGTCTGAGGGATGTTGTTTGGAGGACGGAACCTTTTTGGTCGAGTGTTCTAATCAGCAGACCGCTGACTGGCTACGTGCCTCTGTGCCTAAAATTCCACCCCTCCTAAATTCCTCTTTTGAAATTTACAGGGTGCCAGTTTTGACGAAAGCCATCTGCTTTATCCCGGGGCAACTCAGGAAAACTGAAGATGTGCTTCAACGCCTCGTCACCCAGAATGATGGTATCGACACTACGAAGTGGAAAGTTTATTACCACAAGAAGGCTAGGAATCGGGATGGTGAAGACGGTTCTTACCTTGTTGTGGAAGTAGATCAAGCTTCTGTGGCTATCATCAAGGCTAGGTACGACTCCCGTCTGCATTTACATCTTGGAAGGATTTATTTCCAACTTAATTCCAATCGGTGAAAATGATGGATGGATTACTAGTATTTATCAATGATAATAACTCAGATAAACCTTCAACATTCTAAGGCTGCTACTGCACTCCTATGTAGCAGGCTTTCCGTGTTGAATACAAAAACTCACCTCGTAGCAATCCAAGAGCCATGGGCCTGGAAGGGCCGAGTTCTTGATCTTGGAGGGCTACGAGGGTTTAATATTCTCTATGACGAACGGTCTGACTTACCCCGGACCTGTCTCATCATACCGAACTCTTTTGCAGCAACTAAACTTGATCACTTCTGTGGCCAAGACCTGGTTGCGGCTACGATAAACTACGAAACGAACGGTGAGTGGAAAACTTTCGTCGTTGCGTCAGTTTACTTTCCCTGGAACTCCATTTTATCCCCTCCCTCAAGACAGGTTGTGGATTTGGTGGAGTTTTGTGAAAACCGGAAGTTGGGGCTTATCATGTGCTGTGATGCTAACGCTCAAAACTTAGTTTGGGGTAGCGTCAAATGCAACATGAGAGGCAACCATCTTCTTAATTACATTCTGTCTTCTGACTTGAACATTAACAATGTTGGTAATACGCCAACTTTTGTTACGGCTATACGACAGGACGTAATCGACTTGACACTATCTAACAGATATGCCAAGGAGATTACTAACTGGAAAGTGTTGCTGGACGTGTCACTCTCAGACCACAGATACATTCAATTCCATGTAGCAAATGTGATTCCCACACCTTTAGTTACAAGAAATCCCAGAAAAACTAACTGGACACTTTTCAACGATGAGCTCGGTAATCTCGTCAAAACCCTACCTAAGCTCTCAACATCACAAAAAGTGGAAGATGCAGTTCTAGAAGTGAATTGTGCCCTTACAAGTAGCTTCGAGCTAGCATGTCCAGCTAGACAATTACCTAGTAGATCTATGGTTCCGTGGTGGAACAGTGAACTACAGAAACTTCGCAGGGAAACCAGAAGTATTCTGAATAGGTCCCTCAAGACCAAATCAGATGTCGACTGGAACCTGTATCGATCTAAACAGAAGGACTTTAAAAGGTTAATTCGAAGATCAAAGAATGCCTCTTACAAAGAATTCTGTGAAAGTATAGAAACACTCAGTGAAACTAGTCGACTTACTAAAGCCCTTAAAAGGAGCAAGGTAAACAAACTAGAAACGCTCAGGAAATCAGATGGTTCCTATACCGAGTCCAAAGCAGAGACACTCAGTCTTATGCTGGAAACTCATTTTCCAGGAAACCAGATATCAATCGGACCACAGCAATCTATTTCCCTTAGATCATGTGAATCCGATAAATCCACTCGACTTAGCTGGTACACGTCATCGTTAGTTGTTACCGACGAAGCCATCAAATATGCCGTGGCATCTTTTGACAGTTTCAAGTCACCTGGCACTGACGGTGTTTACCCAGCTATGTTGCAGGAAAGTATAAACCTTTTGCTTCCTACTTTGAAAAATATTTTCACTGGTAGTTTAGCCCTAGCGTATATACCAACTTCATGGCAGAGTGTTAGAGTCGCCTTCATACCAAAAATTGGTAAACAAGACTACTCACTCGCCAAGAGCTTTAGACCCATCAGTCTTACCTCCTTTCTGCTTAAGACGCTGGAAAGAATGGTTGAGATTTACATTCGTAAAACCTCACTCCAATTACACCCTCTGTCTCAGATGCAACATGCTTACCAAAGAGGAAAATCTTGCGAGACCGCACTTCAAAATCTTGTTAGCAGGATTGAATGCGCGCTTGACAGGAAAGAATTTGCGGTAGGCATTTTCATCGACATTCAAGGTGCTTTTGACAATGCTAGCTTCGATGGTATGTGTAATGCTGCCAGAGAACACGGTGTGAACGAGTCATTAGTGTTGTGGATTAAAGCAATGCTAATGAAGAGAACCGTAATCGCGGAGGCGGACTGTGGACAATATGTTGCAACGGGAGTAAATAAGGGTTGCCCACAAGGTGGCGTTTTATCTCCTCTTCTGTGGTGCATGTTGATCGACTCTCTACTTATAATGCTCAATGGTTCTAACGTTCATGCCCAAGCATATGCGGACGACGTCGCCGTGCTCTCGGTTGGCTCCAGCCTCCAAGCTGTCTGCTCCCGAGCACAGGCTGCGCTTTGTATGATTGACACCTGGTGTGTTAGAAACGGTCTCTCCGTCAATCCTATTAAAACCGAGGTTGTCCTCTTCACGAGACGTAGAAAATTGACTGGTCTGACCCATCTTACGCTTAAAGGCGTCAACATCCCCTTTTCAAATGAAGTCAAGCATCTTGGAGTTATCCTGGATAACAAACTTCTTTGGTCGAAACATGTCGAGTCTAAAACTACTAAAGCACTGTCAGTTTTCTGGCAATGTAAAGGAGCTTTTGGCAAGACATGGGGTCTTTCACCGAAAAGGGTCCTTTGGATCTATACGGCTATGATAAGACCAATCATCTCCTATGCGTCAGTTGTTTGGTGGAATAAGCTCTCGCGTAAATACGTTATTGCCTCGTTTGCCAAACTTCAAAGAACAATTTGTCTGGGTGTTACGGGGGCCTTCCCCAGCACACCGGGTGCTGCTCTCGACGCACTGTTGAACCTTCCTCCCCTTGATACTTTCATCATGGGGTGTACTCTCAAGACCATTTCTCGTTTAAAACGATGTGGTCTCTGGCACAATTCGCACTGGAGCTTTGAGGAACTCGCAAGCAGCATATCTTATGACCCACGTCTAATGGATATGCCGTCTGACACGATGATCCCAAGGCTCAAACTGCGTCAAAATTACTCAGTCAGCTTTCCTTCGGTTCAGGACTGGTTCGCTCCAGAATCTGAGCCTGGAAAGAATTGTTATCGTATCTTCACAGATGGCTCCAAAACCGACGAGGGTTCTGGTGCTGGTGCCTTTGTTGAGAACGACGACATACGACTGCACTCATCTTTAGGATCATACGCATCCGTTTTCCAAGCGGAGGCTTATGCTATCCTAATGGCCTTGAGCCACGTAACGAACAATGGATGGACGGGGAGAAGTATCTTTGTTTGCGGCGATAGCCAAGCTGTGCTTAAGGCCCTTCTCAACCCTCTAACCACTTCGAAAGTGATCCAGGAATGCAAGAGCTCTCTGAATGCGATCGGAAGATTAAATTCCTTGAGTCTCATTTGGGTTCCAGGCCATCACGGCATAACTGGAAATGAGATCGCCGATGAACTCGCTAGGCAGGGATCTCAGACAGCTTTCTCAGGACCTGAACCGTCGCTAGGTCTGCCAGCGTCCTCAGTGAGGGCTTCAATCAACGATTGGATCTGTGAAGAGCACAACCGTAGATGGCATGCCTCCATTGGATGCAGACAAACCAAGCGTATGCTCCCCAACGTTAGTAAGAAGACTGCAACATTTTTGCTAGCTCGTAGCAGAAAAGACTGTAGGAAGCTTATTGGCGTTGCCAGCGGGCACTTCTCTTTTGCCAAGCATTTAAACGTGTTAGGCTTAAGTGATACCACACTCTGTGAATCTTGTGGAGAGGATGAGGACACCGCAGAGCACTTCCTCTGTGAATGTCCTGCTTTTTCTCGCATGAGGTTACAGATACTCGGCGCAGACATGGTGAGAGCTGGTAACTTAGGCTCCTTACCATGGCAGCGTCTTTTGGCTTTTCTCCGAACATCTGGAAAGCTATAACAAATAGAAGGTTGCTATCTGGTAGTACAATGGACCGGTATTTAGGTCTGAGTGCTCCAGCTGGTATTTTAAAAACCTCCAACAAAAAAAAAAAAAAAAATGTCTAACTTTGGACAGCTCTTAGAACAGTGTCCAACTCCAAATCGTATTTATAAACACTTTCATCGCTGTCTAAGGAATGTCTAACTTAAGACACCGAAATTGGTTGTCTAAACTAATTTTTATAATTTTATACACTGTAATTATTATTCCGTAAATTTTAAGTACTGTAAAAGACCAAGTCTTATTTGTACATTGAAATAAATTGAATTGAATTGAATTGAGAAAAATAACTGTCCCTAAAGTGACATTTGATACAGCAAAAAACAATTTTTTTGAACATGTTATAAAACACTGTTGAGAGTGATAAGATCGAAAAAATTAAGTTGTTTGAGGTGCAAAAATACAACTTTCAACAATTTCATTTATAAATTGCACAAATTTCATCATTTTATGAGACTTGGAAAAGCTATAACACAAAATCAAATCTTCTGTTTTTTGGCCTAGTTCAAGTCCTACGCCACACTCTCTCAGAGCCTTTTAGTTGTTGTACTCGTATATCAAAACACAAACAATGGTACTACATGGATACACCATGAACGGCACCATTTAGTTTTTCGTTCAAAGTTGACAATTTGAGGGGCTATTTAGACAACTGTTGGAATGTATTTATAAATACGAAATTGGCTAAGGCTTGTCCAACTCTTTAGACACCGCAACGTCTAGCTGGACAGTTGTCTAAGGATGTTCTAAGCAAATTTTATAAATAATTTTTTCTCTTTGCAGGCTTTATTCTTTTATCTAAGAGCCGAAAGTTCTTTGAAGTTAGTGCTATTAAAACTTTGTTAGTAATAAATATAAACTTATTGTTAATTTTTTATAAATAAAATAAATCAAAAAATTATAATAACAAAACAAACAAACTAACAGTGTTTTTTTAAAGTAGGTACTAGGTAGTACACCAATTATAATATAATATTTGGTATGATAAAAATAAATGACACACTCTTTGCTCTCAACCCTTAAAATCTAAAATATGAATTAAGAAACAGTTCACAAGATTTCATTTCGAAAAGTTATTTTAAATTTAAAGTTAAACCCTTAATGTCTTTTGATCGACAACCTCACTCATTTGGGTATTATCCTTTGAGAAATAAGGAAGCATTGAATAATTATTGAACCTTTCAATACCCATTATCGTACGCAAATAGTTGAGAACTATTTTAAGTTTACTAAATGACAAGAATCCAACGTCACAGAAGCAATTAACATCATGTAGCAAACTAGTGTGAAAGCTAAAGGAATCCAATTTCTGAATTTAAATACCACTTTGGCAATACCATCGAAAATTGAGCATTCCTCACTAGGAATAAGTAGAATTTGCAGTTCCCGCAAGAAGCACTTCACATATTTGGTAAAAGATTGGATCTTATTCCATGATATATTTGACTAATTTAATAGTGGCATTGGCTCTAGAGGCGGATATTTTGAAAATCTTTAAGAATAGTTCAAAAATGGTAGAACTATGTATATGTTAAATTACTTACTAGGTGTAAAGTGAAAGTTTGAAAAACCATTTTGAGCTCTATTCTATACAATATTTCCAAATCAAATCAAAAACTGTTTCAGAATGTTTATCATTTTTCTTTGGTAACCGACGCGACGCGTCCTATGGATATTGAAAAAATCGTTTCAATTTCAATTTCGCTCGATCTTTTCGGCCAATTCAAATGATTGAATGCAAATAGTTAGCCGAATCCACCATTGAATGGTTGATGATTGAATCGTTCACGATATTTGAACAATCAACACAGCTTATTTCTCCAAGATTTTCCATTCCTGTAATTGGTAAATAGGAGAAGAAAAATATCTTTTGTAACTTCGCATGAAGCTTTATTTTTTAACAAAGCCATCAGCACAAACACTTCCATTTGTATCTTTTTGGTGGAGTGACCTTGATTCGCCAAATCTATTTTGTTTTACTTCCTTGATTTGCTGACTCGGAAAATCGTGGATGCACCCCCGAGCCCCTTCTCTTGCTACGCCCCTGCTCAGGTGGCGTAATAAAGTCGAATAAGACCTCAACGCGAAAGATGTTGGTTGAGGCCCAGGTTCACCTCGAAATGTAATTCCACCTGAGGAAGCAAGCTTATAAAAAGTTGTTCATCAGTAGGTACCTTGAGTGCTTACCTATGCGTTCAGCTTCAAAAATGTGTTTAACCGTTTAAATTGAAAAATGGTCAATTTGTTTGTTTTTACCCACTTTATTTTAACTTATAGCTGTTGTCATTTATTTTGTTTATTTAATTTAACAGTGTCAATGGCAGATAAAATACAACAAAAGGACTAATTAAACAAAAATAAGTAACTTAACCTTAATAATTAATTAAGCATGTAACAATTGTTTTGTATATTTAGATCCAACCAGTGATACCATTTCGAATCTTTACCTCACGGGCAATGTAACAAGCGAAGAGAACTCCAAAGAACTGTTTTAAATTGAAATAACGTTATGCATTTAACATAATACTTGATATTAGGAATAAGTGTTCATTTAAAATAATTTACCTGAATAACACCAATTATAACACCCGCCGCACCTAGACTGACTGCATGAGATCTTATGTATTCCGAGAATTCACTTAAGCAGCCAACTTTGTAACGGTTCTTATCTTCAATGTTTGGTGTGCAAGCAAATTCACCAACTATTCCATTTGGGATTGCACAGCAGGAAAGTGGTAACTTATCTTTGAAAGGTGTGCTCCAACTTTTGTAGTTCTCCGACCCACAGCAAGAAAACTTTGAAATGGAAAACAAAAACACCATTATATATTTTACAAGTACATACATTGATAATGCAAACTAATTAACCTCTCTTTGAACATAGTCCCACAAATATGTTGTACCATCATATCCATCTTTGCTGTAGTTTACTATTGAACCATCTAACGAAGTTTTAATAAGTGCTTGAGCATCACCCTTCAGAACATAGCCACTGATACCAGCAGCCAATTCCAAGATGAAAATAATTCCAAGTAACACGGAGAAAATCAATATGAAACAATAATTTTCCTTCAAAGCACCCCAGCATCCAACAAAGGAAATAATGAATATCATTATACCAATGACAATGAGAAACGTTGGAATTGAAAAGAAATTTGAAACCAAAAACAGTTCATAGCCATTAAAAACCGATGCAACGGCTACACCAACGGCAATCAAAATTATACCAGTAATCTATAAGAAAAGAACAGAAAAAAGCAATTAATACAAATTTATATTTTAGTGAACCATTCAAGTCTTTAGAACAAAACCGTGGTAAAAAAATGGGCACAGCTGGGTCGTACGAACTTGCGATTGTGTGCTTGTACACTATCAAAATCTTAAGGCTGAGTGCAAGGTTCTAGTATTCGCACTTCATAATATATTTGGTGGTAGAAGATTGACGAATACACATTAATTAAGAAAATTGAAAAATATTGAAAAAACTAAATAAATAAAAACGCCACTTACGTACATTATACACAATTCCTAAAAAAAATTAAACAAGAAATATGTTCCACAGCAAATGCATTTTTTCATTTAATTTTTCGCAGTACCTACTCTTTTTTTTTTGTATGTCATTTTGATAGATCTGAATTCTAAACGAAGATTATTTTTTTTTCATTTGTAGCATTAATATGTATCCTGGTCTTATGTTTTGTAAAAAAAGAGTAGGTACTGCGAAAAATTAAATGAAAAAATGCATTTGCTGTGGAACATATTTCTTGTTTAATTTTTTTTTATGAATTATGTATAATGTACGTGATATGCTTTATGTATGATAGCGTAATTATATATCAATTTAAAGCTTACCAACTAAGGATTAAAGTGGTGCAAAAAAAAAAATATAGGTCATCACTGATTTTTTCGAGATATTGGCTGGCAAACGTCAACGAAAATGTATCTATGCAAACAATTTTAAGGTCTGTCTTTCCGAAATATAAGGCATTTGAAAAAATGTATTTTATATGAAATGAAAGATATTTTTATGATCTTTCATATGATACCTAAATAATTGTCCTACGTGCTATACTTTTCGAGATATACGTAATTATTTGCAGAAATGTCAGATTTTTCCCATTTCCGGCGCTCAACTTCAAGTCCAATTATTTCAAAATCACCAAGACCGAATTCAAAAATATTTGGCAGACTGATTGGGCTGAACGTAAGCTTTCATTTGGTACTAGTCTCATAGGTGTACGCTCTGGGCCCAAGTATGCACCACCAGTGGCGGATCCAGGATTTGGGCATGGGGGGGTCCATTACTCAAAATTTTATTTATATATACGAGGTTTAGCAGATTCAATCAGAAATTATTTACATGATGTTGGCGTCGATTGCTCATATATGTATGGCCAAGGATTCGATGCAGCTCCGGCAATGAGTGTCCAATTCATTGGTGCACAGGCTCATCTGAGATCGTATTTCCCCCTGGCAATTTATGTACATTGCGTTACACATAGCTTTAGTTTGGCAGTCAATGCAGTATGCGAAGTGTCAGGAATCAAAAATGCGTTAGGAACTATCGGAGCGATTGGAGCATTTTTTCACTGGCCTAAAAGACAAGACGTTCTACACCAAGAAATTTCAAAAATGACAAACAAAAGTGAGAAAAAAAACAAAAGTTGAAGTCTTTTTGTCCTACTAGGTGGGCTTAGTCTCATGAAGCAGTTGGAACGTACGTTGAATTGCAACCGGCTGTTATTGAATCTTTGGAAGAAATCAAAATGTGGAAAGATCGAGATACTTCACAAAATGCATTGCATCTTTTGACAGCGATTTCGACTGTTGAATTCCAAATCGCCTGTCACATTATGGAATCAGTTAATGAAATTGCTACGCCGCCGCCGTTGCAATCAACAAAAAATCGTTGCAACGTTCAAGCACAAAGTATTGAAGACTACTACAGAATTTCTTCCTACATTCCGTATCTTGATACGTTCATTTCTCAACTCAAAAGTCGGTTCTCGGAACACAAATCCATTTTCCAAAGTTTTTTAAACAAGAATTTAACGAAAAGAAATGCGCTGACTTTTACACATTTTACGAAAATATATCGGATTGATCTAAAGAAAATTTTCTGTCAGAGAAGATGTGGGAGGCAACGAATCTAGATCCAACGGCCAGAACATCCAAAATGCACATAATGCTTTACTTGTTAGTATCTTTCGATCAAAAATTTACATGTAAAAAAGTTTATATGTGACGCGATCCGAGAAAAGGCACCTTCTAGGCAAAAGTGAAAGCTTACACAGCACGGTCTGAAAGGCGCTGATGTACCATTCAAACCCATCTAAAAAATCGTTTCTCTGAATTTATATTTTGTAAAAAATAGCGATGTTACAATTTCTGATTGCGCTTCATGAATATTCAGTAAAAGAACTTGTGTAATCTCATGATTCAACAATCGATTTTTTGCCTAGTAAGTCCCTTTTATCTGATCGAAACACATATGCAAACATCAATCTGACGATATTTTTCAGGTTATCAATAGCAAGTCGTTCAAGAATGTCGATATATTTTGCGAGTCTTGGCAGTTGGCAGTACTACCTGTAACTACAGCAAATCCAGACCATTTTCGACGTTGAGGAGAATCAAAACTTACCTGAGAAATACGATGGGACAGGAACGACTAAATGGTCTTGCTTCTTTAAATATCCATACCCATATTGAATTTGTCGTGGACGAAATTCTAGCGAAATTTTTCAAAAAACCTCGAAAATTTACCGACCCGAAAACCCTCCCCGTGGATCCGCCTATGGCACCACCTCCTTTTTGTTTGTTTATTTGTGATAAAAACGTTTCTTAGTAGCTAAAAAAAACTGTCTAACTTAGGTATTTTATAAAACAGTTACTAGACTTATCAATTAACCCTAGAACCCATACCTTGTTTTTTGTTACACTAACCTATTTGGGTTATCTCAACACCCCACCAACTTTCAAACGGTATTTTGTGAAATTAGAAACAATTTCATAAATACATATTTTTTTTTTTTAATTATTATTGAATTTTTGAACAATTTATACAAAAATTCAATTAAAAAATAGATTGTAAATAAAAGAAATTCGCTGTACAAAAAAACTCAAAAATTAAAAAAAAATTTTTTAGGCATTTTACAAAAAAAAAAAAAAAAATTTGTCGAAAGACGGAATTCAGCGGATTCATGCAGGATCTGAAAAAGAACATAAGTTTTTATGAAAACGTGCACAAAACAGTTTTTTTGTCAAATTATTTTCGGTATATTTTTTAGCATTTTCTTGACCCAAAAAGTCTATGAAATCTTCCAAGGCTTCGGAATTCTACTCGTCATCTTCATCACTTTCAAAAAGCAATCTATGTAGATCGTTCACAATTTCTGACATTTTTTATTTGTTCTTCAATTTTAACTAAAACAACACTTTTTCACTTTGGGAAACTAACAAATTAATTTACACAATATGCACTTTATTACAAAAAAAACTGTCGTAAACCTATTTGGGGTATTTATTCACCCCACTACATACGATAACCACGCAATGAAGAATACAAACCAACTGAATTGATCTGGGCTGTAAGGAAACAGTAAAAAAAATAAAACTCATGTTGGTTCGTTACAATTTCGGTCGTTACAAAAAAAAAATACAGGCAAAATAAATTTCAAGTGGGGTGCCCACGCACCCCGTATGGGTTCTAGGGTATAACAGAACTAAGCTTGCCTATGTCTCACAAAAGAAATAAAATTTTACTCGTGAGAGAATAACGATAGTGGGAAACTTAGTGCCAGTTTTTTAGATCAGGCTTGGTCTGTGGGTCAACTGGGTCAACCGCGTAACAAGCAGACATGCTAACCATTACGCCACGGGAAATTGAGAATGAGCTTTCTAATTATTTCTCATCATTTTTGACAAATATTTTTGTTTCTCTGTCAGACACCATTTATCAAATAAAATGAGTAAATAGGGTGGCGCAACAGAACGAGGAGCCTCATGGCCTAGCATTTCTCACAATCATGCCTTGTGAGGGAATGGAGGGGACCTACAATTTTCTACCGTTTCCGAACTGCTAATCGAGAAAGCGCTTATCATGGCAATGAATTTACTAACGGATGACTTGCCAATTCCTCGCTAAAGACGATAACGGTAGAGATCACACACCATATTCTAGGACTTCTAAAATTTGAAATTTCGTCAAAATCGTGCTAGCCATTAGGGAGAAAGTCGGTTTAAAAAAAAAAAACCATACTATGGGGGGAGCCCCAAAACTTTTTCCAAAAAAAAAATTTGCATCGCAAGAATAACTATTCAGAAATAATTTCTCACGCCAAGTTTTATTGAAATCGTTGTAGTGGTTTTCGAGTAAAATAGGTATTATCATATCGGTTGTATGGTAGGTACCGTTATTTCAAGACCTAGAGAACCAATTCCAAAAACTCCTCTGTCTGTAGGCTACCCCAGGGACCATAACTGCAAGTTTTAAAGAAAATCGCTCAAGCGGTTCAGGGCGTAGATAGCTATACGGACATACAGACAGACAGACAGAATTGCAGGACCCACTTTTTTCGTATTTTCTATCATCGTAATGTCATGTTGAATTGTTATCTCAAAATTTTTTTTCCTGCACGATTGCAAGACTTGCCTTATAGTACCTATAATCGCTAGTAAAAAACACCTAGAGTAACCGTGGCGCACATTTGATCGATATAATATCCCACATATAATGGTAAACGAACAAAAGATTTGACAATATTCCACACACACTTCGTCCATATCTCGATTCAAACATACTCGTGTTTACGAGCGCCGTTACGGAAGACCATGGCTTCTATAAACTTGTATTGACGTTTAAGCTCCAAGTTCCACAATATTGCTGTCGTTTGTTAGTAAATCTCCATTTGCAAAACTCATATATTATATTATGTAAACTGCCCTATATAAAAAGAATCAGTTCGTATATGTGTTTGTATAAACGTATTAACTCATCGTTTTAGCCGTTTTAGAACTTCCTATTAATTAAAAAAAAAAAAAAATCAACGAGATGCTGCTGCTTGTTCGTATTGAAACATAATTATGAATTAATTTTTGTAACGTTTGGCGTTCGAGCATTGCTTTTAAGTCTGTTAGGTGATGTTAAAATCTTTTGCTGGAACTCATAGTCCTTGTCCTGCATTGATATTCACCTCTGCTAATATTTACAAGCATAAATTTATATACTCACCAAGAACACTAAATTGAATGCAAACAGAGTGTACCTAATGCCATTAGCACTACCGGTAAGCAAGGACATCTTTGTAAATTATGCTTTTGCTTGTTATCTGAAAAAAAAAAAAAAATGTATATATGTATATATATATATGTGTATACTGTATAGCTATGTTAGTATTTTCATGACTGCAATGTACAGTCTTTCAATAGATTGACTGAAAGGCTTTCAAGATAACGATACTACATATTTAAATGAATTTTTTTTCAAGAAATATGCTTTTTTCGTATAAGTAGCTTTGAACGGTACATTTGATAGAGTGACATATTGACGATAAAAGGGAAAGTAGAATCCCATCGCTAATATATATAGGAATATGCTTATTTTTGAAAAACACTGCTGTGCTTTCATGCACTAGTTTAACTACTGCCAAAGTGCAATTTGGCTTGTTGAGCTTTATTTGACCTGCTGCATGAGTAACACAATAGAGAGACTAATGTTAATGTATTCTTCGCATACCAAGAAGTTACACATCGTGAAATTCGTAAGATTAAGTTACATATCTTGGTAAGTTTTAAAAGGATAAGAACACTGTTACATTGGGTCATATGTATAAAACGAGAATAATAATTTCAAATAAAAGCTTAGAGTAAACACTGAAACTTTAAGTAAAAAGTTAAACTTATAGAATATACACAGTTTAAAATGCATACAATAAAATATATATCGGCAAATATTTTCAGTGTATGTATGATAAATTCATCCAAGTAAATACCAGAATTAAACAAAAATCGATACTAAATACTATTTTTTCCTGTATCATATTTCGATTTTGTTTCTTAAATTTACCATTTAATTTTAATTTGAAAAGTGGTTTTAATTTAAATTTGAATAATTCTAAAAGTCTTTTGAATTAAAATTGAAACTCATTAAAAGGGCAATCCAGTTAAAAACACAGAGAAGGCAAAACGGAAATACTACTTTGATGAACTCAATTATTTTGCCAATCAAATTTTGTCCGGAATCACCTGAGTAATGGCGTTTTTGAAGTTATTGGGTCATACTTCTTTTAGCCCCTTCAAGAAAAATTTATAGGACAAAAATATTGCAAAACGATTATCTTGATATTATTCATTTATATTGTCGAATGAAGAAAAAATTTAGGCTGCGGTTAAAAGCATTTTTTGTCGGACACGTCTATATGCACCCACGGTGTAGTTATTGAAGGTTGGTGTAATGCTGGGTTTCCACATGTCACTAAAATGACATAGTTTGACAGATCAAAATCTTGTCAGTAATTGATACAATTGACAGTTCATTTCCACTTGCGTCATTTACTGTCAAAAAATTTGTTGTCATTGCATTGCCCGCATTCACAGCATTTTCGAATCTTCGATATTCAATCTGTCAGTTCATGAATGCAATTTAAGCTCTGTGTTATATATAAAATTGTACTGTGATTCACCTTTCAGTTCTACATGGTTAGTGGTAAAAGGAATTGGAAAACATACAGATTTTCCCACTTTGAAATTAAGGAATTCGATTTCCACGTTTTTGTGCAAGGTAGTATGCAAATTAAACTCACTTCAATCAATTTTGATAAAAAAAATTAAAATCATGTGCCCTCAAAAATATATTTTCGTTGCTGATAAATTCACTTTCAATATCAATTTACAAAACAGAATATCCGAACATCAATAGGCGCGTTTTATCGAAATTCTATGTGAAGTTATGTTCATTTCAGTAAAACATCGCTCATGGAAAAACAACAACTCCTTATGTCAATAGCCTAAATGAACATAAATATCGCAGTTAGCTAACTGCACAACAGGGATGGTTGGTTAAATTTCTTTTTTGGCACCCAGAGGTTGGCAGTCTTTGGGTTGTGTTCGTTCATATTTTCTGATTTTCGACAACAGATTGAATAAGTCTGTTTCTTTACTTTTTGTGCACAGAAATTTTTTTTTTAAGGAATGGTTGTAAAATTTTTTCAGAAACTCTCTGAAAGAGCGTATTTGTCTTAAAAGTAAAGAAACGCCTTGAACAAAACATTCGCAGCAACGCAACGCTTGGAAAAACGTCTGTTTGACAGTTGTGGTATTTGTTTTGGCTGTGCACGATTTCTGTCCACAGAAATTCGCATGGTGGGGAAATTTTTTTATTCTCTCGAGAGCACTCTCTTTTTTGTGCACTGCTACGAAAAATTGGAACGGGATTAGACTGACTTTCGCCGAATTTCGGTGCATTTCGTGCGAATTTTCAGTAAAGAAACACACCTAATAGCTAATAGAAGAGTCAGATGGTGACTTGGTGGGGACATAAATAGACACGCAGTTACTAACACACACACACACGCACACACAAGGAAAGTTTCGCAATCGGTCAGAAAAAAAGAACATCAGACAGAACACATAAGAACATCAGAACCAAGGCAACCAAAAACTTGAGTCACAAAATGAATCTAATTGAACACAGCCATTGCGAAAAAAAATTAAAGTGACATTTGTTTTGTTTACATCGAAAGTAAAAAGTTGAAATGCGGCAAATAAATTGAGAATCGAGAATTAAATAGAGAAAAATAGAAATGGAAAATAAAAGGTATGCATTTATATCCTTCTGAATGCAAATTTTTAATGGTTCTTATCCTTAGAACAAGTGCAAAGGGTACCAACTTTGAAAGTGAAAATTGAAAGTGACGTGCTAAATGAATATAAACCAAAAAATCGTTTTATTCTAAATGAACATAACTGAATATAGAAAATTCCCAATAAAACGCGGCTAATAATAATCAATTTCAATTCAACAATTAAGCGAAAACTAGTAAAACAAAAAACTAACCCAAGAATACCGAGTAAAGTCCGATTGTCATATACGTTGTTTTCCTTGTTTTGACAACTAGAACT
This sequence comes from Melanostoma scalare, assembly GCA_949752695.1. Classification (NCBI taxonomy): domain Eukaryota; kingdom Metazoa; phylum Arthropoda; class Insecta; order Diptera; family Syrphidae; genus Melanostoma; species Melanostoma scalare. The sequence goes on from OX456984.1 coordinate 92,070,227, forward strand.
TTTTTTAAGAATTTTCAGACTGCTTTTTCCATCTGAAAATCTATGTTCGAAAATCTGAAAAATCTAACTGTCAGCTAAATGTCAGCTGAAACTTCTGACACTTTTGACCAATCAGAGCGACGAAAACTGACAGTAGTTTTCGAAGATCTGGTGCGTTGAATGCGAGGATTGATAAAGAAATTTTGACAAAATGTTTTTTCAACTCAATGAGCGCCATTCCCACATGTGTTGTCATTTCTGAACTGCTAATGGATTGTCAATGAAAATTATTTGCCTCCTTGCTTTATCGAATTTTTGTTTTGTGTTGCAAGGCTTTCATCTTTTTTAATTAATAAATTAAATAATTTGTGAAATGAAAATAAAATGAAAATTAATTTATGTTATGCCTGCTGTGGTTATAAGGCAAAGAAAACCTTTCAGGTGGAGGGACGGGGTGTTTATATACCTTGAGGATAACGCCGGGGTGAACAATCAACAATAAAGGTGAAATAAAAGGTTCAGCTATCACTGGTCCTGTTGCAAAAGAGTGTGCTGATTTATGGCCCCGCGTCGCATCAAACGCAATCTCGATTAGAGAGTTCCATTTCAAGATGGCATCAGCCTTTGGAACTCCAACAGCCAGAGAAATGCTTTCCCATGAATTATTATTCATGTCCCGGTTCTTATAGGACTTGCTGTTGGAGTTCCAAAGGTTTTCAAACACAACACCTCCACGTTGCTTACAATTTTTATGGAGGATTCAACACTCCACTCAACGACGAATGAACGAATATTCGTTAATTTTGACATTTCATTCACATTTGTGTATTACATTCGTCAGGAATAACTAGCACAATTTACATCCAAAACAAAAATGGAGAATGATTTTGAGGTTAAACACGCGCGAAAAATTAATTCGTTGTAGTGTGGATTGTATGTGGAACGAGAATAAAATCTGACAGTTCGTACCTAGATATTTATTCGTAACGAATAAATTTCTTTTTCTCTTTTTTTTTATTTTAGGCACAAAAATAAGAGTTTATGCACATAAAAATAGGTATGAACTATATTTCCATCGTTTCCTGAAAAATTCGTGAGGAATTTATGCTAGCAAGGCACTTAAAATCACATTTATTGATTTATTCGACGTTCGTTGGTCGTGCTCATGTGAATAGTCCTTAAGACCGCATGTTCAAGAGAATCAATTACAGTCGTTTTAGTTGAAAGTTTCCTAACAGTGTTCGCGAATTTGAAAATGTATTTAAGTATTGTTTGATGCGGATTTTAAGCCATTATTTGCCTTACTTTTTCACTGACAAAACTAATAACACCTTAAGCTCGCGCGAATTCTGACAACGCCATGAGATTTTCACTTTAAACACCTGCAATAAGGCGGTGTTAAACCAACCAACACTACCTACACGACCTTTTTTCCACTCACATTACGCCTAATGCGGTGTAGAGCTACATAAAAGTATTTGGTTCTTGTCTTATAGACATTTTTCAAAAATGCGTTGTTACACCCACCTACACTGTGGGTGCATAATGGACACGTCCCTTTTTGTCACTCGAGTATAATAAAGGATCCGCCAAATAACTTTTTTTTTTGAAAATGCTAAAAAAAAAAATACTAAATATTTTCTCAAATTTCCTTTTTTAATTGAAAGCCACAATAATGACAGTAATTTCATTCAAATGGCTGCTTCGGCTGGCCACGCAGTAGCCTACACGATCGGTCCAATTTTTAAACGCATTATCGATTGTGTGCAGTTGTATTTCACCCATAGCTTCACGAATATTGTCCTTTAAAGCGTCAATTGTCTCTGGCAGTGATGAAAATTGACTTTTGTCGATTGTACTGAGAACTGAAAAAAAATTGTACTGAAAAAGACCAAATAGTACTGAACTTTTTTAAATGATAAAGCAACGCAAACATTGTAAATAAATATTTTATTTAAACAAAAATACTGTAAATTAAATATGCCCACATTTCATTTTCATACATTTTATCTAAAACAAGTCTTATGGACGGATAGCAACTTTGGCAATTACATTCATACATATACAACATGTATATGTTTTTCTTACTCGAAAATTTACTTTGTAAATGTCTATTCAATAAACTTTTTCGAATAATAAAGCTGTGACAGCATTCATTTTTGATAAGGTTTTTTGTTTCTATTAGTGCAGAACACGTTTCCACCTGCATTCGGTTTCTTAGTTTTGTTTTTATAATATTTTGGTAGGAAAAAATTCTTTCGACGTTCGGGGACGAATGAGGAATAGAAAAAGCACCCTGGACAATTCGGTATATATTTGAAAAGATGAACTCGTTGCATTCATTTTTCACAAGCCCAATTTCAGCCCAGAACTCAGAAACAGAAGCATTTCTAAATTTTTTTAAGTGTTGGCAGTCAGCTAGAGCTCGATATTCTTTATTAATGAGTTCAATGTTTTTTTCTTCCCCAGGAAAAAATCTGAAAACAAATTGAACTATCGAATTTACGCGTTCAGCTTATTCTTTTATTCGGCTATTGGGGCGCGTTTACAAATACTTTTCTTGTTGTGAAGATGTGTTGAAGTCTGACTGTTAATATTATATTTGTTTTATCTTTGAGATTTATGAAAACTATGTATTTTAAAAATTAAAAATAGTACAAATTGTACTGAAAATTGAGGAGGGGTACTTGCGTACTCGGGAAAGTCCAATTGTACCGAATTCAGTACAATAGTAAGCCTTTTTGCAACTGTGGTCTCTGGCTTGTCGGCGTAACACTTATCTTTTACGGCACTCCACAAATAATAGTCCAACGAACGGTGTCAAATCGCAGCTCCGAGGTGGCCAAACGACATCAGCTCTGCGGCTGATAATGCGATCTTCAATAACAGGACGCAACTCATCGAGTATAGCTTCGGCTGTGTGGTACGTAGCGCCGTCCTGTTGAAACGAAATGTTGCCAATATCCTCCTCTTAAATTTTTGTGAACAAAAATTCGTTCAACATGGCCCGATAACGATCGCCATTGACTGTAACGGCCACTCCTTGCTCATTTTCGAAGAATGCCTCTGGACCAAAATCGGCACCAAACAGTGACTCGTTTTGGGTGTATCGGCTTTTCAATGTATGCGTGCGGGTTTTTTGTGCCCCAAATTCGATAATTTTGCTTGTTTACATACCCACCAAGATCAAAGTGAGCTTCATCTGAAAAGATGATTTTTTTGGCAAAATCGGCATCTTCTCTGAGTCGATCGCAGGCCCACTTAGCGAAGCGAAAAAAAGTAATGTCGCAATATTTCCCAGCGTTGTTCAAGCGTATCGTATACCCAACAATATTTGTTCAAGGTTCAGCCGAAGGATATAAATAATTATTTGTCAAATCAGATATGAGATAAGTGTTACCATTCACGAAATAATCACTATTTAAAAAAAAAAATGCTAGATGGCGTACCCTTTATAATGCTTCACTTAAAAAGTAGTAAGAATATGGCTTTCTTACTACCTGTTGTAGACGCTCTATTATAATTTATTCGAAGCATAAGATTTACAAGAAAGTGCAGCAGTTTGTCCTTTACTAAAATAAAAAATTTATAGTGTTCCGGGTAGAGACGGTATGACGGTACGACTCTGTCGAAAGAAAGTTCTTCAATAAACCAAATCATGCTTTTGTGCGGATTTAAAAAAAAACAAAACTAGTGTACTATTAATGAAATCTCATCGGCCGTCAAAAAAGTCAAGTCTGAAGCTATGCAACTGTTTTTGAAGGGTAAAAATGCCAAACCAGGGGTCAGCTTAGTGTTCATCAAGTGACAAAGACATTAATTAATATCAATATAATGAAAATTTTTAAATCCATTCAAAATACTTTTGATCGCGTACTTCTTCAAAAAGATATCGATAGCTTTGGAACATGGTGTTAAGAGAATGGTACTTGTCTCAACCCCTCGAAGTGCCAAACTATGACTTTCTCCAAAAAAATGGGAACCTAGTAAAGCTATGTATTTGATGTCTGGTTATTCATTATGTTATATCTCAAGTTTTCGTAACCTAGGTGTTTACTTCAATATTAACCTCGAATTTAGTGAGCACATAAACTTAATTGTTAGGAAAGCAAATTCTTTGCTAGGTTTCGTAAAGAGGTGGTCAAAAGAATTTGATGATCCTTATGTAACACTACCTTTGTATAACCGCCCTCATCTCGAGTACCCCTCACAAGTTTGGTCTCCCCAATATGAAGTTCATAAACATCGTATTGAGGCATTACAACACAAATTTATACGTTTTTCTTTGAAGGGTCTTCCTCGGGAAAATCTATTCAATCTACCTCCTTATGAACATCGAATTCAACTTTTGCAATGCGATCTGAGTCCTACTTTCCATTCAAATGAAACGGGCTTACATTTCTTTCAGAAAAAGAAAATAACTCGACGTGTTACAGATGAAGAAGGGACGAATTTTCTTTCCTTAAACCCCCGAAATTTTCCACTCTAGAAACTTTTGATAATTAAACCTAAAAGCTACAAGAAGTTAAGTTTTACTTTATTAAAAAAATTATAATTTTTTACTTTAACTTCTTCATATCTCTTTTACAAAAAAGTTGTCAGTCAAATTTTTTTCAATAACTTTTGCATATACCACTATTTGATTTATTTTGAGTAAGGCTGTACGCTCACATTCAGTACTGATAGCTCATTGAATGCATATCTACATTTCAATGGAAACCTACTGATTTTTGCGGAATATGTGGGCTAGGTACGGTAAGAATAAAGCGGCAACTGAGTAATTTCAAAAGTCATAATTTTTTTCTCATTTTTACTAACAGGTATTACAAGGCAAGTTTTGCAATCGTGAAGATTAAACATTTTGAGATAACAATAAAACATGACATATATATTGATATTCTTCAGAATTTGCAGCTACGTTTACTGTAAAATAAAACATAATGCGCCAAAGTTCACCGAAAATCAGTCAGATCCTATTCCAGCACAGCGATTTTTCGTAATTGTGCACAGAAAAGAGTGCTCACGAGAGAGTAAAAAATCTCCCCACCCTCCGAATTATGGCAACCAAAATTTCTGTGAACTGAGATCGTTTACAGCCAAAACAAGTACAACAACTGTCAGGCAGACGTTTTTTGTTTTTTCTAAAGATAATTTGAATGTTTTGTTCATGACGTTTGTTTACCTTTATAGGACAATTACACTCTTTCAGAGAGATTTTGAGGGAATTTAACCCCCACTCTTTAAAATATGTCAGATTTTGAATTTCTGTGCACAAAGTAAAGAAACAGATCTAAAGGCAAATACAATACCAGCTATGTATTAAATTAAACTTTTTTTTTCGAAAACTGCTCTAACGATTTTGATTAAACTATATGTGAGGGATTATTTTTAGTTTTCTTTCTAATAATGTAAAAAAAAATGAAAAAAGTCTAAAAACGGTATCTCGTCGCGTCGTCTGCTCTTTGTTCTTGTTTTCATAGTCTATTTCTGAAGTTTCACATCACTTATGGGCCTTGTGGCAAAGTCTTTTATTCAAAATGTGTTGGCTCTAACAATTCTTAACATTCTTGGATAAAGTAAATTCATCGAAAATTGCCAGTTGGTATTGTACTGAGTGCAAAAAGATCTCTCTCTATCTTTGCTATTAAAATGTCCAATTTCAAATTGAATATTTTAAAACTCTCAAAAACCTTTGAGGAACTTCAAAAAGTTTTCAATAATTTTGTTTAGAGTCTAGATACTTTTTCTTCTCCTTTTCATTCATCATTTTCATCAACTTCTACTGATGACTTAGAGCAAACTATAATTGATAAACCAGATAAATTGAATGATCTCAAGCCTCAGTCAACTTTTGCAGCATTGAATTCGAACAAAAGCTCGAAAAGAAATCGTGACTGTTCAGTTACAATTCAGGCTTCTGTTCCTCCTCCATAGCGAAAAACATTGAGGAGTAGTTCTTATTCAAATAATATTCAGTCTGATAGTTTACAGACTATTTAAGAATCTATTGAACCAATGGACGTTCCAGCGACCCAACATGATGCTATCGAAAATGTTGCGCTCCGAACAAGCAACCTCATGGAAGCGGCTCCTAAGCCTAAATCAATTTTTGTTTCAAGGCTTAGACCTGAAATAGCTTTGGAAGATGTTTTACGTCAATTGGTTGATAAAAAATGTATTCCTTCAGTTACCTCCATTAATTGCAATAAAACTAGCAAAGCTAATGGTTTTGTTTCGTCCTTTAAGTTGGTTACCCCTCCTTCTCTGATTCTATATTGACTATATAATCTTGGCCTACTGGTACTCTCGTAAAAGAGTTCTCAGTTCGCAAGAATACTAAGATGGTACCTGAACCACAGTCTTTCCCAAAAAACTTAGTAGACTTACCCTCTTCTACCAAAATGTTAGAGGGCTTCGTACAAAAATTACCAATCTCTACTTAAACTCTCAAATTTTCTCGCATGACATACTTGTTTTGAAAGAAACATGGCTTGATTCTAGTCATATCTGAGCTTTTTTACCATGAGTTCTCAGTTTATGGTAAAGACCGACACTATGAAAAGACAGAAGATGTGGGAGGTGATGCTTTGATTTCTATAAGAAATATTTTTATGTCCTCCCAAATAACTTTTCCGTTCGATTTGACAATTGATGTATTGTATGTCAAATTTCCCGTACAATCAAATAGTGTTTATGTTGTCAAAGTTTATATTCCTCCTAAGGGCCGGTTTGTTCAGAGTGGGTTAAATAAGCAAATTGGTTATCAAGGATTTTTCTTAATCAATGATTAAGATTCTGTGATCACCAATGAGTGTTTGCTCACCTATTTCATAGCTGGGTTAGCAAATCATGGGTTATTCAAAAATCGTTCCATTTTCCAGTCTATATGCCAAAACTTAATCAAGGAAATTATTGAAAATACATACATTTTTTTCTGATAGAGTCAGTTCTTTTCTCGGTTGTCAAAACTATCGAGATTTGAATTTAATTTCGTTTTAGTTTTAAATATATTTAGGTATGCCGACTCGGAAGACCTAAATAAAGAGTCCCAAATTAATTGCCAATTTAACAGAGCTATGAGCTGGTCATCAAAGCAAAAAGCATTTAGCATAGCTCTCAAAGCTGCACAAGAGGCAAAAGCAGCATCAAATGCTCAAACCACAGCCGGACAACAGGCTTCCCATCAGGTTAAAGCTGAGTTGGTTGAAAAAAACTTGCAAGCTGCTCGTGCTGCAGAAGCTTCATTGTTTGGAAAACAGGGAATTGTCAAACAATTTGAAAAAGAAATTGACGAAGCTGAAGCTGTAGTACAAGAAGAAACTGCTTGCATACAAAATACCCAAAATAATGTAAATAATGCCATGCAAGCTGCTCAACAAGCAACCACACAACTGCGGACATTGACTCAAGCAGTGCAGAACAGAAAAAGGTCATGATGAAGAAACTGTAAGTTTTAAAAAAGAAATACAACGGCGCCAGCACAAAATAAGGAGGCGCATTAAACAAAAAAATAAACAGGCTGCTGAAATTCTTCCAGCGGAGTTAAAATCCTAAGAAAATTCTGCCATTTATGGGTAAACCTTCACTAACCACTTAAGCCAAGCCTGTACTTTTTTTATTTTTGTTTTTATTTATTTTACTTATAAAAAGAAACTAAAATTACAGCGTCTATATGCCTCATTCAAGGTGATATGTCAGCCTGACATTTTTTATTTTGAGGGAGTAGCCTGAACAAACTGAATTTCAGTTAATCGTTGTTTAAATGGAGCTAACCCAGAAAAATTGCCTGGTTAGCAAAATCTATGATTAAAAGCTCTGATCAGAGATTCCTTGATTAAATATTTCGTGAACAAATCGAATCCATGATTATCATCTGGAATAATCATTGATTAGAAATAACCAAGCTTGAACAAACCGGCCCTTAGTTCTATTTCAACTGAGCTGTCTTTGGTCTTAGATCATGTAATTGAATTTTCTGGCTCGGAAAACTATATATTTTATTGTTGGGTGATTTTAATTAACCAGAAATAAATTGGGTTCCTTCGAAAGACGGATCAAGTAGCTTCCCTGACTTCGTCGCAGCAAGAGCTTCGGATGCTAGATAATATTACATCTTTGGACTTACAACAAATGAGTTGTATCAAGAACTATATGAATCGCATGCTTGATTTAGCCTTTTCATCTGACGCAGTTAGTACTGTTGTTCTTAAATCTAAATATGGCATTACTAACGTAGATGACTTTCACCCAACCTTATACATCTTTCTTGACCTGAGTAGTGATTTTTATAATCGTAGTAATATATATGACTGTTCATATACCTTGGACAACCGGAGAGCGGATTTCGGTTAACTATCTGAAGAACTAAGCAGAGCTGGTATCCATAATATTTCAGCTTATGACAACATTGATGATGCAGTCAAATGTTTTTACTCAATGTTGGAAAATTGTATAAAAAACATTATTCCCCAAAAAATTCTTAAAAATTCTAGCTTTTGTCAGCCTTGGTATTCCAAAGAGCTTAAGGTTCTGCGGAATAAAAGGAATAAGGCTTGGAAAGCTTACATTAAAACGCATTCTTTAGCCGACCATCATTTGTACATTGGTCTTTTTGAAAGTTTCAATATGCTCTCCAAAAGTCATTACTCCAACTATCTTAGCCGTATGGGTTTTTCTCTCAAAGATGATCCAAAAAGCATTTTTTTAATAATTAACGCGCACCTATGATATGACTACCCTTTTAATGTTATAAAGGGTCCGCCATCTAACGTTTTTTCCAACTAGTGCTTATTTCGTGTATGGTAACACTTAGCTCATGTCTGATTCGACAGATAATTAGTTTTATCCTTCCGCTGAACGAGTATGGTTGTGTATACGCTTGAATAACGCTGGGAAATATTCCGACATTACTTTGGAAATCCGATGCCGATTTTGTCAAAAAAATCATCTTTTCAGATGAAGCTCATTTTGATCTTAGGGGGTATGTAAACAACAAAATTGTCGCATTTGGGGTACAGAAAACCCGCACGCATACATTGAAAAGCTGATACACCCAAAACGAGTCACTGTTTGGTGCAGATTTTGGTCCAGAGGCATTCTTCGAAAATGAGCAAGGAGTGGCCGTTACAGTCAATGGCGATCGTTATCGGGCCATGTTGAACGAATTTTTGTTCACAACAGTGCTACGTGCTACATAGCCGAAGCTACTCGATGTTTTGCGCCCTGTTTTTGAAAAAAAAGTTATTTGGCGGACCCTTTAGAACACAGTGCGAGCATTTAGGAAAGTAGGAGAGGGTTTAATAGGAGACACAGACGCACGTTGCTCTTGAACCTTTGTGAATCGCAATGCAGTGGAAACACAGAGCCAGGTAAAGCATTCCACATACTGGTGGTGCGACTAAAATTAGAATCTCTATAGTTGACTGCACGCCCGAAGTTGGGCTCAAGGAACTGATGACCATTCGTAGTGAGGCGGGTGTTGTGGCTGAATTGTTTCAGGGGAGGAATGCAGCTGGCTATTTCACTAGAGCACTGTTTGTGAAAAAAGCGAAAAAAAATCGGATGGTTATCCAGCAAACTTCGTTGGGGATACTGCTCTAAAGGATACGGCTGATATTTGCAATGCCTTTGCGATTCATTTTCGAAGCTCTTTTAGTGATATACAGGGTGTTCCGTAATTCGTGTTATATACTTTGGGATGTGATTCTTGGTCATATTCTAAGAAAAATATTGTTTTACAGTAAAGTCTGTTTCTCAACTTTGACATCACTTTTTGCCAATTTAAAAAAGGCTAACTTTGGTGTATCCTGACCTGTGTTAAATTCGATTTCTCTGTCAGATCTAATTTTAGACTTATTTTTTTGTAGAAATAATAATCTTTAAAACTGTATTTAAATTGGACTCCTATAGACTTAGGGTTGCCAGATTTTCAATTTTGAATGGTGTGCAAGATTTCTTCCACAACCAAAGTTTTGACGTTGAGGTAATTTTTTTCAGAAGATGCCTGGTAATCACAGAGTTTTTTTTTATTTTTTACAGATGAACAAAACAATAAAAACAAATTCATTACTAAGTGCATTCACATACATGTTATGATACTTGAAAAAATACAAAATGGGTAAAATTAAAAAAAAAAAATGATTTTTAGCTTTTAGGTTTGTTTGAATAAAACCATAATATATAAGCACTTTTAGTAGTTTTTTATGTATTTAATACAATTACAATTATAACAGGTGCTCAAAGTGCCCTCCATCGTTTTGAATGCATGGTACAGCATGGATTTTGATGTGGGTGTTTTTATTATATTCTTTTAGAGAGTCGGGCTAACTATAAAAAGTAGTTCTTTCATAAATTCACATTTCCACAAATATTTTTTTAAGGTAAAAATATATCACCTATCTTGTGGAGCCCCGTACGGTTTTAACCTAGGAGTCCAGGGCCAGTCCATGGATTTTCATGAAATTTTCGAAAATATGTTTTGAATGGCGTATAGAAAAAAGTTAAAAAAAAATTTCACCGCTCTCAACTTTTTAATTATTTTTATAATTAATTATTAACTTTTAGAATTTTCTTTCTTTGTGAAGGGTGTTTTAGATACGCTCAGGATAGATAGGTTGGGTAAAGATAAGAAAAAACTAGTATAGGAGGGGGGTCTTTATCCCTCCGTGTAGGCACAAAGGGCAACTTTATAAGAAATTGACTCAATTTTTTTAAAAAATTATTAAAAACCAACTAAGCTACTTCCTTTTTCATACTTTAGTGTTTTTGAAAGCTAATGCTTTGTTCTTTAATAAAAATTTTAGTTTGAGTTCACACAGTGAAAAGTTTTCGAGAGATCAAGCCTCAAAGTCAAAATTTTGAAAAAAGAAAATATTTTTTTCTTAATTAATTTTTTTTTACAAAATTTTGCCCCATTAAAGGCCATTTATTCTTTCCATATTTAATGCTTCATTAATTTTTACTCAAAAGCAAAAAACCGAACGAAAATTTTTTTTTTGCTTTTAGAGAAATTAAAAAAAAACGAAAGGTACTTCTTTCCAGAAAACAAAATGTCGTTAATTTCCCGCTGATTGAACTTTATTCCCGGAAGTGAAATATGAAATGTGTTTCAAATAGCATATAAAAAAATGTTAAAGAAAAAATTTCTTGTGATCTAAATTTTAATATAAATTATAAATAATTATTAAAATTTTAGAGTTATCTTTTATTATATTAGTTTTAAGTTAAATTTTACAAGGAAGACCTATTACAAACTTGAACTTTGGTCTCAAAGGGCAGCACATATACTGATTTGTGCTCCAAATGTTGTTTCCGGTCAAACGAGTTGATTAAACCGAAAAAATGGTTTTTGAAATTTCGAAATTTTTCATCAACTAATTTAATAAATTTTGTTTTTTTTTTCTTTGAACTAGTTTATTTGCCTGCTCTAAAATTGAACAGCGAACTGACCAAAACTTAATTAAATAATTCCAAAAAACTACAAAAACTTACTTTAATCTACTTTAATCAAATAAAGGTTTAACGAACGTAAAAAGTTGTAGCTAGTGTTGCAATTTCTTTACAATCGATTGGATATTACTTTTCTTTTGTTATAATAGGCTCCACAACGAATTTCTATTATCATCACTTCTTGTTAGAAAGCTTTTTTACATAGATTCAAATGTAACAAGTTGCTTTACTTATGTGATGTCGCTTTCCATTGGACGAAAAGAACCGTTCAGGAGCGTTCAGGAGCATTCTCAAACCGTTCCATTGGTGCAAAAATGAGTGACAGCCGCTTCTCGATTTGAAGTGAGAATCTACTCAAGAAGCACTAACACATGTTACTCAAATGTCAAAAATAAAATTTTCTTCAAAGAATGTTTTTCAAAAGGCATAGGTGTTTCACTCACACAAAGGCAATTATGTACGTTAAAACGAATAGAAAAAATTTTGGGTATCCCATTGGTTTTTAAAATTAATGCTTCCCCGAGTGAAACCAATGGAAAGCGACATTAATCGACGAAAACGATCTTCGTATTGCTCCACAAAATATTTGAGGTATGTATTTGTAATACTTCCCTTAACTGTACAATAACTTCCCGAAGGAGAAATTTCAGAGTAGTACCTACCTGCCATAGTAACATTATAATATTCAAATGACACGTAAGTTATGTAACTATAAAAAACCGGCCTGCTTTTGTCATTTTTGTTTCCATAAATGCTCACAGTTGATAGTAGGACACAGAAATGTTTTACATATTTCAACCTTATCTTATCAAAAAGAATACAAGCAGGAAAAAGTATAATGCGTTTTGTTCTGAAACTCTTAACATAACTTTAAACAACCACTATCTTACCCACCACAGTTTGAGTAAATATGAAAACCACTACTCCCCCAATGTTGCTAATGAAGAGAAAAACTTCAACACAGTTTTTCCTTTACTCACTGATGCGTAGGCCACAAGCTGTTTAAATGACCTTTGCTCTGAAACGGTGTATTCAATTCAGATGAATATATTCTTGTTTAAAGTATGAAACACGACTGACCAATTTCACTAGTGATTGAAATTCATGTTAAGAAAGAAAAAGCTCTACAAATACTTGAAACCATACCAACAGGTAGTAATTCACCTGTTGTTATCTACGCGTGATACCATTTTTAATTGAGTCTCAATCGAAAGCTTTTCTTTATCACTCCCCAGGTATTGTTATCAGCTTTGTGCTACGCAGGTGTTTTAGGACGCTTTATCGTTATTGTAGTTAGGTGAGATTGGATAGAATCTAAACGAAATCCGTACTCTTTTGAAATGAAGATCATTGTTTAGGTATATACTATACTTAATTTTCCCAACCTCGCCTCCTCATATCGATTTGCTGAAATTGTGGAGAGCTAAAAGGAAAGGAACTTTGAACTTGAATTGTTTGAAGAAGCTTACAGCAGGTCCCATCTGTGTTTGTTTTTTTTTACTTTGTGAGGCCAAGTAAATATGTTTAGGAATTTCAATCTCAAAATACCTACGATATAAAATTAATAAATATGATTTTACGTCCAGTTGATAAAAAATTAGTTGGTACCAGACAATACTGAAAAGAACGGAGCTGCGAAAAGCAAGAAGTCAAAGAAAGCATAGACATGTCATTAATTGAAACTGAGTTGTATGTTGGGCTAAAGCGTAAACAGTTGGGAGTTATTATTGACTTCAATAGACAGATGGTTGCCCTTGCCGGTATCCGGAATGATAAAAATTTAAACAGGTCAACACTTAAGCTAACAAGCTTTGAAGATAACGCAACACATTCAAAAGCCCAGCCGAGGAGTTTTCGGGTCTCATAATCTATATAATCTTTCTTCCAATATTCAATTGATCGACTTCACTCTTTTATTTGAATTAGTCATAGAAAGCTATATTAAATTATTTTTTAGTCACCACGCTTATCGTTATTAAATTGCAAGAAAGCGAAATTAGATCATGACTCATGATCCAAGAAGGGCTGGTATTTTCTTAAACCGTTTTGAGGGTGAAAAGCTTTCCTATTTTGTTAGAAAGTGTGAAAATAATGTATGTATATCTTCTTCTAATGTACCTATATATTACAATATTTCTGTCCGTTTGTATGTGACTGAACTCCTCCTTAACGGCTGGACCGATTCTGTAACTTTATATAAAATAAAAAGTAGACGTCATCCCACCAATATTATGTGACTCAGTTGTCAAACAGTACATATTTCATTGTTACAAAAATTACCATGACTTTGTCGAAGAGCAAGAATTTTCACCTCTATTACTGATCTCGTCTTGATTCGCGGTAAACTCTCGTTTTCTCTGTCGTGTTGTTTAAATGGCATTACATAACTTCTTTGACACGAAAAATACGTAACAAATTTTAAAACGATGAAAAACTAATAAGCATCTGTCAAAATCAAAAGAAATAAAAAGAAACTTAAAAAAAAAATCATTGCTCTCTAATCGAATGCCGTTGCACTCATTTATTAGCACCTAAATAAATAGAATATTAAAATAATAAGTGTAGGAATACATTACAGCACAAGCAGTGAAAGTGACAATGATGAAGAAGAAAGAATAAGCAAAGAAATTGATTATAGATAGAAAACAGTATGATGTTGGTAAGTATTTTTGTATTTTAACCAAAAAGCAAATATTTTCACTTTAAGATTTATGTTTGCAATCATGAAATGCGCATCCGGTATGTTGATGTAAGGATGCTATTCACGTCGCAATGATATGGAATTAGATTAGAATAGATTAGATTTTATATTTCCGTATAAATAAATACATGATGCGATACCTAAAATAATAAATTAACAATCAGTAAATAAATAAGCTATTGAAGACGATAGAAAACAACGGGACATTATATATTAAATTACAATGTAATAAAAACAATGATGAATGCCACTTCAAAAATTAATAAAAAAAAAATGGGCACGACTGGGTCGCACGAACTTGCGATTGTGTGCTAAGTACAATACCAAAATCTTAAGGCTTAGTAAATGATTTTAGTATTTACAATTTGCTTTTAATATTGTTGTGTTTTAGTTGTTCAAAATGAAACAAAGGATTGAAATTCAATCTTAATCTTACTTTATTATATCTAAAATTTAATGGGGAAATTTAGGCTGGTGTCTTAGCACAGTGTTTGAGCCGGAATGATCTAGTTTTTAAGCGGGCAGAAAATGTGATGTCTATTTGACAACCAACGTCAAAACAGGGGAAGAAATACACAATGACAATATTACCAGATCACATCAGCTTCCTACACACTTATTTTGGAATAATTGGGAAAGGAACAAAATCCCGAGTCTTAAAATCCGAACAACAAAATCCCGAAATAGCTTAGAACAATTTTCGTCAAAAATTAAGGTGGACAAAATCCCGAATTTTTATTTCTGATACTTTCAGCATTTTTGTGTTTCGTTCCTTTCCAGTAGCCGGACAGTACTTTTAAGCTTATTAAGAGTAGTATTGAGTACTTTTCAGAGTTGGGCTCGTTTTCTCTGAGGATTTTGATATGAATTGAAGGAAGGCGGTAAAGGACTAGCTTACTAACAGGGCAGGGAGTGTTTTGAGAAATAGCTTACCAACAGGGCAGGGAGTGTTTTGAGAAATAGCTTACTAATGAGCAGGGAGCTTTTGGAAAAAAAAATTAAAGAAAATCCATTGTAAGAAATAAGTGAGCAATATATATTATATAGCTTATAGTGGAGAGCCGTTAGACATAGGTTAAAATGGCTGCCAGGAATACACCCGACACACTTAGACCAATATTAGGTCCATTGTGAGCCGTTAGACATAAAAAAGGCAAAACCTAGGACTTCTGGGCCAGTTCACGGATTTTCATGAAATTTTCGGAAATATGTTTTGAATGGCGTATAGAAAAAAGTTAAAAAAAAAATTTCACCGCTCTCAATTTTTTAATTATTTTTATAGTTAATTATTAACTTTTAGAATTTTATTTTATTTATGTAGGGTGTTTTAGATACGGTTTTCCAAAGGCTCAGGATGGATAGGTTTGGTTAAGACAAAAAAAAAGTTGTATAGGAGGGGGGGTCTATATCCCTTCTTGTAGGCACGAGGGTCAATTTTATATGAAATTTACTCAATTTCTTAAAAAATTATTAAAAATCAACTAAGCCATTCACTTTCTGTTTTTGAAAGCTATTGCTTTGTTCTTTAGTAAACATTTTAGTTTGAGTTCACTTAATGAAAATTCAAGTCAAAATTTTGAAAAAAGAAAATATTTTTTTCTTTATTATTTTTTTTTATTTTTTTTATTTTTTTTTCTGTCCATATTCAATGTTTTCATTAATTTTTTCTCAAAAGCAGAAAACCGAACAAAAAAATTTTTCTTGGTTTAAGAGAAATTATAAAAAAACGAAAAGTACTTTTTTCCAGAAAACAAAATGTCGTTAATTTCCCGCTAATTGAACTTTATTCCCGGAAGTGAAATATGAAATGTGTTTAAATAGCATATAAAAAAAAAGTTAAAAAAAAAATTTCATGTGATCTTAATTTTAATATAAATTATAAATAATAATTATTAAAATTTTAGAGTTATCTTTTAATTATATTAGTTTTAAGTTAAATTTTAAATGGAAGACCTATTATAAACTTGAACTTTGGTCTCAAAGGACAGCATAAGTACTGATTTATGCCCCAAATGCTGTTTCCGGTCAAACGAGTGGATGAATCCGAATAAATATGGTTTTTTGCCATATTTACAATTTTCAGCCAATCAAAGAGATCTAAATCAGTTAATTTAACGGCTCGAAGTTTTTTTTTTAGGTGGAGAGCATGCTGATGTAGTGTTCTTTCTTTTGAATAAGAACTGATGCCTCCCTTACTGATATATGTTTGTTTGCATACTGAATGCACGTAAAAAATTCGGGAGTATTTATTTGGCAAAAACCACATTTTTTCGGATTCATCCACTCGTTTGACCGGAAACAACATTTGGTGCATAAATCAGTACTTATGCTGTAGCTGTCCTTTGAGACCAAAGTTCAAATTAATAGGTCTTCCTTTTAAAATTTAACTTAAAACTAATATAATTAAAAGATAACTCTAAAATTTTAATAATTATTTATAATTTATATTAAAATTAAGATCACATGAATTTTTTTTTTAACTTTTTTTTATATGCTATTTGAAACACATTTCATATTTCACTTCCGGGAATAAAGTTCAATCAGCGGGAAATTAACGACATTTTGTTTTCTGGAAAAAAATACCTTTCGTTTCTTTTTAATTTTTAAGAGAAAAGAAAAATCAAGAAAAATTTTTTTGTTCGGTTTTCTGCTTTTGAGAAAAAATTAATGAAAACGTTGAATATGGACAGAAAAAATGGCTCTTAATGGGGCATAATTATGTAAAAAAAAATAATTAAGAAAAAAATATTTTCTTTTTTCAAAATTTTGAATTTGATGTGGTATCTCAAAAACTTTTCATTAAATGAACTCAAATTAAAATTTTTACTAAAGAACAAAGCAATAGCTTTCAAAAACACTAAAGTATGAGAAAGTAAATGGCTTAGTTGATTTTTAATAATTTTTTAAAAAATTGAGTAAATTTCATATAAAATTCCTCCTCTTATACAACTTTTTTTTTGTCTTAACCAAACCTATCAATTCTGAACCTTTGGAAAACCGTATCTAAAACACCCTACATAAATAATTTAAAATTCTAAAAGTTAATAATTAATTATAAAAATAATTAAAAAATGGAGAGCGGTGAAATTTTTTTTTTTAACTTTTTTCTATACGCCTTTGGAAAACCGTATCTAAAACACCCTACATAAATAAAATAAAATTCTAAAAGTTAATAATTAATTATAAAAATAATTTAATAATTGAGAGCGGCGAATTTTTTTTTTTTTTAACTTTTTTCTATACGCCTATATATAAAAGATATATTCAAAACATATTTAGGAAAATTTCATGAAAATCCGTGGACTGGCCCTGGATTCCTAGGTAAAAAGCTTACGGTCCTCCACTATTATTGACAAGCACAAAGCGTTTTTTTTCGGGGAGCTTGTAAAAATAACGAAAATCATATACCTCTTAATTAAATTTAAATTTTTTAATAGCTCTTAAAAGAGCAGGGAGCGAGTCAGCAGTCGAACGCCGGATCAGCGTTACCGTTGGATATTTTGGAAAAGTTGCAAAAAAAGTGGCACTCGAGAAAAAAAGGTGGCACTTGAAATTAAAATCGAAACAACACCAAAATTGACTTAATGAAAAAAATTTCACACGTCTCAACGAATTCATAGGAGTTGATAATAATTCATTTAAAAAAGAATTCGTATCACATTTCTCTTTCTTGTGATGGTTTACCTATGTTTTTTTGTAAGGAGCTCATCAGGACTCCACTCAGCTCATCATGTTCATGTCATATTTGCTTACTAAATTTAAGGAAGCCAACATATTTTCACAAGTTTCAGTTTTTAGCCGGTTGGTGAGTTTATTTTTCATCAAAGTTAGCTTGGAAACCTCTCAGATATGAGGCAAGGTAAATAATTTAGCAACAAATTCATATAAGTCGAAAAATAGTTATTCATTCAAACTATTTTTAATGTAACCCACTTCAAACCAAAACAATTCGATATTTGTCAATTTCAAAAATTGGTTTAAAATCTGCGTGAACGGATTTTGTTTCTAAAAATTTATATTGTTCGATTACCTTTTCGGGACTTTTGGTAAAATTACTAAAAACAGAAACAATGCTAAAAAAAGTGGCACAGACTGAAAGGTGGTGGCTCGGTGGCACAGCCTGAAAAAAGGGGCAATTTGACACTAAAGTGGCACAGCGGTAACGCTGCACCGGATAGCTTAGCTGAACTGTTAAGTGAGTCAGAAAGCATTCTCTGACTAGCTTAGCAGCACTGCTAATAGGGCCCATACACTACACATGCATCCTTCCGATTGAAGGTGTATGGTGTTGACTGAGTGGTTGTGCATGCGGCATGAGCAAAATCAGAATTTTCTGATATTTTCTTGTTTGCGCATGGATGCATGTGTGGTGTGTGGGCAAAATTGCTCAGTCAAGTGATAAAATTCGAATGAAGAGAAGAGCAGCAGCGGAGTTTTGGCTTGAAATCTTTACAACTTGTCTACACGGCTATAAAAACACGAATGAAGATTGCGCAGTTTGCATGAGTAGTGTAGGGCGAAAGCAATATTGCGCAATCTTCTGATTGCGCATGCATGCATGCGTAGTGTATGGGCCCTATAACCACCGGCAACCACTACTACCCAATAGAAATCGACCACCCCTTCGCTGTTCTTATTAGAACTAATCACCGGCAACCACTGCCAGCTCATAATTAATCGACCTGAGTATCTACTAATCGGCTATCTGATCTGATCAGACGTTTTTTATCTTTGCGGTACAACAATAGAACTAAAAATTCAGAAAAGAAATAGATCACCTACTTTCGTTGAAGACATTCAGCCTTCTTTATAAACTCATATTATCGGCGGATTAGGGTTACTACGAATTTAATACCCCTCTAATACTCCAAACCTTATTTATAAAAAAAATACACCAGTATTAGAGGCGGATTAAGCTAATACTGGTTCATAGGAGTATTAAAGGAGGATTAAGGTCGTATTAAGGTCTAAATGTCATTTTGAGGATACATTTTTGGAGGAAAAGTGGACAATTACTTTGGTTTTTTGAATAATTTTAATTCTTTTTCCGCCTTAACTACGATATAAATAAATAAATAAATGAAAACTAATGTTTCTTTTCTAATTTTATTTAATATCCATTTTAGAAAAATTTCCGCCAACCACAAAAAAAAAGTAAATCATAATACTCGGGTTCAACGCAATTTAGTTTTTCAGGTAATCTAACTTTTTTTCAACCTCCAATTGGTCAGAAGTCACGTATTAAAAGAAGAACTGAAACTCTGGCCAATCAGAGTCCGAAAGAAGTAAGATTATCTGAAAAAACTTAATGCGTTGAACGTGCACAATGAAGTCAGCTGGGATTTGTTTACGTTTATAGTAACCAGAGCTACAGATGGGTCATTTTTCTGATGAAAAATTTGACAGAAGCAAGGAGTAACTAATACGGGTTTGAAAAAGTTTTAAGCATTGCGCAAACCAATGCGGTGAGTGCGTGCGATGCGATTGCGATAAGTCAAATCCCTATGTAATCTTATGGACGTTTGACTTAAGGCCTCAACCCATAGAATGCGTTGCGTCCGTTCGCTGCCGGATTCACCTGACACTCTGACAGCTCGATTAAATACACATGATCTTATGAGAGGTGACCCATAAGCATCGGATGCAACGGACGCAACGCAAAAAGTAGCCCAACTTTTAACTTTTTGCGTCCGGCAAGAGAGACATGCGCAGTAAGAACCAATTTTAAATTTTCTCTCTGATGACATGCGCAGTAAGAACCAATTTGAAATTTTCGTTTCTGCTGACATGAGTGGTCTTGTTGAGTTGAGACACCGCTAAACGCAGGCCTTGCTGAGCAAGTCAAATGCTAAGCAAAAATAATCACAAATAAAATTTACAATGCAATTAAAAGTGTGCAAGTGTTTTTTGATAGCTGCACGAATTCACTTGCAATTACGGGAAAAAAAGCAATCTGGTACGTTTTGGGACATTCTGCTTATAAGGGATTTTTTTGTCGGCATTTAGGAACTGTGTGCTTCGCATAATTTGTGCAAGACTTGCGTTTAAGAATTCGCCCAACCAACAAAAGACTATATTTATATTGAATAGATATACAATGAAAGAATGTAATGGCTCCTATCACAAGGCCCGTCGTAGCGATTTCGGACTACGAATACCAAAAATTGGAAGCATTACAGACGCCCTTGTAGTCAATGTGTTGCCACAAAATTTGTTACTATTAATAAAGTTATTAACAAGTTATAAATATCTGTTGCCAAGCGTTCATTACGAAGATGTTTTTAGTAATTTCTATTTGAAATTCGTATTCCGTAATTGCTACGACGGCGACGGGGCCTGAGATAGGGGTGAATAGCAACATCACCTAGTAATAATTACTTACCGACTCGGAGAAATACTGAGAAGAAAGAAAGGAATTGAAGGACAGAGAAAAGTTTTTGCAACGCAGAAAAAATAAAAAGCACCATTGTATATCTATTCTATAGTACTACGTTGTATATCTATTCTACAGTACTATCACTTTCCCCTTTTGCTCTTTCGAACTTGGATTCGGAAGTAGTCCACAAAAGTTGGAATGCGTTCCACAGGACAATATGTCAAGAGCAGGATGTGTATATATGTAAGAGCAGGAAGCAAATAAAAACAAATGTTTCACTTTTTGGGATATAGTCCGTGGGTAATATTAAGTGAATATAGTGAAAGGTTTGATCGTATGTGTGCTTTTCGGCCAGGCAAGATCATTACAGGCCGCCTCCACTTGCAAGAATTTTCGTTATGTCGACTCGACTTGACATCAAAAATACAAATCAACGTTAGCGTGACTGGGCAAATAATGTTATGACATTTCATTTTGTACTCGAACCTCATCGATGGTGGATGCAGAATTTTGACAACGGAATGAAAACAAAGACAAGAATTTTTACATTGAAATTTTTTATTTTTATTTTGAAATTTTCCAATCAGTCATAATTGTATTACTGTATTGCAAACTCGAAAAAAAAAATGTTGAGAAAAACTTTTTTTAGGTTGTAATATGAGCTACCGATACGAACCGACACTGATGAAAGACGAAAAATTATGAGAAAAAATGATATTTTCCACTAACACGCACAAAAAACTTGCTACTGTCAAATTTGATGTCAAGCTTACTCTGTCAGGACAAAATCGAAGACAGAGATATCAGAGATTGCGACATGACGTCAAATGACCCGCCTCCACGTAACATTTGATGTTAAGTCGAGCCGACATAACGAAAATTCTTGCAGGTGGAGGCGGCCTGTTATGGATAGCAGATATGGGATATGGGGTATGGCATTGTATATATAAAGACTATAGTAATATTACTGGATAGCTTTTTTGTGAACATTGTTCGTCACTAGGGTGCGCCAACATCGGCGGAGAAGTTTGCGTCAGCTGTTATGCTCATTGTGGAATATATTTCTTTGGGGGCGCATTTCCTATGGCAGAAAGAAAGGAATATATGATGAAATTTAAACCTATGTAGAAACGAAACCGGTTTGGTACACAAACACAACGATGTTATATTTGATGGGCGATGTAAGTTAACGACATCGCAAAGTTATTTGCAATTCGCTTCTCACGGAAAATCGCTGACATGGTGTCTGGCCATCGACACCAGTTTCATGGTTTCGTAGAATTGGGAAATATGTTATCAAATTGTCAATTAAGCTAGATGTAAGTAATCCATAGATTTCTTGGAAATTAAAATATTGTCAATTTGTCAATTAAGCTAGATTTAAGTATTCCATAGATTTCATGGAAATCGAAGTATTGTTTAGTAAGCTAAAAATAAGTATTTAAGGTAAGAAATTTAATGAACATTGTCAATTGTACTTGGGAAGGCAGAATCGCTGCCCGATTGTGAATCGAAATAAATAAATAAGAAAATAAAGAAAAAAAACGTAAAGTTTTTTTTTAAGAAAATTAATCCGTAGAAATTTAACTTGTATAAGCAAGTTGACAATAAGTGTGTACAATAAGTAAGGTGCATGTGGCATTGAAATTGAAAGCAAGTATGCGATAAATGGCGATAAATTATGTGAATGTATACCTCACTTATATCGAAATTTAATTTGATATGCCAAGATGAAATTGCAGCGTTAATTTTTGTTTAAATAGAAAATAGTTCAAATGAACACAAAAATTGTATTTTTCTTAAAAAAGACACCATTATATTGGGACTCATCAAATTGAGATTCACGCTCTCTGTTGGGGTTATTTCGAACCCTACAAAGAATTTAAGGGAAATGGCTGCATTGACAGTAAACAAAATTTGTATAAGATAAATTCGTGTTTTTGTTCATTATTTTTTAAAATTAGTTAATTTACTAAATGTTGAAAAGCAATGCACGCAATAGCATTACAAAATGTTTTAGATTGGAAAAGGGTTCTTTATTCTATGAAAAATGTAAGCCAATCCACCAAGTTGTAATATCAATATCAAATGTGTGTATCCATTGTGAAGTTCTTGGACAAGCAACGTTTCGCGGTGGATGAGGGAAATGCTAGTACGACGGTGGATATACAGATGGCTTTCTAGCATCGCTACTGAGACTGATAATAGTATAGATTCTACACACAAAAATCCTGAAAACAAATCTATAAACGTATTCTTTTCCAGATCACCCTTGAGATAGAATACAAGATTCGCTTTTTTTAAAGAGGTTCCCTGGTAGGCCACTTCCTCTATCTAACTACTTATAATAAACATGCTTAAAAATCAATATTAAATATATATTTACAAGTATAATACTAAAATATCGGATAATTATGACAATAAGAATGTAAACAAAATATAAATAAAATAAATAATAAATAAAAAAAGTAAATACTATCAAAATAAACAAAATGACTAGCTGTTTGAAACATATTGCACTATAAATGAATTCAGAAAATGTACATAATAAAAAAAAAAAAAACAAAAATATAAAACGATTAAAAAAATATAAAAATTAACAAAAAAAAGAAAATAAATATAAAAAATAACAAAAAAGTAAATATTAAAAAAATAAACAAAAGACTAGTTGTTTGAAACATATTGCACTTAAAACTTAAAATCAAAAATAGAAAAATTACTTAAGTGGTTAAAAAACTAAAAATCAAAAATCCAATTCGGTACCTAAAAAGGACAAACAAAGTTAAACAATTTATTTTAAAGAAATAATCCTAGACAATTGACTTTTACTATCAAATATAACTTTATTAGAATACAAATATTTTAAAAATACAAACATAACATTACAATCTAAAGACAAAACTATAAACTACACGAATTTTTTTTTGGTTTTCTTTGACGTTTTCAGCTCTCTATTAGTTTTTCTCGAAGAGATCAACATTATGCCTCTTAAAAGATATTTAATTATTTTGTATTTGTGCTCTTCGTTTGTGCACGGCACTTTCAGCTCCTTTTCCTTCATTTGGAGAATAATCTTCATGCATGTGCTTATGAGATCTTTTAAAAGCTGGGCTTCATCGAAGTATTGCTCATAAATGTGTTGCACTTTTTTCACCATTCTTTCAAACTTAATTGAAGGAACTGCTAGGGACCCGAATTCTGTAGTTGCTGTCCTACTCTGATATGCCCTGAGTTCAATTAGTACCAGTTGGTCTCTCCGCTCAACTGTGCTACTTTCCAAGAACTCAGAGCAGACTTCGCATTTTAGCTTCTCCTTGAGCTGGGCAGCTGCGAAGCCCGCATAATATAGTACTGCTACCGTCTGCATTTGCTAACTTGGTTCCAAGTTCCATGTCAACCAGTGGTGAGTCGATTTCTTCGTCAACTTCCATATTGCAGTCTTTGCATTCTTCACATGGGCAGTTGTCGTCATCTTCATCATCGTCGGCATCTTCTTCAACGACGGGAGCTGCTGGGTGTACTAAATAGTTATCTATTGTTTTTTCAACGTGTGACATCTCTTTGTCCTTCTTCGTTGATTCATTCTGTTTACGCTCTTTTGCCAAGTCCTCGGTTCCAATGAGGGGCTCTGCTCCAGCATCTTCCTATCCCGAATGTTTTTTTTTTTTGCTGTTGACTCGGCATTTCTTTTCTCCGCATCCGTCTTGTACACGTTGCATTTGATCGCACGCAAAATTCCTGTATACACATTGAAACTGAAAATTTGTGTAGCGAGTTTAACTGAAAACTTCTGGAACGGTTGCTGCATTATATGAGCTTTCTACAATTTATAGCAGACTTGAAAATCGCCGGTAGGGTCTGCTTTATATAGTGTTTTTATAACATCCCAGTTCACAATATCGTCTTTGATTAATATTTCGTGTTTCACCAGGATGTTTCTCACACTCTTTAAAAGGTGGCAGTAGTCGTAGAGCATGAAGATTTTTTTATCACCTATTTCTATGTATGGATTAGATTCATAAGTTACTCCGAGCGTTTTTTACGCCAGAACATTGTTTGAGCCCTGGTCGCAGCTTGTCGCAACAACGTTTAACCCACATTCGAGAACTTTGTCTAAGGCATTTTTATCAATTTTGCCAGCATTTCTCCTTTTGGTGACCCAACGTAGTGGCAGATCGTCTGTTTCCAATTCCAGTTTAGACCACGAAAGTAAAAACCATTACTTTGGAGGCTATTTGGTTCGTGCGTCCATATTCTTTCCAAATTTCTTACTATCACTTTCTCAACTTTATATTTTCCTTCTTTTTATACTGCTGGTCAGCTTATAAAAGTGTTACTCTATGCAGATGATTTGGTTCTGCTAGCGGATAATCCTTTCTCTCTACAACTACAATTAAACAAACTTTTATCTTTCTGCAACTTATGGGACCTTAAAATCAATGCTTCAAAAACAAAAGTTATGATCTTCGAAAGTCGGAAGCACACTAGACAACGTGAAGAAAACTGGAAAATCGGACGTGAAAGCATCGAAGTAGTTCAAAATTTCAAATATCTTGGCATAACCATCTCTTCCAATCTTAACTTTGATACCCATGCCAGACAGAAAAGTCAGGACGCCAAGCTTGCTCTTAATCTGATGTGGCCAAAGCTCTTCGCAAATCCAGATATTGACCTTGTCTCTAAATACAAAATATTCGATGCAACTGTAAACACATGCTTGTGCTATGGAGTGCAAGCCCTTGGTATCTCACCGATTGAGGAATTCGAGAAGACGCAGAGATACTTTTTTAAGCGTTTGTTTAGATTACCAAACTCTACACCAACGT
This sequence comes from Melanostoma scalare, assembly GCA_949752695.1. Taxonomy (NCBI): domain Eukaryota; kingdom Metazoa; phylum Arthropoda; class Insecta; order Diptera; family Syrphidae; genus Melanostoma; species Melanostoma scalare. The sequence continues at coordinate 92,095,557 of OX456984.1, forward strand.
ATGCCATTCATGTCGAATCCGGTTTGCCACCTATATACATTCGAAATTTAAGCCCACTCGGACTACCTTATCAGAGTTATGCGTAGAAATGAAAACAGTCTTCACAGAAAAATCTTAGAAAGACTAATGGTAACTAACGCCTCTCCTTTCAGGGAATGGAATCAGATGGCCTTATCACATAACCTTGCAATGCCAACGTCTATAGCTAACGTGGAAGAATGGAAAGATATGTTTAACAGGGTGATTGCTAAGGTTGACAAACAAATATTCAATCAACATATCATCAGAGCCTGCTCTTCAGAGTCCAGAACAGTCTACAAAAATCTTAATCATCTAATGCTAACTGAAAACAAGTACTTCAATAACTGTTTTTCTGCGGAAATTATCAGTGTGATTTTCAAGGCGAGAGTTGAACTATTGGATCTCAATTTTCTCCCGCATCGCAATGATAGACAGCAAACTTGTGATCTATGTAACAGAAGGGAACTTGAGAATGTGAACCATTTCATCGCAGTCTGCCCTATCCTGCAAGAGATAAGAAGATCGTACTTTAACGAAAGCTTCCTCAACCAAAACGGTCTTTTCGAGATTCTGAATGGCAGTCGGGGCTGGGAGTGTCTGTTCAAATACTGCAAGCACGCCTTATCTTACCGCAACAGCTTCCAAATATTTTTATGTTTTAAATCATATCAAAATTAATCGACTTCAGGTTGCAAATCATTAAAATTGCTCACTCAATATCCTTGCTCTTCCATCTTTCACGCTTTGGCATCTCATACTAATAAAGCTTATTCAAATTTTTTCATTGAAATAGTAATTCTCAGTATGTACATATTGTATATGACTTATTTTCAACCCAAACCTTTTTTTATTTTCTAAATCTTTTTATTTTAAATTGTTTTGTATTTTATTTTCTTTATCACTTTGTTAATGTAATCAAATGTCAATACCGGCAGACGGCTCAGGTAGCCACGTCCGTATTCTTTTATAAAATATTGTAACTTATACTGGAAAAAAAAATAAAGAAATCTATCTATCTATCTATCTATCTACTGCTTTTTCCACTTTCTGAAAATTTTTCATCACTTTCTCAGGTCTATTTTCCTTTTTTTGTAATGCTTTTTCCACTTTCTGAATCTATTATTTTCAATTTCTTTTTAATAATCTGTATTTCTATAAATCAACTTGATTTGATCAAAAATCTTCCACCACAAGAATAATTTTTGCTTTTGAACTTCTCAAATGAAAATTTCAATTGCAAATGATCAAAATCACTCTAGCTGCAACAAAACACATGGAAACTTGTAACTGCCAAAAACAGTTATGTTATATAAAGGTGCGTCCACACTATGCCGAAAGACGCCGATCGGCCTATGCCGGGTGGCACTTTCGGCTCGGCACATTCGAGTCGGCAAGACGTCTACATTGCTTTTATTATGTGGACGTGCCGAACCATCGCATTTGTGGCTAGATTTTTTTGATCGAGGTAATTTTTTGATTAGCAAGTTAGTGTTGTTATTAGTTGTTCAATAAGATTAGTATGAGCTACGAAGAAGATGCTGCTCTAGCAGCAGCTGCTAGCATTATCATTGGAGTAGTTGCTAAACAAGTTCATCGTTTTCGCCCAAGGAGGTTTTGGATACGTCGCAGTATCCTCAACGGAAGAAACAAATATAGAGCCAGTGAATTTATCAAAGATTTACTCCTTGACGAAGTAGATGACTTGAATTTAGAGTACAGGAATGACGTGGGGTTCAGCAATTTTTTCAGAATGAAATCTTCAGATTTCGAGATCTTACTGAATATGATTGGTCCTACTATATATAAAAGAAATACTTCATTTAGAGAAAGTATTCCTGCTAAAGAACGTCTTGCAGTTACTTTGCGTTTCCTTGCCAGTGGAGATTCTTATCATTCGTTGATGTATAATCTGAAAATATCCAAGCAAGCAATCTCTTCTTTCGTGCCAGAAGTATGTGATGCCCTTGTCGAGGCCCTTCGGAACTATGTCAAAGTAAGAAATGTAAAGATTAAAAATATATTCGTGAACTATTTACTAAAAAGAAAATATCATTAAAAGAGAAAAGTTTGAATCCATAGAATTTACGGTTTTGATTTTTATTTAACTATAGTATAGTGAGTATCGCATGCGAGATAGTTCTGGTGAATAATACTACTCATCATCACTGGATTGCAGTAGAGAGCCTTCTTGAGGGTATTCTTCCGTAAAAACGTCTGAGAAAACAGTTACAGGTGACGATGTTTGTGTACGTGTTGGCGATAGTTTTTGCACTTCATAATAAGGACTTGTAACTTTAATTTTTTGTTGTTTATATGCCTTTGGATAAAATGAGTTGTGTATGTTTGATGAACTAGGTTGGCTGCAATACAGAATCGGTTGAGTTGAGCTTGTGTCCTTTCGTCATAATGCTCCATATATGCTTCAAATAAAGCTTTGTTTATAATTTTTTGTGCAATAAACCTGGCTCGTGGTGAAACAAGTCCTCGAAGCTTAATTGCTACCTGTTCACCATACAGAGAAAATTCATCTTTATTTTCAACTCTTTTTGACTGAATATATCTCATAAGATGAACTGCCTCGTCAATTATGGGAGCACTAGAACTAGCAGTTGATTGATTAGCATTCAATGAACTTTTTGTGCGCTTTGCCATGTAGGTTTTTGGAGACTTTATTTCTTTGCTTCTAGGTCTTTTTTCTGGTGTTGTTGACCGTTGCAGATCTAAGACTTGATGGTCTTCCGCGTTTTCTTGGTTTTCTTGATCATTTGCTTCGTATCCTACTTCATTCTCAATTTGGTTTCTTGAATCCTGAAAAAAAATTTGTTTTTATTTTCAGATGCCAAAAAGTGAAGAAGAATGGGAAGCAATCGCAAAACAATTTGAAGAAAAATGGAACTTTCCTAACTGTACTGGTGCCATTGATGGGAAACATATTGCTGTGCAGGCTCCAGCCAAAACCGGCTCTGAATTTTTTAATTACAAGTCCTTCTTCAGTATTGTTTTGCTTGCTGTAGTAGACGCGAATTACAACTTCATATATGTGAATGTTGGTTGCCAAGGTAGAATTTCAGACGGTGGCGTATTTAATAACACTTTTCAAGAAATGCCTAGAAGATAACAGCCTTTATTTCCCTCAAGCAAGGGCTTTGCCGGGGCGAAACTCTCCGATGCCGTATGTTATAGTCGGAGACGAGGCTTTTCCACTTACTCCAAATATAATGAAACCATTTTCTGGCTTACACAACAAAGGATCTGTTAAAAAGATATTCAACTATAGACTAAGCAGGGATCGTAGAGTTTCGGAAAATGCATTTGGTGCTAGATCTGCAATGAATTTAAATCCGGACACAGCAACGAAAGTTACGATGGCTGCTATTCACCTTCATAATTTCTTGAGGAAAAGCACTTCAAGATCTGTTTACAACCCTGTCGGAATGTTTGACAGAGAAAATCATGAAGACGGTGAAATTATTCCAGGTCTGTGGAGACGAGATACATTATCTTCCCACCTAAAAGATGTACGAGGAGTGCCAAGAAAAAGTAATGCTGAAGCTCACGCTGTCAGAGACGAATTTGCTGATAGTGCAGTCAATGAAGCATTTTAGGTCCGAATTTTTTTACTGTGAACCGATTTGCATGAAATTTTGGAATTAGGCTCATCTTACCCTTGAATTCAAAAGTGAAAATGATTTGCACACCGCCACCACCCTGGGGGTGGTTACCATCCCTTCTCGGGGGTGAAATTTTTTTTTTTGAAATAACCTCGGATATCGATAGAAGGCCTAAATTTAAGCAAAAAAACAAATGTAAAGTTTTTTGTTAAGTCCAATACTTTTCGAGTTATTGGCAATTGAAAATTCGCAATTTGTTCACGTTTTTCATCTATTTATTGCAAATATCTCCAAAACTATACGTTTTATCGAAAATTTTATAAAAAACAAAATTGTAGCAGGTAAAACAATGAACAATTTGGTTTTTTATAAAGTATTCTAAGAACAATATTAAGCTAGATATAAAAGATCAAAACCATTTTTTATTTTGTCTGAAATTTAATCGTTGTGGTCAATGCCATTTAGCGGCGAGCAGATGCATTTTATGCATTCTAATACAAGAGGATGTTTTGTAGTGCTTGAAAAAAGCTTTAAAATGAGCACTATTAAAAGTCTTTTGCGCGTAAAATAAGTGAGCTGTAGTGCAAATAAGGGGAGCATCTAATGTTTTTTTCTTTTAAATCAATGGCTTTCATAAGTGCCATTTCCACCAAAATTAAATTTAATCGTATTCCGCCTAAAATTAAGTTTGTTATAGAGAGTTTGATAGATAGTATCAGTTTGGCTGCTTTTGGACACATATTTTTCAAAAAAGTCACGATTAAAAAAAAACAACAAATTTTCAAATTTTTAAAAACCCCACTTTTTTTCATAATATCTCAAAAATGACGACAGATACGTATAATAGTGTTAGAATAAAAAAATTTGGTATTTTTTTGACAAACAATTTGGTCTTTTAGTTTTTTCTGTCAAACAAAAATTGACGGAGATATGATTGTTTAAAGAGCGCGTGGCGTCGCAATCACAGCCTCTCTTAAGTCCTTTAACCCTTCACCGTTTTAGCAAAAGTTGTTTACTATATATTGCAATCAAGGATGTTTTAGCTCTCTTAATTACCTTTACAATGGTTTCTTACAAATTGTGATAGCATAAAAATTGAAGGAGCTATGGTCCAAAAACTCATTGATTTAAAAGAAAAAAACATTAGATGCTCCCCTTATTTGCACTACAGCTCACTTATTTTACGCGCAAAAGACTTTTAATAGTGCTCATTTTAAAGCTTTTTTCAAGCACTACAAAACATCCTCTTGTATTAGAATGCATAAAATGCATCTGCTCGCCGCTAAATGGCATTGACCACAACGATTAAATTTCAGACAAAATAAAAAATGGTTTTGATCTTTTATATCTAGCTTAATATTGTTCTTAGAATACTTTATAAAAAACCAAATTGTTCATTGTTTTACCTGCTACAATTTTGTTTTTTATAAAATTTTCGATAAAACGTATAGTTTTGGAGATATTTGCAATAAATAGATGAAAAACGTGAACAAATTGCGAATTTTCAATTGCCAATAACTCGAAAAGTATTGGACTTAACAAAAAACTTTACATTTGTTTTTTTTGCTTAAATTTAGGCCTTCTATCGATATCCGAGGTTATTTCAAAAAAAAAATTTCACCCCCGAGAAGGGATGGTAACCACCCCCAGGGTGGTGGCGGTGTGCAAATCATTTTCACTTTTGAATTTAAGGGTAAGATGAGCCTAATTCCAAAATTTCATGCAAATCGGTTCACAGTAAAAAAATTCGGAGGTTGGGCCCTATTTTTCGCTTCATTGACTGCACTATGAATATTTTTGCTCTCCGCAGGGTGAATTATTTTTTCAGCGTGATAAGTAAACATTTAACATTTGTACTCTTTTTCTCAAATAAAATGAAATTGTATTGCTTTCAATTGTAATCATTTCACTTGAACTCACCTCAACATTATCCACTGTTCTTCGTGGCTTATTTTTGTCAGCCAAGAACATCATAAGCCAATATGCAAACCATTTGCTTACATACGGTTCGTTCGCTCCACTTCCAGTCTTCCTGCTGTCGAACTCTTTCTTCCTTTCCCTTGAAAAATGACATTGCAAGTTCTTAATTTTACGTTCCATTTCATGCTTTTCAGCTCCAATAGAAATGGCAATCTCCATAAGCAAATCATGCCTGCGGTTTTTATTTTTATGTTCTGAGTAAGAACTGTCCCAAAATATTGGACGCGCCCGATATAGTTCAATGAATTTAAGTGTCTCTTCTTCCGTCCACTCCATAGTCGTGGTGTTTATTGCACAAGAACTTTTATTTACTTTACTTTTACTTTATTTGTTAAACTATTGAAAAATATACAAATGATACGACTGCAAAAACCAAAACAAAAATTCCAATAAATGCAAATGTCACACTGACAATGCCAATCGGCATGTCCACATTGCTTGATTTTGTTCCGTTTTTCGGCAAACGCATCCATTTTATTCGGTTTGAATTCGGGTTCAATCGGGCCGGCTTTCGGCAAATGGGAAAGGCCGATCGGGACGTTCACACTAATTCGGTATTGCCGATCGGCATGTGCCGAATTATGCCGGTCGGCATAGTGTGGACGCACCTTAAGAGACCATTTTTGTAGACCGTTCAATTTCCTATAAATACTGTTTTTGCGACTGGTTGAACAATCTATTTTAAAAAAGGTAAGACCATTTTTATATGATTTTTTTTTTAATTTATAGGGTGAAGGTGAAAATTACCTTTACAATTTATATGATACTAAACTGAAAATGGAAAACTAAGTTTAAAGCATCATCTTCCCGTTAATACTAAGAGCTCAAATTTTGTAAGTACTTTCCAGAGGTACCTAAGAACAAGTTTTCGCGTGTCGAATCAAAAAAAAAAATTTTGTTGATTTTTTTGTCCCACCCTAATATATATATTATACATATATTATATATAATATATGTAGTACCCCTAATGCTGGAATCGTTTTAGAACCTCTCTAGTAGTTTCTAAGTTTCCGTTCCCAAACTCATTCCTGTGGGAATATCAATTTTTAAATTTTTTATGTCATAAGAAACTTCTCCTGACAATAACAAACACAACAAAAAAAGAATTAGCCAAATTGGTCCAGGCGTTGTTGGGTTATGCGCTTACCAACACATTTCGCTATTCACTTTTATATACATATAAAGAATTAACTAAAATTCCATACTTTCTTACTTAAAAGCTCAATATCTCAATGAATAACGATGTTAGTAATGAAACTTCGTTGGTTTATATACTTTAATATAATTTTAATAGGATACTTCAACTAATAAGGTAATGTTACAGGATTAATAATGGGGGGAAAGTTTTATGCGGTGTGATCGTGGTGAGGTCCAGATTTCAAGTGAACGAGTAGAATACGGAGATAGGAAATTGACATCTGACCCATACGGAAGACGGTGTCATGGCTGAAACAAGAAGAAATCCTCTTTCTTAGCTGCCTGTCACCTGTCAGTCACAACATTTATCATATTGACTTTTGAAAATTTTTCTGTAGGAAATTGAATTTCCTACAAGTTTGTTGAATACATTTCTTTTGTAGCTATTGTCATTTACGAGATAGGGGCAAGAAACTAGAATTTAACGAAAAAATTGGGTTTGGTGACCCGTACTACCTCGCCGGTGTGAGTTACGACTTCACCGCGATGAACAATTTTGTAGAGCATTTCATTCTAAAGAAAACCTAATATTGTCTTCGACTATACATACCATAATATGCCTCTGAACTGTAGAACTTTTAAGAAAAAAGGTTTAAGTGTATTTTATATGGGCAATCTTTGCATGCCTTGGGCGAGTACTAAATGTTAATATTAAGGGCTCACATTTTTATGGATTTTCCTAAAAATTTCGGGATGGGAGTGGACAAAAAATAGTCCAAAAATAGCACCATACGCAATAGCACAATAGCAAAAAAAAAATCGCACATGGTTGTTTACTATCCTAAGTTTAGGTAGAAGAGGCTGTTTTTAGAAAATTTACTTAAAATTCCAAAAAGAATTATTTAAAAAAAACTGTGTCACCACCACGAGCTACAGTTTTTTTAAAAGTTTGCAATGTGATGTTTAGGCGAACTTTTGGTTCAAATGGTTTTTAAAAATTCAAGCCAAATTTTTGAAAAAAAAATATTAAATTTTGGTTTTTCAAATAACATCTTACAAAATTTTGCATTATTTGGGCAAGTTTATTTCTTTAAATCATCAATGCTCCTACTAATTTCAAGTCAAACACTCAAAAACGAAAAAATGTTCTTAGTTGTAATAATGAAAAAAAAAAAAAAAAAATGAAGTTTAGTTTTTCCCAGAAAATTAATTTAAACACCATGTCAAAATCTTAAATCTTAAAGCTTTGTACAAGATCTTAGCATCGTTCTTCATAATATATTTGGTTATTATTACATAAAATATTGAACAAAATTGAATTAAATAACCTAAGGTTTCTAGTAAAAAAAAACGCCACTTTTTTGCAATACATATAAACGCTGAAAACTTCATCAAAATTGTTGAAGCTGTTTTTTTAAAAACAAAATTTTTATTTCTCGCTTTCTTTAAAAATCAAGTATGCAAGTTTTAAGATCTTGCTATAAGGTGGTTCGGCAAAAAAAAAATCAAATGGACCGTTTTGAAAATATTCAAAAAAATATTTTTTTTTTTAAATTAGTAAAAATTTCAAAAATTAAGTTTTTCAAGTGTTGATATGTAATCTTTCTTAAATAACTTACGACTTTTTAAATAAAATATTTCGTCTAAATCGTCTCAACCATTAACGTGAAAATCGGTTTTTTGGTTTTTAAGGTAGGGGTTCCGTTTTCACACTATTTCCAAAAAAAAATTTCACATCATAAAAAAAGCAATTAAGAAATAATCTCTCACATACGATTTTATCGAAATCGTTGAAGTCGTTTTCGAGAAACCCCTCTGTAGACTGCCCCGCAGACGCTTACTGCAAATTTTGAAGAAAATCGGAAATTGATCAAGCGTTTCAGGCTGTAGATCCATATATATTATGGACAGACAGAATTGCAAGACCCTATTTTTTCGTATTCTCTAAATGATTGTAATGTCATATTTAATTGTAATCTCAAATTTTTTTTCTGCACGATTGCAAGACTTGCCTTATAGTATCTATAATTGCAAGTAATAAATACTATAGGATAAGTTTAAGTCCCTCCGCTTAGGTGGGAGGTGTAGTTTTATAAAATATTGAATTGATTTCCTAAAAAAACTTACTAAAAATCAACTTTGTGACTTACTATTACATACTATAATGCGTTTGGAAGCTAATACTTTGCTCTTTAATTATCATTTAAGTTCATTTAGACACCCTTCGTATACGATATTTTTCTTATTTTGACACAACCTACCCGTTCTGAGCTTTGTCGCATATTATCTAGGACTTTGGATATAATTATTTTAAATAGTTTATATTTCTTACAATAAATAAGAAGAGAGATTTTTAGAATCACTCTAATATCTTGCATATGTTTACAAAATTTTTCGTAAGAATACAAAAAATCTTCAACTTCTTTGGTATGTCATCCTTTTGCTGCCATGCGTATAGGCGATATGCCTACAGCTATATTTTCTTTATCTACCAATTACTTTGTAAATTTACAAAATATTTCGTAAACATACAACAAATCTTCAACTCCTTTGGTATATCATCCTTTTGTTACCATGCGAATAAGCGATATGTCTACAGCTATATTTTCTTTATTTACCAATTATTTCGTAGATCTACAAAATATTTTGTAATCAATCAAAATAAACGCCATCTTTCTTATATTTTACCAGGTGAACAAGTAATATGTCTACTTCACAAAACTATACAAATTTTTTTTCAATCATTGCAATCGTGGTACTTTCTCAATTTTGAACGCTCTCAAAAAGCAAAAGTTTTCGTCATTCCTGATTAAATCGTGAAAATGTTTGGATATCTTATGAATTAGTAAGAGAAAATTTTGTAATAAGCATTATTATTGCTTAAATTTTTTTGAAGACTTTACTAGTGGGTAAATAAAAACACTATTCTAGATATAGTTTGTAGAATTTTCTATTTATTTAAAAATTTTCAAATTTATTGATGTGTTTTGTTACATAATATTAAGGCCAGTTCAGTTTGGTCAGTTTGATGAGCATATAGGTATGAATAAGTACATATTAATTACAAGAGCTTGGTTTGGATAAGCGCCTAGGAATTGCATAACCCGTCCCTATAAAGAATAAAGGGCTCCTACATTTTTCTGCTAATTTCGAATGAAAGAACTTTTCATAATGAATGAATATGAATAAACTCAATTATTATTTCGCAAGTAGTGAGCCGAAATGGCCAATGGCTAAAATTTAGCATAAGATTGTTTTTAAAACTATTAATAAGGTTAGTTTCATTGAGCTATTTTTCTATATCATTTTAGTTTAAACTTCTGTATTTTAACAGCTTTTACTAGTATAATAAGGTTGTATTTATCCATTTACTTGTATAAAGAGTACGTGGTAACATACATACATCTTATAATCATTTTTTTTCCTAATATTGTCAAGGATTCAGTTTCATAAAAACGCAATTGTTTAGTTATTTTTTTGAATTGCCTTTTTTCAGTATCGAAAGAACAGTAAGATCAAGTTTATGGGTATGGTTTTATGTATTTGTTGGTCCTTATTTCACGTTGCTGTTTTATCATCTCATTATCATTGTTTATTAAAAAAAAATTTTTTTTTGCTTCAATTTTTAGTGACTTCTGTGTTTTTGTCAAGTTTTACTATACATGTATTTTGCATTCTAACTTTTCGATAGATAACAACTTACCAACATTCTTATAATGGATTGCTTCATGTGTGGTACACATCTAGACTCCTTACATATTATGAGCCGTCATTTCAGATTAGCCCATAATTTAACTGAAAAGACACATACATATGCACTTATGGTAGAAATTGCAATCAATGTTTTTCTTTTTTTGGGAGCTTTTACTCGTCACGTCAAACAACACTTTTTGGCACTATCGTCACGGACAATCTGGGGCCGAATCACAGCTCACGATATCGAGTGAGTGAGTGGCATTAGAGATCGAGTGAGTTAGGAACCATTTTGGAATTACAGCATACGTGACCTCTCGTATCGTATTGCTCTTTAAAATTGTACTAGTATCATCGAATATTCACTAGTAAATTTCGAGTTTCTATTAATTCATAGATGTCGCTGGTGTCTCTTTATACTTATTTCATTATTTTTTGGTAGGTAAAATTCATGCCTTTGTAAAAAAAAGACAATATTTAGTAAAAATTTCGGAAAATTTAAACATAAAATACACTCGGATGGTGTTATTAAATGAAATATTGATAATAGATGGTTTCGATAGTCTTTCATGTATGAATTAGAGAGCACTTTATGCATCGAATGAAATTCCGATCGATTACTGATGAGAGAATGCCGAATTGTGGTACTAGATGACTCGATATCGTGAGCGGTAATACCAAATTCCAATAATTCCGATACGACTTATTCGATAGCGTGTGTCATAATTCGGCCCCTGTTCTTTTCCTCAAAGCACAGAAGCTTTATCAGATACTGCCGATATTTCAAAGCAAGGAACAAAAGATAGAGAAAATAATTCTGTTGTTGAGACAGAGTATAAATATCCGTTATGCAGCTTCAATGAGCCAAGCACTTCCACAAGACCTCCGAGCAAAAATTATTCCACCGATTAAATTTGGCATTCCACGACTGACCACAACAGTTTCATCTTCAGTCAAAAGTTTATTGTAAATAAAGCAAAATTAATTAATTAACTACAATAGTAGACGCTTGTAATAAATACGTAAGTCACTCGAACTACTCGTTCAACGCTAAAAGAAGCAGGCATACGTGCACACGGAAAAAAGAATAGGCAGATGTTATTCAAGGCCAGATGTTATTCAAGTAGAGGGGATTCGGTAAGGAACCGGCGGTCTTTTTAGAGTATATTTTCTTAGAATAGTATAATTTATACATAAAAAGAAAAACGAGTAGGTATTTTTGCTTGCTTGAGTACCTAAATATGTATATACGTGGCATATGTGTGCATATTATACAGAACGTGATTCTTACAAGCGCAATATCTGTGAAATAGTGGGTCTTAGAGAAAAAATCATAAGCACCATTTTTATAGAGAATTCAAAGATCTACAACTTTTTCAAAGTACTTTTCGGTAAAACTTACCGTTTTCGAGAAAAATTAAAAAACCTAGAATTTTGACCTTTGACCCCGAATAAATCCCTTAGCACACATGGGACTGATTGGGACTTTTGACACTTTATTCTTTGTGGTAAGCTTAAGGCCTCTACGAAGATTTGGCTCTGTCGGAATTTTCTTTATTTCAATTGTCTAAATTGACCGGACTAAAAAGAAAGGCATTGAGTCTTTACAATAAAAATAATTTTACTAGAAAGGATGTTATTGAAATTCAAAGCAGTGTTATGCAGAACATTATATGTCCAATTGTTGGGTCGGTGGAACAATTTTTTCAGAAAAATATTATATCCTCTTGTCGCAATTTACAGACAAAATTTCACGTCCATTTCGTTCCTGTGAGACTGAATATCAACTATTTAAGTGATTTCGAAAATGATTTCATTTGCAAATTAAATTAGTTTGTAATAAACAAAGAGTTAGGTGAGAAATATTTACGCGAAGAACATGAACTCGAAATTACGGGCGTTTCCATTTCGATATTATTTAAATTTCGAAAGATATTTGAAAAGAATGACCAACTTCTGAAAATATTTTTTTTTTTTTTCATCTCAGAGACTTAAGCGTTCAGTACCGCTTAAGAGCAAGCTCATTTGTACACACTTATCTACGCTCTTCATTAATGCAAGTGTTAGTGGTTAGTAAATAACGCCAACAAGCACAAAGAGAACGTATACGAGGAAAAAAAATAAAAGACATTACAATTTTTAACAAAGAAAAAAAAAACAAAGAAAAGTACATTAATAAATAGAACAAACATTATTAAACAAAAACTATACAAAAATAAGAACAGAAATTAAATTACAATAACAAAATATCAAATATAAGTCATGCAGGTGGCACACTGGTTTAGTTTTAATTTTAAAATATTTTTACTTAGGTTGAAATCGGAAACATAAGGATAAGAGTTAGATAACCTACTCATGCGAGCTAATGGCTCATGCATGTCATAGTTAGTTCTGCGGTGGGAGCAATGTAAAAACTCTAAATTACGTAGTTCGTGAGATCCTCCACGATAGTTGAAACTAATGTGGGAAAGCAAATATTAATTGAAATTTCAATTATTAAAAAAACAGCAAAACAAAACGGACATTTCATTAACGGATTACTTTGGCAAGAAAAAAAAGACCCTTTGTAGAACAAGGCGAAACTGTACTCCCTTTTTTTATATATTGATGACTCTGAAATAAACAATCCACTTGGACCCCATGCGAACCCAGTCACTTTTATTTACTTCTCATTTCCGTTCTTTGAAAGTTCAGAAATATATTTGGCTGCCACAATACAAGGGCATGATTACAAAGGGTTTGGTAATAAGCAATGCTTACAAAGTTTAATCCATGAACTTCAATACCTTGAAGACCATGGTATTACTATTCAAACTTCAATTGAGGAAAAAACTGTGCACTTTGTATTGGGTCTTTTCCTTGGAGACAATTTAGGTTTAAATACAGTTCTTGGCTTCACATCCTTATTTAATCATAAAATTTTGTCGCTTCTGTAAAAGTTTGAAATATTCTATACACACATTATGCTATGATAATCCAAATATGGCTCGTAATTCAGTAAATTATGACGCAGATGTAGTTGTCAATGACTTGGTTCAACGGGCATTAAGTACATACTAGTTTCGCCCTGTGGTCGAGATTCGACCATTATTATTATAATAACATAATTATTATTATTATAAATAATAAATTCGTACGCCTTTGAATTTTCCCCGTCAATGTTTTACAACGCAACATAATTTTTAAATGTAAATCGCAATTTGAGAAGGGAAATCTATAGAAAAAACAAAAAATTAACTAAATATTGGGAATGCATTCACATTCCTTACCGCAGTACTTTAACTTCCAAAAATAAGTTCCAGTTAATTATGAAGTCCCAAAGTTCCAGTTAATAATGAAGTCCCAAATAAAATATTTTTTTCTGCCGCCCGCCACTCCAATTTATAAATTTCTTATCCGCAACTCAAAGAGCACTTCTGCAAACGTTCTACGAAAAAAGACCGATGAACTCAACTACTACACTTTCTACACAGTGAAAACGCTCAAAGAAAAAATAACAGTTTTGCATTCACACTTAAGCTGAGACGGAATAAACGCACACACACTTCTCCGTTTTCAGCGTCCCCGTAAATTCACTACTTCAAATGTAACAATTGACCAAACGCTCACGTATGGGAAAGGCAATACCAAAGCTGAGACGAAATAAACGCACACACACTTCTCCGTTTTCAGTGTCGCCGTAAATTCACTACTTCCAATTCCAATTGAACAAACGCTCACGTATGAGACGAAATAAACGCACACACACTTCTCCGTTTTCAGTGTCGCCGTAAATTCACCACTTCCAATTCCAATTGACCAAACGCTCACGTATGCGAAAGGCAATACCAAAGCTGAGACGGAATAAACGCACACACACTTCTCCGTTTTCAGCATCACACTACCTGTTCGTAAAATCACTTGACTATGATATTGTAAAAAAAAAAACACAGTGTTGTTGTTGTTTTTTGCACGATTTTTAATTTAATAATTTAACCGGGTAAACGATAACAGATCCGGAAAAAATTTATATTCTTCCATTCTATGGCTAAATACCTTTCAGAAAATATATACTTCATGCGGGTGCGTCATCGTTAAGTGGGGTAAAAATGTACCACAAAAAAACCACTTGCCGATTAATATATAGATGCCTCAATTTTTAATTCTATTAATTCATTTCATGTTACTAGAAACCTCGCTGTTGATATTATGCACGACGTTTTCGAAGGTGTATGTCATTACAATATGTGCTACACCATTAACCACTTTATCAGCCACAATTACTTTACATTGGAAGTGCTTAAAATTAGGAAGCACATGCTCAATTACGGGGAAATTGAAATTGGAAACGAGATTACACAGAAAAATCTTTCAAAATCGCGCTTTAAAATGACAGCACGTGAAATGATGACGTTTATGCACTTTTTTCCGTTGATGGTTGCCGATCTCATTCCGGAGGATGATCATGTATGGTTGTTTTTGTTGAATTTTCTAGAAATAATTGTCATGCTTCTTTCGTATGAAATTTCTCACGGCATAGCTGAACATCTTAAATTTTTGATAAAACAACATCTTTTAGATTACGTCTGCTTTTTTAATGACACATTTAATCCAAAGCACCACTTTATGGTAAATTACTTTGAAGTTACTTATATTGCAATCAGGTCCTCCAAGGCACTATTGGGCATACCATTTTGAGGTAAAGTATAAGGAATTTAAAGCGTATGCACGAAGTATTTCAAGTAGGAAGAATATATGCGTTTCTTTATCAAAAAAATATCAACTTAAATTCGAACATTTTTTAAATGAGCCTAATAAACCCATTTTCACTACGTCCTCGTGTCATATTATTTGTTGTTCACAATATGAAGCATTGATTCGTAGATTCTCTGATCAGAACAGAATTAATTGTAATTTTCACTGTTACTCTCAGTCTATTCACAGATCTAAAAAAATTAAAAAGGGCTATTTCATAAGTCTCTATCTTGACAGAACTTGTCTTGAAAGTAATATAATTTATCTGATAAATAGCAGTAGTTGTGTTTGACGGTTGTTCATCTGCGTATGTGATATGTGAGCGAGTAAAGTTAAATAATTACCACAAACATTATTCTGCTTATTCTATTGATGTGTTCCACAAAGTTTATCCAGATGAAAGCGTTATTTTACGTATCGAGGAATTATCTGGCCCACCAGTTAATATTCATAAAACTACTAGAGGATTGAACATGATTCGATCCAAGCAGTACTGTTAAAATAACAATATAATAGTCAACGTTATTAGCAATGCATGATTTCATTTTACTTCATTCTTATTCAAAACCGACATATTAAATGTACATGTTTTACAGTAAACCTATCAATGTGTCGAATTCATGAATTGATGAAATTTTTGTAAATGCTACCCAACAAGATCTTTTTTGGGAAACAACAAACTCGGATCAGCCAACATCGAACATAATTTATGATCAGCTCTTAAACAAGTACTGAAAGCTTAAATGAATTGCTTGAACTTTTTAACAGCTGGAATTTGGGTGAAGTTTTTGATTTGTTTAAAAGTATGTATAAAGCAATTGTGCATGTAGGTATATTCACTATTGCCAATTTTATTTTTTTTTTACTTTTATCAAAACCACAAAATATTACAAAATAACTATTACTATCCATTGCATGACTTACATTTTTGTTTTTTCTTAAATAATTTGTCAAAAGAAATGGCTCAAAATTTATTTTAAAATACAGACGTTCCGCTTGGTGTACGAGCAGAGTTTTTTTTCCAATGGTCTCAGTGGATGAAAGCAGCAAATGAAGGGTCTCAAATTTTATTCAATATAAATTTTAACAATAGAGATGTTGAAGTGAAGAAAAATATTTGCGATTTATCAGTATCAAACAACAACAAAACATCGATCAATTTGCATTCAGTTTTGAGGTCGAATGCATACGGGACGAGTTTGCTACAATTTTTAAAAGAAAAAGAAGGTGCGAAATCAGAAGAACTTAACGCCAATTTGCGCAAACTTTTCTGCGAATCAATTTTGCAATACTGTGTTGTGCGTGAGCTCTTAGTTAGCGACTGTGATTCTCTAGCAAAATAAATTTGCAAAATTTTCCCCGGCGAGCTTATGGTACTTCACTTTTCATTATTACTATCATTAATACCTTTAATCTCTTCATCGATGTTACTGCCCGTGCTAAGTCTAAATTAAATTTTTAGTAGAAGTCCATACTTTCTTTGAGCTCAAATACTTTTCACAGTAAGAGTTTAAGCCTGAACATGAGTTTTAATTTTTGGTTAAACTCATTCGGTTACACATTATAAGACAGGGTTAGAATAATTTTACTCTTAGTATAAATGAGCACTTTGAACCCTTTAACACGGAAGCTCAAACCGAAAACTAGGGCTTAAACTTTTCCTGTGTAATTTTGCATAAATATTTAGCTTTGGTAGCCCAGTGCAGAGCGAAATTTGGCAATAATAACACTTTTTTTTTAGTCGCACTACAGTGGTGGTCCAGTATAACGAATACCGATATAACGAGTGATCGATATTACGAAAACTTTTTTCAAGTCCATTAGGTATTCTATATAACAAACAAATAATGAATTTCAGACAAAATGGCATTGAAAACTCTAAAGTATTAGTTCCAAGAAGTTTACAAAAAGAGGCATTCAACAATAACATTCAACGTCCAAAAAAACAAATGCATATTGACAATTTTTTTCTTTAATTTGAGTACAAATATTTTTATGTACTATTTATGTAAATAATTTGAAAAAAAAAACTAATGAGTCTATTCCTTGAATGTTTCGTTATATGTAAATGAAGTTAAATTTGTTTTTTTTTTTTATTCTATTAAGTGAAGTATGTATTTTTTTGTGAAGTATGAAATAAAATAATGAAAAATATAATTGTACGTTTTATTTAACTAGAGTTTTGTACGACAAAAACGTTTCGATACAACGAATTTGCAATTTAACGAATTGACTCTGGACATTATATCGTTCGTTATACTGGACCACCACTGTATTTTATTAATAAATACAGAAATTGGAAGAGCGAATTCAATCGCAAGTCATCAAGCGAAAAAAGAAACTAAAAAGAAAATCATTTTCTGTTCAAGCGGATGAAGAAGACCATATTCGAGCTTTAAAAAATGACTGCATTGCAATGTCATATGCGGAAAAACTTTCGCATTGGAGTGCATGTGCTAACACAAGGATGAATCATATTGAAGAGATTTTTTTTTTTTTTTTTTTGTTGGAGGTTTTTAAAATACCAGCTGGAGCACTCAGACCTAAATACCGGTCCATTGTACTACCAGATAGCAACCTTCTATTTGTTATAGCTTTCCAGATGTTCGGAGAAAAGCCAAAAGACGCTGCCATGGTAAGGAGCCTAAGTTACCAGCTCTCACCATGTCTGCGCCGAGTATCTGTAACCTCATGCGAGAAAAAGCAGGACATTCACAGAGGAAGTGCTCTGCGGTGTCCTCATCCTCTCCACAAGATTCACAGAGTGTGGTATCACTTAAGCCTAACACGTTTAAATGCTTGGCAAAAGAGAAGTGCCCGCTGGCAACGCCAATAAGCTTCCTACAGTCTTTTCTGCTACGAGCTAGCAAAAATGTTGCAGTCTTCTTACTAACGTTGGGGAGCATACGCTTGGTTTGTCTGCATCCAATGGAGGCATGCCATCTACGGTTGTGCTCTTCACAGATCCAATCGTTGATTGAAGCCCTCACTGAGGACGCTGGCAGACCTAGCGACGGTTCAGGTCCTGAGAAAGCTGTCTGAGATCCCTGCCTAGCGAGTTCATCGGCGATCTCATTTCCAGTTATGCCGTGATGGCCTGGAACCCAAATGAGACTCAAGGAATTTAATCTTCCGATCGCATTCAGAGAGCTCTTGCATTCCTGGATCACTTTCGAAGTGGTTAGAGGGTTGAGAAGGGCCTTAAGCACAGCTTGGCTATCGCCGCAAACAAAGATACTTCTCCCCGTCCATCCATTGTTCGTTACGTGGCTCAAGGCCATTAGGATAGCATAAGCCTCCGCTTGGAAAACGGATGCGTATGATCCTAAAGATGAGTGCAGTCGTATGTCGTCGTTCTCAACAAAGGCACCAGCACCAGAACCCTCGTCGGTTTTGGAGCCATCTGTGAAGATACGATAACAATTCTTTCCAGGCTCAGATTCTGGAGCGAACCAGTCCTGAACCGAAGGAAAGCTGACTGAGTAATTTTGACGCAGTTTGAGCCTTGGGATCATCGTGTCAGACGGCATATCCATTAGACGTGGGTCATAAGATATGCTGCTTGCGAGTTCCTCAAAGCTCCAGTGCGAATTGTGCCAGAGACCACATCGTTTTAAACGAGAAATGGTCTTGAGAGTACACCCCATGATGAAAGTATCAAGGGGAGGAAGGTTCAACAGTGCGTCGAGAGCAGCACCCGGTGTGCTGGGGAAGGCCCCCGTAACACCCAGACAAATTGTTCTTTGAAGTTTGGCAAACGAGGCAATAACGTATTTACGCGAGAGCTTATTCCACCAAACAACTGACGCATAGGAGATGATTGGTCTTATCATAGCCGTATAGATCCAAAGGACCCTTTTCGGTGAAAGACCCCATGTCTTGCCAAAAGCTCCTTTACATTGCCAGAAAACTGACAGTGCTTTAGTAGTTTTAGACTCGACATGTTTCGACCAAAGAAGTTTGTTATCCAGGATAACTCCAAGATGCTTGACTTCATTTGAAAAGGGGATGTTGACGCCTTTAAGCGTAAGATGGGTCAGACCAGTCAATTTTCTACGTCTCGTGAAGAGGACAACCTCGGTTTTAATAGGATTGACGGAGAGACCGTTTCTAACACACCAGGTGTCAATCATACAAAGCGCAGCCTGTGCTCGGGAGCAGACAGCTTGGAGGCTGGAGCCAACCGAGAGCACGGCGACGTCGTCCGCATATGCTTGGGCATGAACGTTAGAACCATTGAGCATTATAAGTAGAGAGTCGATCAACATGCACCACAGAAGAGGAGATAAAACGCCACCTTGTGGGCAACCCTTATTTACTCCCGTTGCAACATATTGTCCACAGTCCGCCTCCGCGATTACGGTTCTCTTCATTAGCATTGCTTTAATCCACAACACTAATGACTCGTTCACACCGTGTTCTCTGGCAGCATTACACATACCATCGAAGCTAGCATTGTCAAAAGCACCTTGAATGTCGATGAAAATGCCTACCGCAAATTCTTTCCTGTCAAGCGCGCATTCAATCCTGCTAACAAGATTTTGAAGTGCGGTCTCGCAAGATTTTCCTCTTTGGTAAGCATGTTGCATCTGAGACAGAGGGTGTAATTGGAGTGAGGTTTTACGAATGTAAATCTCAACCATTCTTTCCAGCGTCTTAAGCAGAAAGGAGGTAAGACTGATGGGTCTAAAGCTCTTGGCGAGTGAGTAGTCTTGTTTACCAATTTTTGGTATGAAGGCGACTCTAACACTCTGCCATGAAGTTGGTATATACGCTAGGGCTAAACTACCAGTGAAAATATTTTTCAAAGTAGGAAGCAAAAGGTTTATACTTTCCTGCAACATAGCTGGGTAAACACCGTCAGTGCCAGGTGACTTGAAACTGTCAAAAGATGCCACGGCATATTTGATGGCTTCGTCGGTAACAACTAACGATGACGTGTACCAGCTAAGTCGAGTGGATTTATCGGATTCACATGATCTAAGGGAAATAGATTGCTGTGGTCCGATTGATATCTGGTTTCCTGGAAAATGAGTTTCCAGCATAAGACTGAGTGTCTCTGCTTTGGACTCGGTATAGGAACCGTCTGATTTCCTGAGCGTTTCTAGTTTGTTTACCTTGCTTTAGTAAGTCGACTAGTTTCACTGAGTGTTTCTATACTTTCACAGAATTCTTTGTAAGAGGCATTCTTTGATCTTCGAATTAACCTTTTAAAGTCCTTCTGTTTAGATCGATACAGGTTCCAGTCGACATCTGATTTGGTCTTGAGGGACCTATTCAGAATACTTCTGGTTTCCCTGCGAAGTTTCTGTAGTTCACTGTTCCACCACGGAACCATAGATCTACTAGGTAATTGTCTAGCTGGACATGCTAGCTCGAAGCTACTTGTAAGGGCACAATTCACTTCTAGAACTGCATCTTCCACTTTTTGTGATGTTGAGAGCTTAGGTAGGGTTTTGACGAGATTACCGAGCTCATCGTTGAAAAGTGTCCAGTTAGTTTTTCTGGGATTTCTTGTAACTAAAGGTGTGGGAATCACATTTGCTACATGGAATTGAATGTATCTGTGGTCTGAGAGTGACACGTCCAGCAACACTTTCCAGTTAGTAATCTCCTTGGCATATCTGTTAGATAGTGTCCTGTCGTATGGCCGTAACAAAAGTTGGCGTATTACCAACATTGTTAATGTTCAAGTCAGAAGACAGAATGTAATTAAGAAGATGGTTGCCTCTCATGTTGCATTTGACGCTACCCCAAACTAAGTTTTGAGCGTTAACATCACAGCACATGATAAGCCCCAACTTCCGGTTTTCACAAAACTCCACCAAATCCACAACCTGTCTTGAGGGAGGGGGTAGAATGGAGTTCCAGGGAAAGTAAACTGACGCAACGACGAAAGTTTTCCACTCACCGTTCGTTTCGTAGTCTATCATAGCCGCAATCAGGTCTTGACCACAGAAGTGATCAAGTTTAGTTGCTGCAAAAGAGCTCGGTATGATGAGACAGGTCCGGGGTAAGTCATACCGTTCGTCATAGAGAATATTGATCCCTCGTAGCCCTCCAAGACCAAGAACTCGGCCCTTCCAGGCCCATACAGACGGGAGTCGTACCTAGCCTTGATGAAAGCCACAGAAGCTTGATCTACTCCCACAACAAGGTAAGAACCGTCTTCACCATCCCGATTCCTAGCCTTCTTGTGGTAATAGACTTTCCACTTCGTAGTGTCGATACCATCATTCTGGGTAACGAGGCGTTGAAGCACATCTTCAGTTTTCCTGAGTTGCCCCGGGATAAAACAGATGGCTTTCGTCAAAACTGGCACCCTGTAAATTTCAAAAGAGGAATTTAGGAGGGGTGGAATTTTAGGCACAGAGGCACGTAGCCAGTCAGCGGTCTGCTGATTAGAACACTCGACCAAAAAGGTTCCGTCCTCCAAACAACATCCCTCAGACTGGATCTGCGTACTCTCTGCCATAGCCAGCTCCCACAGATGATCTTCACAGTGCTTGCGCTCTGTGATGGTCATGCTGTTGTCATTGCCAGCCTTACAGATACGCACTTTGAAAAGCGGGACAGCCGCTCTTTTATAGGGCAGCCGTCTTTTATTTCGCTGTGCGACGGATTTTTCTCCTTTCGAGGCTTTATCCCGTCCGGTCAGTGTCCGTGGACCAGACTGACTAGCAGTCACGGTTTCATTCACCAACGTTTCGGTTGGACCTCCAGGAGTTTTAACCATGCCGGCTTCGTCCCTTCCAGCCAGTGTCCGTGGACCAAATTCGCAAGCCTTGCGACCTGTTCCTTCAGTTTCATTCACCGACTTTCCAGTTAGACCAACAGGACAATTTGCAGAGCTTCCGGAAACCTTCTTCCTTTTGACCCTGTTCGCGTTCGCAGAAGTTGGGGTGACTTCGGTTACAGGAGACCGTCCTGAATTGGTGGGTGAGACCTCTTCCGACCTGTCCCTTTTCGCCGCCGTCACCAAAGGATTGCAACTTAATTCGGCCACCCTGGTGTCCTCTTTGCACTGAGCCTTTGCCGCTCGCCTTCTTTCCAGCTTCTGTTGGCGCTTGGAAAGCTGTTCTCCGGAGGATGCCATCGTTGGAGTGGGATCCACTTGTTCAGCTTCACTTAGTCCGGTGATAGCACCACTCTGGCCAACAGCTAAGCCCGGATGAGAGATTAGCTTTGGAGGTAATACCTCCGAGCTGCCTTCTTCATCTTTCCAGCTCAGACCACGAAGAGCTTCATGGAGAGAACTGCAGGAGTCATCGGTTGCGGTACCTTCGACTCGCGTGTATCCACCAGTTAAGGTGTGCGTTTTTATGTTAGATGGGGCCTCCAGAATCCGTGCCCCTGCCGTAGTGAAGACTACGGGTGGATTTTCGCTTTTACGATTGCCACCTGGAGAATAAAAATCCTTTGGGTTATCTTCCATACTGTTTTTTGATCAATTCTTGGTTTTTCATTCATTTTCCCCATCCTTCGACCACCTTTCGGCATCGAGCTCGGTTCAAATTAACTACTTAAGCCCCCCCACCGCGACAAGGTGACTGATCGTCGGGAAGGACATTGAAGAGATGGAAAGTTCTTCCAAATTAATAATAGATGTTTGGCCCCAATATAAAATGACCGACGGTTTTCGATTGGTACAAACTAACTATTCAAAACTGTATAGTCTACTTTTATTTTTATTTTAGATTGAATCCGATTTCAATTTTAAATTTGGCGAAAATAATGACTGAAAAGACAATTTAAACGAATTTTGCACTTTAATAATTGAAAACGTTTTGCGAAATCATTTCAATAAAAAAAATGAAGACGTTGAAATGTACAACAAGTTAATGGAAAATAGAAGCAATTTGTCAGAAGGTACATACATACATACATTTTATGATTTCAAAAGGCTGTTTAAGAAAACTTTTAACTTTTTTTTTTTAACTCCGCAAATAGATGCAGTTTGTACAACCACGTTTCACCTCATTCAAACTCACTCAAACAAATTCTACCACATTCCCGAATCCATTCCAAAAATCAGACAAACATCAGCAAAAATGTACTTAAAAAAAAATTTTCTCAGTGAATGAGTCCAGAAAGGGTTTCATGGCAATTTGCGCAACTGAGGCTGAATACAAGCAAATGTATGAAGCCAAAGTTAAGGCTGAATCAAGTGAAGATATTGCTAGATATTTTCTAGTGGACTTCGGTAACATCAGCTACTTTTTTTTCAAATTCGCTAAGGCAATCGACGTTTGTTTTAAAGCATACTATGTTTTCAACATTGCCCATCCCCAAGCTTGCGAAGAAATGTGGGATTTCATCAACAAGCAGTTTTATAACTTGCCTGGGGGAGCGGACAAAGCAAAACCTGCAGCACGTACTGCTGAACGAAATTGGATGTAAGTCACTTTCAATTTAAATATGAAAATGGTCAATGATCAATAATTTCAAACTCCTAGTGGCCAAAAATGAGTCCAACTCCTAATAAAAATATAAAAAAATCAAGCACGTTCTGAAAATCAAAACCCTTAGTACAGGAAGGTTAGCCACACATTTCCTTAATTTTTATTTACTTTATTTTTCACCAGACTTACAAATATCATCTTAGCTCACAGTTTCTTTTAAATTTTTCTTACTAACATATAAGTAACAATTTATTTTCTTTCGGGTATTATTCTATTAAAATTCTCTAAAACTCTATTAAATCATAGCCATAGTAAAAGTATTTAGTTATTAAGTTAGGTAAATTTCGCTTCATCGTCCCTTATGTATTTAAGATCTTTTAAAATTTAAATCACTTTAATTAAGTAAATAATAGATATAGCTAGTTTTAATAAATATAGATTTAAAATAATATATATTTAAACTGTATGTCTGAATGTGTGTTGTCAGAAGAAATAACAACGTAATGTGAAAAACGAATGTTTTGTGGTTCTCGTACCTCAGCTGATTGGATAAGAAACGAAAATATCTCATTCCACTGTGGCGTATACGTATCTTTTCAGTCTATTTTCCAGAAGTTCGTAGTTTCCTCAATCTAAAGTAAGTAGTATTTTATTTATATTTTTGTTGTTGTTGATCTTAAGCCTCTTGAAACAGTCTCTTTTTAAATATCTTTGAAAACTGTATTGCTATGAAATACAAACATACAGAAATCGGTATTTCTGATGAAATAAAAAATTCATAAGGTACAAAATTTGTGCTATTCATTTAGTAGATATCTACCCCTAGTAAAATGTTTTTGTTTGATTGCAACCCTTCTTTGCTTTTACTAATTTCCGTTGCAAGGAAAATGTTAGGATATTTTTCCATATTTATGCATGCAGCGGTAAAGAGCGTTTGCAAAAGATTTTACTGAGCTCGGAACTAAATTTACAAAATATTTCGTGCTATTTACGAATACAATCGTAATTATTTCACAAGAATTTAGTTCATGCAACAAAAGATTTCGTAGTTTTATTGAACTAGGTTAGGTTAGGTTAGGTTAGGTGGAAGTGGCTGTCAGCCAATGAGTAATGCCTACGTACATTGCCTGACACACTTAGGCCGCAAGGGCCCTGTTTAAAGTCGAAACCTCTTTTGATATCGACTGGTTGGTTCTTACTTAGTTATTGTTCCTTACGACTGGTGCGGGGTAACAATAACAAGCAAACCTTGTTGAGATGGTTCTTACTAATTGCTCCTTACGACTGGTGCGGGGTAACAATAGAAAACAACCTTTTGACTTGTGAATGATAAGTGACTTTATTCTTAACTTATTATGAGTATTTATACTAATTTACATAAATGCAATTCATCAATAATTTAGTTTTGCGGGAAAAGAATTGTAATAGGATCGTGGATTATATTGCAACGAAAAGAAATAAACAATATCGAGAAAGAAGTGCAAGTATTTCATTTTTTCGTGAGAAACATAGTATGAGGTTGGGAATGTGAATATTTATTGGAAGTAGGGTGTTTTAGATTTGGATTGGGTGTTTCATACAATATAAATTATAGGGAAATTATATATATATCAAAACCGTGTGTCAACATTCTCCCCGGCGTTGAGATCTTTGAGCTCAAACTCTATAGCATGTGGGGATTGAGCAATTGCCATCTTCCTCCGTAGTAGTAGCAAAAGTGTGGCCAGAATTACAACTCCAAAAAATGAAAGGTAACCAACCGAGTACTGATGAACATCATGGTGAGAGATCTTGCTTGGTAATGTTTGCTGTGTTTTTTGATATGCTATTTTCTCTTTGAGTAGTGTTAAGTCGTCTTCTCCTCGAATGATGATTTCCTCTTTCTTCTGGTTTTTAGCTTGTATTGGCTCGATTTCAAACTTATCCACGAATACACTCAAGTTAAGTGTCGGCAGAAAAGAGGCGCTTAGTTCTGATACATATAAATTATGAGCATTAATAGTCATGGTGGGTTGTTTGATGATACAGTTAGCTGTTAGCTTCATAAGTCCTATGCCTTGAAGTTTTGCCGTTAAAACATCAGATCCGCATACTGCCGAGACTATTTCTTCGTGATGAAAGGCAAACACCCAGTGATTAGGATTATGAAGCTGGATCCACATCCTGTCAACATCGGTAGATCTTAGTTTGCAATATGATGAGAGTTCCTTTTTATGATTTAACATGTGAATTTCACATTGGTTTTCCAAGGCATTTGCGTTGAAAACTGGATGTCGCTGCTTACATAGATAATTTCTCTCGCTGATATGGATGCAACCCAGATATTCAGTTTGTGATAGTGAAAAGTGTTGATCCCTGAATGGAGTTACAGCTAAGAATGCTGTTGATGGTTGTATGAAGATGAAGTTTTTGTTATGCTGAACTGGTAATGGTATAAGTTTATACAGCTGAAACACTTGTGTATTCAATAGAGGTAATTTGACAAGAAATACGATTGCTGAGGATGTAACACGTGCTTTTCCTCTAAGAAGTTCATACAGTTTCGGAAGATTATGCTCGTCGTATCCAGGTAATGTTAGTGAACTTGGTATCGTCAACCTAATTCTCTCCAGTTGATTCAACAATTGAGTGGGAGAAAGTAGCAAAGCGTTTATTCTTCCGTGATGAGTATCGGACACAGATTCCAGAATTGCTATTTGAGTTCGTTGAAAGCTGTCCATTATTTGAGTTACAAAAATTGTAATATAGTTAAGAATTTCGGTTCTTTGCATGGTTTTATTCAAATTCTCTATTGAATCGTCAATTTTTGTCAAATGTAGTTTGATGGTCGTGAACTGTTCGTTTATAGAAGTCAATGATTTGTTGAGGATATTTGTGGTAGATTCAATAATGGAGGTTTGATTTTTGCTCAGTTCAAGAAGATGCTTCTCGTTTATTTGGGCCATTTGGATGTTGTCTTCTATATACTGCGCGTAGTCTTGATCTAGAACTCCGAATAGCTTATTTGCGACAGTGCCAACAAAGTCGAATGGTGATCTTCTTTTTATTATTGCCATTCCGTTCCTGTACTTTAGTATTTCATTTAAGTTTTCTGATTCCTGAAGGCGCAATTCTAGATGATCAATGATGGGTTTGCAAAGATTGTTTGGATTAGGGATCAGTTGTGCCTCACATCTAGCTCTTAGTTGGTTGATGCTCCTTTGGATTCCTTGGAACTCTTGCCAATAACTGGTCATATTGAAATAAACGAAAAGATT
Source organism: Melanostoma scalare (assembly GCA_949752695.1). Lineage (NCBI taxonomy): Eukaryota > Metazoa > Arthropoda > Insecta > Diptera > Syrphidae > Melanostoma > Melanostoma scalare. The sequence continues at coordinate 92,122,392 of OX456984.1, forward strand.
CCATTCGTCTGTTATAAGCTTCATTTGCCCAATGTCTTCGAAATATAAACCAGGGTTGGTTTTGAAATTTTGAATATCGATTGCGTTTGGTTTAGTATTCTGCCCGAATGCCGTGCCTATTAGAAACAGACAAACCAATAGTGTTTTTATTGGACTCAGTTTGATTTTTTGAGTTGGCACACATGACGGTTCTGAGTTTTCGCGTTTTTCGGTGAAGATGTTCCTGTATGGGGAGGAAGCGACCTTTAAGTGGATGTTTTACATCAGTTTTGATTCTTAGAAGCTGATGTCGATTGTTAGTCTTTGTGTTTGTTGCCACATGTACTGTAAGTGGAGGTTCTTTATCATGAGTTTTCATTGGGTTGTTAATGTGGTCTGCATTGATTGGATCTTCTGTGGTTTCTTTTGGTTGAACTTCAGTTGGAAGAGGGCAAATTTTGGCAATGGATCGTCTTAGTTCTCCAGCAGTGGTTTTAATGTCGACAACTCTTGCTAATTTATCGGGTCCTAGGATAGTTCTTAAAACCCTTCCCTTAAGCCATTTAAGAGGAGGTAAGTTATCTTCTTTAATAAGTACTAGTGTACCCGGCTTGATGTCGGCTTGAGGATGTTTCCATTTATACCTTTGTTGTATTTCTTGTAGGTACTCGTGTGCCCATCTGCGCCAAAACTCCCTATGAATAGATGTTACCAAATTCCATCTAGCAACATGAGTAAGGTTAGGTGCTCTAGCTGCTTCTGGGTCTACCATTGCTGTTAAAGGGGCTCCAATCAAAAAATGTCCAGGAGTTAAGGCCTCAAGATCATTAGGGTCATTCGAAATTGCAGTTAATGGTCTAGAGTTAAGGATTGCTTCTATCTGTGCCAGGACTGTTGTAAGTTGTTCCTGAGTCAATGAAGCGCTTGAAAAGATGCGTTTCATATGATGTTTGGATGATTTTACAGCTGCCTCCCACAAACCTCCAAAGTGAGGAGAACGTGGAGGTATAGGTTTCCAAACGATAGCTCTTCCGCTACAATAATTTTGTATGGATTCTTGACCTTCTTCAGTAAATACCTTGGAGTTAAGCTCGCTCAGTTCGTTTCGAGCACCCATAAAGTTGGTAGCATTGTCGGAGAAGAGTTTTGCTGGACATCCTCTTCTTGCCACAAATCTTTTCAAAGCTCCAAGAAACGCTTGAGTTGTTAAATCCGTCACGAGTTCTAGGTGTACCGCCTTTGTTGAGAAACATTCTCAAACACGAAAACGGAAACATATGCCTTTGTTGACTGTTTACCACGAATTCTGTAATGAATGTATACTGGACCGAAGAAGTCTACTCCTACATTCATGAATGGCCTGAATGGTTGGACTCGTTCGGGAGGTAAATTTCCCATTAACTGCTCAATAGTTTTGGGTTTAGCTTTAAAACATTTCATGCAGTTGTTAACGATTGATTGGGCTAATCGTTTACCTCCTAGTATCCAGTAATTTTGCCTTGCAATAGATAATAAAGTATGAAGTGCAGACATCAATAATTTTGTGATTGGGTGTGAACTCGGAAGGATCATTTGATGTTTTGCTTCATATGGAAGATGAGAAGCGTCTAGTCTCCCTCCCACTCTTATTATATTTCTGTGATCAAGAAACGGTGCAAGCGAGCTTAGCCGGCTGCTTTGGGACACACAACCATATTTAATAAGGGCCTTTAAATCTTCTTGAAAGGCAGTTTCTTGAAGGTACTTCACAATGTGGATGATTGCTGATTTTAGCTCCTGTGGAGAAGGAACAGTGTCCACAAGTCGGTAGTTTTTAGCTCGCTGTAGGTTACTGATAAAACGTATGGTATAAGATGTAACCCGTTGCAGGAATTTGAAAGAGTTTTTGTGATTTATTCTTTCAATAAAGTGGGAAACTATGTGTGAATTTGCCACGAGTATAGTCTTTATCGTTTTTATTTCAAAGACTTTCTCCTCTTCTTTTCTTGTTGGTTGTTCTGGCCATTCTGATTTCGGTTTCTTCAGGAATGCTGGACCTTGGAACCAAATTGTCGATTTTAGGAGTTGATCCGGAAGCATTCCTCGGGATAGAAAATCAGCTGGATTCACTTCAGTGGGAACAAACATCCATTGGCATTTCGTGGTTTCGTCATGAATGCTTGATATTCGATTAGCCACGAAAGTCTTCAGAGGTGCTGTAGTGTTAATCCATGACAACACTATTTGGGAATCGGTCCAATATGTGATTTGTTTAAGATTTATCAGCAGGCTTTCTTTAACAATTTTAACTAGTTGTACCAATAATTTGGCAGCGCAGAGTTCTAGGCGAGGAATTGTTTGTTGTTTAAGTGGTGCAACTCGTGTTTTAGAGCATACCAACTGAACACTGACGTCTCCCTTGGAGTTAGTTGATTTGAGATAAACTACAGCTCCATATGCTCGTTGAGAGGCATCTGAAAATCCATGAAGTTCGATAGATGCTGCATCGTTTATTATAATATGTCGAGGAAATTTAAAATTGTTTAGTTTGAGAACGTTTTCTCTAAAGTTTTTCCATTTGCTATTCATTTCCATTGGCAAAGATGCGTCCCAGTCAAGTTTTAATTGCCAAATTTCTTGTAAATAGATTTTAGCTAGAACGACAATTGGACTAACTATTTCTAGTGGATCAAAAATATGAGCTGTATCAGATAAAATAGTCCTTTTGGTTATCTTCGTCACTTCGTTCCAATTGGTTTTAATAATGAATTGGTCTGATTTTGGCAGCCAAGTTAGTCCCAAAGTTTTAATAGCTCCTTCTTCTTGGTCGTGGAGATGCGTCTCAGTTCCGCAGTCTTCTTTTGGGATTCCTTTTAAGAGTACAGGAATGTTGGAACACCATTTTTTTAGATGAAATTCGCCTTGAGCCAGAAGTTTTATTAGTTCTGACTGCATCTGGGTAGCGGTTTTAAGGTCATCGCTGCCGGTTAATATATCATCCATGTAAATATCTCGACGAATGATATTTGCGCCAAGTAAATGCTGATGATTTGCCGTATCTGCCAGATCATGAAGGCATCTTATAGCTAGATAAGGTGCTGGCTTAGTTCCATAAGTGACAGTATTTAACTGATAAGTTTTGAGGGGTTCCTTAGTAGATTCTCGCCAGACTATACGTTGGAACCGTTTACTGAAGTTGTCTACAAGGATTTGACGATACATTTTGGTAATATCGGCAGTAAAAACATATTTGTGAGTTCTAAATCGTAACAAAATGGAAACGAGATCGTTTTGTAAAGCTGGTCCAGTGTGCAAGATTTCATTCAAGGATAGATTTGTAGATGTCTTTGATGATCCGTCAAATACGACCCTCAGTTTAGTTGAACTGCTTTCTGGCCGTAAAACGCAATGATGTGGAAGAAAATATTGTGGTATTTTATAAAAACCATCATTTGGTTTCACCTCTTCCATATGCTTTAAGACAATAAAGTCTCTCATGAAGTCGATATATTGCTTATGAACTTCTGGGTTCTTTTCTAACCTTTTTTCTAGATTGAGGAATCTTCGAACAGCAATTTCCCTGGAGTACCCTAGACTTTTTGGGTCATTTGCAAAGGGTAGAGTTACAATATACCGACCTGACTCCGATCTTCTTGTAGTTTTTAAGAAATTTTCTTCACAGTCACGTTCTTCCCTTGTGAGTGGTTTTGCGATGGCTTGGGACGGAGAAGCTAAATTTTCTTCCAGGTTCCAGAAGCGTTCGACCAGATTGTCTAGGTTAGTAGATGAAGTGTCTACCCCTATACCGCAGAACAGTGTTGATGGCAGATGTGTGACAACTTTTCCCATGACTATCCACCCTAGCAAAGTATTTTGTAAGGTTGGGCCACTATTTTTGATTTGAATCTGACCAACAGAAAGTAGTTCGGGATAGAGCTCCGCACCAATGAGAAGATCAATATCCATTGGTTTGTTGAAGTCCTCGTCAGCTAATTTAATGTTCCGGGGTATTTTCCAATGACTCGTATCGATGAATTCACTAGGTTGTTGTGTTGTTATAGTATTGAGAACAAACACCTGAAGTTGTTTACTATAACCAGTAACAAGGGATTGAAGGCATATGTCGAATCGCTTGCTTATTTTCATCCGCTTGTCTCCCATTCCTGAGACCTCCAGAGGTTCTTGTTTTGGAATGAGGTGCAGTTTTGAAGCTAGTTTCTCAGTAATGAAGCTCATTTGAGAGCCAGAGTCAAGCAATGCTCTTGCTTTGATAGGACTGTTCGTATGATTCAGTATATTAACTCTGGCTGTTCCCAACATCACATATTTAGATGACTTTGCGTTGTTAGATATAGCTGATAAAGTTGTCCTGTTATCTATTGCTGGAACTTGTTGATGTTGATTCTTTGCTGTCACATGAAGCAGAGTGTGATGATAGCTGTTGCATTTGGTGCAATGCCTTGCTCGACATGATGGAGCTTGGTGACCAAAACGCAAGCAGTTTATGCATCGATTGTTTGAAACCGTAGTTTTGTGCCTCTCTTGGGGTGAGAGTTTTAGAAACTTTGGACAAAGATATATGGCATGGTTTTTATGTCCACAAATCTGACATTTGTTAGTTTCTGTTGTGGAAGCGAGAGTTACTCTGCTCCGTTTACTGTTGTCATCTAAGCCCATTTTCATTCCTTTGGGTCCTATGGCTTCTAATGATTGAAACCGCATCTCCAGGAATGACAAAAAATCATTCAACGCCGGTAAGGCCTTCGGCTGTTGAAGAGATTGCTCCCACAGTGTCAACGTGTTTCGATCCAACTTCTTAATCAGAATGCACATAAGAAGGGGATCCCAGTTTGTTGTGTCGATGTTAAGACCTTTTAAGCTTAACATGCACTCTTGTGTTGTGTCATGCAAAGTTTTGATAGCCTTTGAGCTCTCAAGTGTTATAACGGGCTGCATAAGCAGCCTCTGGACATGCGCTGTGACAAGGAGACGAGGGTTATCATAACGATCCCTGACTACTTGCCATGCTGCCTTATAGTTGCTGTCGGATGTGGTAAAGTGACTTATCAAGCTTTCAGCTTCACCGGTTAGCGTTGTTTTTAAATAAAACAGCTTCTGGCAGTTTGCTATCTCTTGCTTGTCCACCAGCTCAACGAACAAGTCACTGTACTCCTTCCACTTAGTGTAGTTCCCATCAAATTTTGGTAGGGTTATTTAAGGTAATTTTGCCGTTTGCCTCAATGTGTCAGATTGACGGGGATCAGGATGGCCTCCTTCAAGTTTGATTGACAACATGAGGAGATTTTTCTGGACTCTGTCCTCCAATGCGAAGTACTCTTCGACGTCATAACCTGCATTCTCTGGGTCTTCTAGGAGTTCAGCAATTTTTTGATGAACCTCCTCCATCTGTGACCAAACGCTTTTTATTCGGTCGATCTTTAGGCGGCAACATGTGCCTGAATAATCTTCCGAGCTCTCCTCTATGTTTTCCAGCAATCGCTTTAATGATTGCACGATTGCCTTTTGCCTTCGAAGCACTTTTGTTGTGTCTGTGTCCTGGTTCGGTGTTGAGGTTAGCGAATGAGAAGTAGCTTCACAATTTTCTTTTGCTGATTCTTTTTCAGCTTGTCTTTCCGATGTCCCAGCCGTCATCACGTTTTCCTTTGCTGATTCTTTTTCAGCTTGTCGTTCCGATGTCCCAGCCTTCATCACGGACAGAAGGTATTGTGTTAGTGATTGGTAGATTCGCTTGATCTTCCCAGCTGTGTCGCCCTGTACATACGGTGTATCGGGTTTTACGACCTCCTCGATGTCTTTGTGATTCTTTTCGAACTCCCTCCAAAGATTTTCAATCAAATCCAGCCGCTTCTTCGCGTATTCTGCTGTCTTCCGTTCAGGTCCATCTTTAGAAATGTTGCTCTGCAACCATAGTAGCTCATCCGTGATGGCCTTTTGCCTGGCCACAACTTTATATACTTCTATTTCTTCCATGGTGTCCAAAAAAATCCGGAGCGTTTATAGATTTTAAAGATGATATAAATCGTTATGTTTTGTTGATGCCAATGTTATAGCCTTGGCAACGCTTTAAGATACGTTCAATGTAGATGCCAATGTTATCGCCTTGGCAACGCGTTTGGTAGTGACAATTGCTCCTTACTGCTGATGAAGGGAAGCAAAAGATCACGTCTAGTATGAGTTCAACGAGTTGAGCCGATTTTAGGATTTGCAAGTTTGCCAGTGTTTCAGCCCTGGCAACGCTTATGTTTATGAAAATTGCTTCTTACTGCTGGTGAGGGAAGCAATAATCACGTCGGGGTCACCAATGTTTAAAGTCGAAACCTCTTTTGATATCGACTGGTTGGTTCTTACTTAGTTATTGTTCCTTACGACTGGTGCGGGGTAACAATAACAAGCAAACCTTGTTGAGATGGTTCTTACTAATTGCTCCTTACGACTGGTGCGGGGTAACAATAGAAAACAACCTTTTGACTTGTGAATGATAAGTGACTTTATTCTTAACTTATTATGAGTATTTATACTAATTTACATAAATGCAATTCATCAATAATTTAGTTTTGCGGGAAAAGAATTGTAATAGGATCGTGGATTATATTGCAACGAAAAGAAATAAACAATATCGAGAAAGAAGTGCAAGTATTGCATTTTTTCGTGAGAAACATAGTATGAGGTTGGGAATGTGAATATTTATTGGAAGTAGGGTGTTTTAGATTTGGATTGGGTGTTTCATACAATATAAATTATAGGGAAATTATATATATATCAAAACCGTGTGTCAACAGGCCCATTGTGATACCACAAATTTAATCACCTACTGATCTCAGAAACCCGGTGTAAGATTAACGAGTTAATCACCCATTTATCATCCATTACGGAACTAGCCGGTTAATCACCTGCTAGTCGAACAACGCGGAACTTTAAATGTATTTTGAAAGACGTTTAGGGTCTATGTACCAAAGCTATGTCGCTAGTATCATCGAAGAAGAGTTCACCGAGATGAGTTTACCTCCTATGAAGTAGTGCGAGCAAAGAAGGTGTTGAACGGTTTCTTCCTCTTCTTCATTCATGCAGCTTCTGCAGAAATCATTAGAAAACACACCAAGTCTTTTGGCGCCTCTTCCTTAGACAGTGTCCCGTAAGAACACCTATGGTATAACCTAGACACAGGCGGTTCAGGGCTAGCAAACTCTTCAAGCGTTTTGAGTCTACACACGGCTAAACTTTTTTGGTTTTAAAGCAGTTGTTACTCTCAGTCCACCTAGTGTTTGTCATCCTCGAAGCGTCTTGTCTAAGTAGGAGTTTACATGCAGCGATAGGTACACCTATGTTGTTCCATTTTGAGCGTAGGGGAGTGGTCGTGCACTTTTTGGCTAGTTCGTCTGCCATACAGTTGCCTGGTATGTCCCTGTGCCCGGCACCCATCAAAGGTGAATGTCGAACTGATTTGACATTTATTGAACTAAAAATACAAAATATTTCGTGCTACTTTCGAATTTATTCGTAACTAGCTGACCCGCAAGACGTTGTCCTGTCTTAACGATGTTTAATTAATTCGAATTGGTATAATTAATAGAAAAAAGTGTGTTTATTATTGCCTTATGATATACTTTATTCTTAGTTTTTTTTCTGGAGCGTATATAAATAGTTTTGTTGGCATTCCGACACGGGAACAGCTGACATATAACTGGCCATGTGAAAAACAGGGATTTTCAAGATTGATCACACAAACACTTAGCGACTGCCCTTGAGATTTATTTAAAAGTCGTTTAAAGTCGAATGGCATGTCGTTTGAAGTCCAAGAAATCCGTGGAATCAGAACGTCTTCGCATCTGTACTTCCCTTTCAAAATTGTGGCTTCGATGACGTTGTTCATTAATTTCTTCACCGCAAGTCGGGTGCCATTACAAAGACGTGGCTGGTTTATATTCCGCAACATAATGATTACTGATCCGATTTTTAATTGCAGATTATGAGGTGGTAGTCCAGGTAAATCCAGCATATTTAAAAACTCAGTTGGATAGTTGACAACATCATTTTGATTAGTAACGGAATCAATCGATTTGTATGTCATTATTTCTCCTTCTATTGTGTTTTGAATCTGAAAATTCATTTCGTGGACATCAACGTTTTTTGCAGCATATATAACTCTTTCGCCCAACTATACATGATCTTTGTGTTTTTGAGCAACATTTGGGAGAATCTTCTCGATGAGTTCGGTCTGAGTTTAACTAAAGTGACAAAAATTTGTAGGAAATACGATGCACCAGACGATGAGTTAACAGGTATTTTGCCATTACCAATATCGAGCAATTGTTTGGAAAAAACTTCTCGTTCTGCAATTCGACTCGCATGTTCATATTTAGTTTGAGCCGTTTAACGTCTTTCCATAAACTGGATGTCTTTAAACATGCGTTAAGTTCGTCAGCTGGCGTTGATAGCGGTATTACTGGGAGTGTTTGGCGAAAATCACCAGCCAATCAAATCGTTGCACCACCAAACCTCTTGATTAAATGCGTCGTGTATTGGGCGATTGGGCGTTGTCATTCCTAATTGTTTTAATCCTTTGTTGGTAAGCATCAAGCACATTTCTTCAATTAAAATTAATGCTTCACAGCACATTTCTTCGTTCATTTGCAAATTTTCATTCGATGTTCTAAGACGCTTCTGATGTAATATATCTTGGGTCATGTGATCTTTATCAACTGTCAATACTAGAACAAGGTATTGAAGTAGAGATGGTGGCGGATGAGCTCCTGGTGAGCTAACGGCAGCACTCACACCCCTGCAGCAGGGTACTGACACTGGATATTCCAGCCCTTTCTGTCCGAAGGGATCCAAAAGGACCTGGCCCTCCAGGTTGGGGGTTGTGCGTAGGGTTAACTACCCAACCACGGAAAAAAAATATGGTTCCGAAACAACCAAAATCCTCGGATAACGATAATGATTTCAAAGTTGACGACCTAAGCAAACGAAAAAAGGACAACGACCTCCAGATCTGCACGTGGAACGTAAGATCTCTTAACGGACTACGTGTAGATGGAGAATTAGCGGACGCCCTAGACTGCTGCAAAGTAGACATAACCACCATCCAAGAAGTGCGATGGAGTGGACATCTACTATGGCGACTGCTACAGATAACAGAAACAACGCTTATTTGGGTGCGGATTTGTCGTTAGAGGAAGACTCAGGGATAAGGTGATTAGCCAAAATCCAGTCAATGAGCGTATAATAGCCATCCGCATCAGGGCTAAATTCGCCAACATTAGCCTAATATGCGCCCATGCCCCCACAGAAGAGAAAGACGACAATTCCAAATACTGTTTCTACGAGCTCCTCGAAGAAACATATGAGCAGTGCCCTAGACACGACGTGAAAATCGTTCTTGGCGATTTTAACACAAAACTAGGGAAGGAGGACATCTTTGGAAATACAATCGGTAAGCATAGCCTCCATGACAAAACCTCCGAAAACGGACTGAGGCTGATCGATTTTGCTGCGGGGCTAAATCTTGTTGTAAGTAGTACACGCTTCCCGCATCTCAAAATTCATAATGGTACATGGCGATCCCCAGATCAATTAACCGTCAACCAAATTGACCATGTTGCGATCGACGCAAGGCACTCTTCCAGTGTGTTAGATGTCCTCACGACTAGCACGAACTAACGCTGTGAAGAGATATGACATCGGAAAGCTACAATCGCAAGAGATTGCCAATGCCTTTTCCAATCGAGTGTCCCTTCAATTATCCTTGAATCCCATGCCGCCAGCATTAAGCATTGAAGACCAGTGGCAGCAATGCCAAGAAGCCATCAGAACCGCTGCCTCTGAGGTTCTGGGTTTCACTCGGCCACCAAAACGAAACCCATGGTTCGATGAAGAATGCAGGCAGGCAAATGCAGTCAAACGAACAAGGGCTGCTTACGATCAGTATAACGAGATCTACAAGGAGAAAAGAAGGGAAGAACACCGACTTCTCAAAAAGAAAAAGAAGCAGCATGAGAAGCGCTCGTTTGAGGAAATAGAGAGGTGCCATGGCAGGAACGAGATTCGGAAGTTTTACGAAAAGGTAAAGAGATTCTGCCAGGGTGGCAAACCCCGAACTCAAGCCTGTGAAGACCGGCAGAGAAACATAGTTATAGAGTCACAGTCGCTACTGAGGATCTGGAAAGATCATTTCTGCAGACTGCTTAACGGCGATGAGGACACAAATTCCGCTGTCAGGCAGATTGCCCCATTCAGCTTGGACGATGATCAAGAATGCCGTCCTCCCGACCTAGAGGAAGTTAAGCTTGCCATATGCAAACTTAAATCAAATAAGACTGCAGGTGCAGATGGCTTTGATGCCGAACTCTTCAAGGCAGCTGGAGACCAGTTGGAAAGGAGCATGCACTAGCTGATCTGCATGATATTTTCGGAAAAAAGCATGCCCGATGAATAGAACCTCAGTATCGTATGCCCGATCCTAAAGAAGGGAGACCCTCACAATTGCGCCAATTATAGAATGATAAGGCTCCTTAACGTCACTTATAAGATCTTGTCTGCTGTAACATGTGAACGTCTGAAACCCCACGTCAACAACTTTATAGGTCCTTATCAATGTGGTTTTAGACCAGAGAAGTAATATCGATATTCACCATCTTTTTATCGATTTCAAGGCCGCGTATGACAGAAAGGAGCTGTACAGAGCCATGTCTAGTTTCGGCATCCCTGCAAAACTCGTACGACTATGCAGGATGACTTTGGAGAATTCACGCTGCTCCGTCAAGGTCGGAAAAGAACTCACCGAGACCTTTGATGTCGAAAAAGGCTTTAGGCAAGGCGACAAACTGTCATGCGATTTCTTCAACATCATACTTGAACAGATTGTAAGAAACTCAAACGTCAACACCAGAGGAACAATCTTTCAAAAGTCTGTACAATTACTCGCCTATGCAGACGATATTGACGTAATGGGAAGAAAAAAGCGTGATGTCATAGGTGCTTTTGCGAGTATTGAAACAGAAGCGGCAAAAATGGGTTTGATGGTTAATGAGGGCAAAACGAAGTATATGCTGTCATCAAACAGGGATACAGAACATCGACGAATTGGACAAATCGTCACAATAGACAGACATAACTTCGAGGTAGTACAGGACTTCGTCTACCTAGGATCCGCTGTAGACACGGACAACAACATCAGTGCGGAGATCAAACGGAGAATAACTCTTGCCAACCGTTGCTTCTTTGGGTTAAGAAGGCAATTGAGAAACAAAACCCTCTCTAGAAAAACCAAGGTGACCTTGTATAAGACCTTGATCATCCCAGACCTGCCTTACGGCGCGGAAGCATGGACTTTATCGAAAGCGGATGAGGAAACCCTTGGTCGTTTCGAAAGAAAAATTCTCCGAATGATCTTTGGTCCCGTATGCGAAGACAATGTGTGGAGAAGAAGATACAACAGCAAGCTGTATGAGCTGTACCGCGACATGGGGATAGCAGTTGATTGCTACGCCGATGTAAAACAATATCTCGGTTTTCTAAATTTTCACCCACCACAACGATAGTGACTTCGTCAATTGTTGGCGCATTAAAACATCTCGCGTGTTGTCCTGCAGTCGTCTTATCATGACAATTTTGTGACTATCGGAAGGCATGCGGTCCAAAGCGGTCGTGAATAATGCAACCAATTCAATATGTTGATAAAAAAACGTTTGAGGTTGTTCTACAATTGGTCTTTTAACCGAATCATTGTGTACACAACGCTGATCGACTTGATTTGCTGAATCGCCCATAAAATAAATTTGAAAGAATTTGTACTATTGTCACTATTCTAATAATTTGATGAGCTTGGACCAGAAAATTTTATATTACTTGGGGATCTCAATGTCAGAACAGGGACGAGGGGTTCTATCGATATCCAGGTAGTCTCACAGCCACCAATTTTTGATACGAGATGTTCAAAAGATGCAACAGCTGATGGAAACTGCAACGCGTTCCTTAAATTTCTAGAAGACATTGGAGCGTTTATTCTCAATGGTACTTGCTTTAATGACAAAAATGGAGAGTTTATCTTTGTATCAAGCAGAGGGTCATCAGTGATCGATTATTGCTGCCCATCTTATAACTCTGTCGGTATCATAGATGATTTTTCCGTAGGATGTAAAACATACTCAGATCATATGTCACTGCTCTTAACGATCAAGTCTTCTGGAGACAACAGTAGAAATGAAGTGGGTTGATAACAAACGCTCAGAATATATTTAAAATCTCCATGCCGCTGTAACAATGAATTCCAACCGAGAAGAAACTATCGAAATCAGATGTGAAACCATAAAAAATTTATATACGAAGCAAACAAGATGCCAAACAATGAATGATGAAACTTAGTATCTGGGTTACGCTTAAGATAGGAGTTTTTGCTCCCTCTCCTCTACGTAGTAATCCTTTGTTGTATTAGAGCTTCACAGTTACCTAAGAGGTGGTCAAGAGACTCTTCCTGTTCGTTGCAAAATCTGCATTGGTCGTCGCTCTCTATGCTTAGTACTTTAAGGTGTTTTCTTAAGGCCTCAACCCATAGAATCCGTTGCGTCCGTTCGCTGCCGGATTCACCTGACAGCTCGATTAAATACACATGATCTTATGAGAGGTGACCCATAAGCATCGGATGCAACGGACGCAACGCAAAAAGTAGCCCAACTTTTAACTTTTTGCGTCCGGCAGAAGAGAGACATGCGCAGTAAGAACCAATTTTAAATTTTCTCTCTGATGACATGCGCAGTAAGAACCAATTAGAAATTTTCTCTTCTGCTAACATGAGTGGTCTTGTTAAGTTGAGACACCGCAACGGATTCTATGGGTCACCCCAATCCGTTGTGTCCGGTAAAACTCACAGCTGTCAGGTGAATCCGGCAGCGAACGGACGCAACTGATTCTATGGGTCGGGGCCTTTAGTCTGCAGTGTCCGGTTAAGAACCCGGCTAGCATTCTTACATTGTTTCTATTAAGTTTTATTACGTCTTTGTAACGTTTTGTGTTAAAAGTGCCAAGTAGAAGTTTGGCTTGGTGCATCTTGGGGAGGTCATTTCAGTGTTTAGCTCTGTTGTCTTCCTCCGACTTTTTGATTTCTTTCTTAATGTGGCTTTCCGTTATTCCACAAAAAGGTTCCGGTCCAATGAGTGGTGATCCGGCTTCTGTCTTTGCCAGTTCGTCTGCCTGTTCATTGCCTATGATTCCTACATGTCCTGGTACACAATAGATTGCAACCTTGTTACAATATGTCAATTTGTTTGTTCAATATGTCAATGCATTCGCTGACAAGGTTTGAGGAGATTGTGTAGGATCGTAGGGCCTTAATTGCAGCTTGGCTGTCCGTCACTATTGCAATATGTTTGTTTTTATATTTTCTGTCAATGTTTACTTCCGCGCATTTGCGTATTGCATAGACTTCTGCTTGGAATATGCTTGACATTCTTCCCATAGGTACTGAAATTTTTGTTCTTGGCCCAAAAATTCCTGATCCAGTTCCCTCCGTTGTTTTTGATCCATCTGTATACCATTTTATTGCATGGGTCTTAATTGAGTAGGTCTTTTTTTCACTTTGCCATGCCTTTTTGTTACTTAACTCAACGTCGAATAGCTTATCGATTATCGAATTTGAATTCCTTGGTCTTGCTATCCCAAGGGAAGTCAATGAGAGGTAACTCGTTCGATATTATGCTCTTTTTGCTAGATTTCAGGACACACTCAGACTCTTTGGCAAATCTAGCTATCGTTGCATTTGAGATGCTTCTTATTACCAGGTGCAAAGGTGTCAGATTTAGCAATACTTCCAAAGCCACAGTTGGATAGCTTCTCATTGCTCTTCTTAATGCTTTTTTAGTGGTCACCTGGTCAGTTCTCTTGTTCCAGACTACAGCTCCATAGGTAAGGATAGGTCTTACCATCATTAGGTACATCCACCGAATAATGCTCGGTTTACAGCCCCATGATCTCCCTGCTATACTTTTGCATATCATTAGAGTTTTCTTAGCCTCTTCAGTTGCTGCTTCTACTTGCTTTTTCTATCTAGAATCACGCCTAGATACTCAACCTCTGTTGTGGGTGCTATGGTTACTCCATCCAGTGTAATGTCTTTAATAAGTGGTAGGAGTCTTCTTCTAGTGAATGGTATAATTGTAGTTTTTGTGGGGTTGATGTTCAGTCCTACAGATGTACACCACTTTTTCGTGATTGCCAGACCCCTCTGTATTTTATCGCATAGGGTTTCTTCATATTTCCCACAGGCTAATAATGTGATGACATCAGCATAGCCAATGCATCTTATGCCTTGCGTGGTTAGTTTTTCTAATAGTTCATCTACTACTTGACTCCAAAGTAGAGGTGATAGGACCCCTCCTAGTGGGCAGCCTCTCGTAGTGATGATTCTCTGAATCGTTTGGCTAGAGTGTGTTTCTGCCGTTCTTGTACTAAACATTGCACTAACCCACTTCATTATTGTAATCGGAGTGTCCTTCCTCTGAAATGCTTTGTTAACCACCTCGTGTGAGGTATTATCAAAGGCACCCTCAATATTCAAGAAACAGCCGATCGCTGTTTCCATTGAGTCGATTACTTTTTGGATAGTGGTAGAGAGATGGTATTGGGCACTTTCCGTAGATCTACCTGCTCTGTATGCATGCTGTCTAGTGTCTTATGAAGTTATCGATCACCTTCTCCATGGTTTTCAGTACAAACGATGTTAAGCTTATTGGCCTGAAAGATTTAGTATGAGTTGTGTCTTTCTTACCTGTTTTTGGTATAAAGATAATCTTTGCTCACGTCCATGGACTAGGTATGTACCCTAGAGCCAGTCTGCTTCTGATAATTTTAAGCAAGTGTAGTAGGATTACTTCTTTTCCCATTTGTAATAATGCTGGAAAGATCCCATCTACCCCTGGAGTTTTGAAGGGTTGAAAGGTACTTAATGCCCATTCCAGCCTTTTCTTCGAGCAAACTATCGTTGCTGTCTTCCAATCTTGCTTATCAGTACTGTGCACAGGTGTAGGTCTATCATGTCCTGTTGTTAGTATGCTTCCAGAGAAGTGAGTGTTAAGCAGGAGAAGAGATCTTTGCTCTTCATTTTCTGTGAAGCTGCCGTCAGCGTATTTCAAGGCCATGGTGGTTTGTGACTTTTCCCTTGAAAGGGCCTTATGAAGTCTGCCTGCTGCCGGGGTTGTGGTTATGCTTTCACAGAAGTCTACAAAGCCTCTTCTTTTAGCTTTCCTCACTTCCTTACTATAGGCTGTAAGTTCCGCATGGTAAGCATGCCAGTTGCTGTTACTTTTCGCATTGTTGAATACATACAATTTACATACATACATAGTTTTCTTACTCTCTTCCTTTGCGCTTCTAGGTTTTTGTTCCACCAGGGGACATCTGTTTTCTTGTTTGCGGAGCTTAGGGGACAGCTTGATTCATATGCATCAATCATAGCTGTATTAAGCTCGCTTACCGCATTTTCAAGCTCCAGACGACTTTTAGGTTCTCTGTTAGTAGCTATATTTCCTATATTGTATGTGAGATTATCTCTGTAAAGATCCCTGTTGGTTCTTTTCGGATTTCTCCTAGGAGTATTTCCACATAGGATTCCATCTAGAACAAATTCAATTATCCTGTGATCTGATAGAGAGGGCTAATTCGAGACCTTTCAGTTACTGATACAGTTTTTCAAGGCCGTAGAACAGAAAGTAATGTCTAGTACTTCTTCCCTATTTCTAGTAACAAAAGTAGGAGTGTTAACTATATTGTAAATTTCTAGGCATTTTTCTAAAAAGAATTCTAAAAGGTACTCACCACTTTAATTTGTGTCTGTGCTACCCCAGATGCTGTTGAGTGCGTTTGCATCGTAGCCTACCGGTATAGTTAGCTTCTTCTTCCGGCAGTAATCTACAAGATTCTTTACCTCAGAGGGAGGGATGTTCGCTTCATCTCCCGGAAAGTACCCTGATGCGATTACCACCCACCTAGTTTGGCCTCCGATTTTGATTGAGGCCTGAATTGCAACCAGGTCTCTCGTCATGAAATCTGAAAGGCAGAAATGATTAATATCGTTCCTTAGGTTAGGTTAGGTTTAAATGGCTGTCAGGAAAACAAACTGACACACTTAGACCAATATTAGGTCCATTGTGATACCATAAAATTATGCGAGGAAGTATCTCACTTAACAAAACCATTTGGAGCTTTTAATAAAGCGAAGGAGATGCAGGGGATCTGTGTTCGCCAGATCGCGTGGATCATCAAGAAAATATTTTCCTAGATGCTGTTTTCTTTTAAAAGAGAGTGCAGGACATAAGCAGAGGAGGTGTGGGATTGTCTCCTCCTCCTCCTCATCTAAGCAACTTCTGCAGAAGTCATTTGAGGGAACGCAAAGTCTTAAGGCGTGTCTTCCTATCAGACAATGTCCGGTGATGACATTGATTACGGAGCTAACTTGCAATCTGATAATGGATAACAAATGTCTTGTGCGTTTTGGATCTAGTCCTGGCCATATCCGTTTTGTTGCCACGCACGTGGTGATATTGTTCCACCTTTGATTTGTTCTATCCATTGCCTCTTGCTTTAGCATATGTAGCGATTGGTATACCAATATTCAACCTGCTGGTTGAGATCGGTAGAACGGTTCCTTCTCTGGCGAGTTCATCGGCTTTGCAGTTACCCACGATATCTCTGTGCCCCGGCACCCAAAAAAGGTGAATATTGAACTCATCAGCCATCTCCCTAAGAGATAGGCGACAATTAAGGGCGGTTACTGAGTTTGTAGAAACAGCGCCGAGTGATTTGAAAGCTGCTTGACTATCTGAGAAAATCCGGATATTCGTTGAGGATATCACGTTTTCTCTTAGTGTTATGAAATCCAATACAATGTAAATATGTATCTAAAAGCCACTATGGTAATGCCTTTGTCAGCAGCCACTACGGTAACACTTTTGTCAGTACTAGATCAATTAGTTTAAATAACCAATAATGAAATAAAGTCAGTTCGTATTCGATCACAGCCAGCAGCAGTTCTTATTTGCTTAAGTCATAACATATTGGCGACGAGGCACATGTACATTTACACATACTTATATAGATTTTTTTTGCTGTGTATATCAGGGATGAGAATGCTAAACTCAAAAAGTGAAGCATATTGCCCAAAAAAACGAAGTAGATTTGTAAAATATGTAGCAGATAATGAAAAAAAAAAGGAAATATGCAAACAAAACAAATTTATTTTCGTTTTATCTTATATTCATATAACGGAATTATACACTGACTAGAAAAAGTCTCACAAATTCATAAATAAGGAACATATTTAGGTACATTATTATATTGAAATAAAAAGGAACATTCTGTTTTAAATGAAATTAGATTTTCCGCTAAGGGAAACATAACACAAATTCATAAAATTATAATATAATTATAAGGTAGGTATATGAAGGGCCTTGAAAATGACTTTTTCGATCAAAAAATGAATCAATACAGCACATCATAAATGAAATTTTGTGCGTTAGAAAAAATATAACGAAACGAAGTAGAAATAGGTTGCTACGTAGCAGTTACCTAAAAATAAATTAATGAAGTAGATCTGCTACATATGAAGTAAATACTCATCTCTGGTGTATATAAAGCGGACCGAAGTAACACGACAAATGCCGGACGATACGAGTAAATTAGAATTCCTGTTAAAAAATCAAGAAAAGTGGATGAGTGAAATGCTAATGGTGCAACGGGATTTAATAGCAAAACTATCAGTTGGAAGTGATACAGGTAATCCACAAACACCATATATCGCTGTGTTTCGGTCTTTCGATAAGAATAAAGAAAGCTGGAAAATTTATTAGTGGCAGCTAACACAACATTTCGAGGCTCATCGTATATCGGATGACAATATAAAAAGAGCGTGTTTATTGTCGTGGGTAGGCGCGGAGAGCTACGAAATATTGCAAAAACTTTTCGATTATGGGGACATCTCAACTAAAACGTTTAAAGAGCTTACTGAAAAGTTAACCGAGTTTTTTATTGCTAAAACGCACGTGCTCGCGGCGCGGTTTTAGTTCCCTAAAACGGTTATGAAAGAGGGGTAGTCGTACAGAGAGTGGGTTTCCGACTTGCGTGGCATAGCCCAAAATTGCTCGTTTAGTTGTGAGTCTGAAAATTGTAAAAAGCCCTTCCTAGACAACATTATTCGCGATGTTATTGTGATAAATACGCCACATCATTCGGTGCAGGAAAAGGCGCTACAAAAATCGAACCGTCCTCCGTTATTAAAGGAGAACATTCGATCGATGTAAACCAAACTCGCGCTCACAATTTTGTGCAGTCATACAGCGGTCATCAGGCGGCAAACGGGAAAAACGGTAAAAATACATCGTATGGTGCGAACAGCAATCAAAGTTCCGCTACTCCAAAATCATGCCCAAGTTGCATTACTTCACATGCACGTAATAAATGTCGGTTTTACAAGGCCACGTGTAATTTCTGCGGCAGAAAAGGACACATCGAAAGTGTTTGTTTTTCTAAAATTAATGAAAGTGCCGCTCCTAAACAGAATAATATAAAAAAATTTAACAAAAGACAAAACATAAACGCAGTCGTGGTAAACAAATTTAAAGTGTCGGAATTTAAAGACAATGCACTAGTGATTCGTGAAGGGAACAAGATGATGGTTAGTTTGATGGTAAATAATAAACTATTAAAATTCCAGATCGACACAGGTACATCTCGAAGT
The DNA here is from genome assembly GCA_949752695.1 of Melanostoma scalare. NCBI lineage: Eukaryota > Metazoa > Arthropoda > Insecta > Diptera > Syrphidae > Melanostoma > Melanostoma scalare. The sequence continues at coordinate 92,141,095 of OX456984.1, forward strand.
ATCATCGGCAGGTCGGGATATCGTGAGCTGGGTTCTCCGTTCTGCAATCCAATGACTGATGTGAAACTGTCATCTTATGGTGGTAACCACTTGAAGCTTCTTGGAGAATGTGAAGTGAGTTTTATTTGGTCTGGGAAAGTTATTGAAGAAAAATCACTAGTAGTTGATAGTCACTGTGGTAGTAATTTAGTGGGTGTTGATTGGTTGGACAAAATGGGCTTCCAGTTTCAGGTAACAGTTAACGCAACTGAAAATTATACAGCATTACCCAGTCGTATAAAAGAACTGTGTGATATGTTTTCTGAGCTATTCGAACCTTCGTTAGGATGCTGTGTGAACTACCAAGCTCATTTAGAATTACTGCCAGATGCTAAGCCTAAATTCGTTCCACCTCGCACAATTCCATTTGCACTTCAAGAGGCTACTAAACAAGAAATAGAGCGTTTGGTCAAAGCAGGGATTTTACAGACTATTCAACGAGCGTAATGGGCTACACCCGTATATGCGGTGACTTCAAAGTCACAATAAATCCACAATTAGTTGTGAACCGACACCCCATTCCACGTACACGAGAGCTTTTCCATAAATTGCGTAATGGAAAATTGTTTACTAAAATTGATTTATCTGACGCTTACTTAGAAATAGAGTTAGACTCTGAATCCAAGAAGTTGGTTGTCGTTAACACTCCTTTCGGATTATACCAATACCAAAGAATGCCGTTTGGTATTAACAGTGCTCCAGGAGAATTCCAGCACGTGATGGAGCAAATTTTAATGGGACTACCTGTAGGGATATACTTAGACGATCTGCTGGTAAGAGGTGAAAGCGATGAAGAGCACCTGGCAAATTTTAATGCCGTTTTTAGTAGGCTTCAGGCGAATGGTTTGCGTTGCAATTTAAAGAAATGCGGTTTTGCTCGTCGATAAATTGAGTATCTAGGTCATTCTATTTCTGCCTCTGGAATTCGTCCATTGGAAGATCGTCTTTTGGCAATAAAAGACCAACCTGATCCGTCCAATATAAAAGAATTAGAAGCCGTCATGGGAAAATTCAACTATTACAACCAATTTATACCAAATTTCGCTCAGGTCGCCGGGCCTTTGAATGTTCTACTTAGCAAAGGAGTACCTTTTCGATGGTCTTTGAAACAACAAGATGCTTTCAATAACCTTAAGTTGAGCATTGTAAACGCGACAAGGCTTGTTCATTTCAATGAAAATCTCCCTACCGATGCATCTAGCTACTGCATAGGCGCCGTTATCTCTCACCGTTTTCCAAATGGTGCAGAAAAACCCATAGCTTTCGCTTCAAAAACATTGAACATCCACCAAAAACGGTATAGCAAATAGAAAAAGAAGCGCTATCTATCATATATGAGATCACAAAATTTAATCAATATTTGTATGGCAGGTCATTTGAGCTCCTGACGGATCATAATCCGTTGACGACGCTTTTCAACCCGTGCAAAAAGCTTCCTGAAATGACACTACAACAATTATACGATTAAGTATCGCCCAACCGCAAAACACGGTAATGCAGACTCACTCTCTCGCCTCCCTTTGGGGCCTGATGATAAATTTGACAAACAAGAGGAGTCATGCTGTGAAGTTCGTGAAATTTACGATGAGGCTTTGGAATCACACCCTATTGATGTCAAAATTCTAAGAGAACATTCCAGAAGAGACACTACACTCTGTGATGTAGCTAAATACATAGAGAATGGTTGGCCTAAGCACCTGAAAGCTGATGAACGGCATCTCCAAGCCTACTTCAATACGAGACATAGCTTCTCTATCCATCAAGGATTAGTTTTACTTATAGACTACTGGCCCATGCTGTAAAAATCATGGGTCATTTGAACCACCAGGTGACCTATCTAGAACGATATAAGAGCATAAAATAATAAGATTCAGCACTATGCCGTCACTTGTAAGCTGTTCAACTGAGTGCAGGTGAGAATTCGAAAGTACAGGTAGAGTGAGTACATTTTGGTCACATATTTTTGTACGGCATTCTTACCACCGATAGGTCCATGAAAAATAATAAGAAAACGCACAGTGCCGTAAAAAATGGTGAGCCACAAAGTCGGATTTTTTTTTTATTTTCCGACAATCACCAGGGTAAATTTGGTCATTTGATTTTATACGGCATCTATGTCATACTATTTCAATACTGCTTCTAATCCATTATTCCGCAACGCCGTACAAAAATCATGCGACAGGGGTAACAAATCGAGGGTTGCCACCCCCTCTCTTTCCGTGGTCCAGGGGGTGATTTGAAAAAGTACGGCTTAGGTTCCAAAACATTATCTAGCACTCAAAAGTACTATTAAAAATAATGCCGTCAAAAAATGATTGTTCATTTGAATGTATATCAATAACTATCTTCATTTCATCGTATCCTTGATTTTTATAGCTGTAAAATCATTTGATCCTGTACGGAAACTTTTTTTTTAACATGATATTGTAAAATACAATTGTTACATAGTATAGCCGTTTAAAAGAAACCGTTCTAAAAAGAATTATAGAGAAATACAAAAACTGAAATTTTGCAAATTATTGTAAAAGTTTAAATATCATAGATTAATGAAATATAGCAATTTTTTACGTTTTATCCCTTGTTTTAAATAGTATTAACATAGATAAATTAGGAAAAAATGATGCCGTACATTTTTATGCAGACCATATCTTTTAGGCTGATGAAAGTGACGCTACAATTTTAAGGGTACTTTATGGCCATCTGATACAAAACGGCATTAACATATTTTTGAAGAAAATAATTGATAATATGATAAAATCACTATGACGTCTAACTGAACTGAAACGGTGTGTATATTATGTCCAAGAATTGAAACTGTCAATCCCAGTATCAGCAGTTTTATATACTTTTTGGTTTAATATATACTTCAAACATTATTGATACATACATATAATTGATTTGTTTCATGGTAATGATGTGAATAAATAAAACAATCATTTTTTAGAAAAATTCTATACATTTAATGATAATAATAAAAAAAAAATTAATTTTTTAGAAAGATTCGATAAATTTATTCAATATCGGAATCAGTTGCTGAGTTGTCATCGGAATCAACGTCTTCATCGACGTCCGAATTATCTTCTCTATTATTTTCTGAAACATAAATATGTATTTGTCAAAATCAAAGTCTTACGTACAAATTAAAGATGTAAAGATTTATTTACCTATGACGTCATCATCTTCTTCGCCTGATTCCTCATCCGGTTCCGTTATGTCACAGACTTTTTGGGGGCATTCCTCGCCGTGAAACCAATCGAAATCGTACCGACCGTCATTAACAACCCAACCATAGTTTATTGGAAACATGATCGACGGTACTTGTTTGTAGGCATTACACCAAATCTGTGCTATGTAGGTACTTCTCTTCAGATGTTGCTCCAACTCCCGGAAACAAGGGGGAAACGAAGTTGCTTCCAATCTCATAGCTGTTTTTTTTGAAAGCTTCATGACTACTTTTCGGCGTATAAATCCTTTCAAATATGATAAGTACACCTTGTTCGTTTACAGTTTTTCTTGCTTTTACGTTGTATAAAACGCATACATATTCTTGCAGAACATTAAAAGTTTGTTCCATGAGTAGTGGATCTGCAACAAACGTATTATGCCCCACCACGGCTTATTGTAATCAAGTAAATGAAAAGGTAGATTTCAAACACACATCTACATAATTCAAAAAACTGTAAGCACAAATTCTTAAAATATTTTTTTTCCACTTATTCATTTCTGAAATAAAAGCTCAAATTTTACAGGTGTCTGCTAACTTCAGTGTCATGAGTACTTCTCAAAAATATGTTGTATTTTGGAATTATCAGTGACAACATAACTATATTTTGGTATAAATCTATAGTATACAAACCCATATTTAACATAGTTTGTAACTAGGAACCTAGAATCACGAAAAGACTATGAAAATTAGTACAAATAACTATTTAAATGCCGTATAAGAAAAATTTCACCTTACATTTCGTTATATGAATTTTTTATTTTTGATTTTTTCTTTTTCAGTTTTTTTTCCCCTTTGGACCAACGAAAATGTACGGCATATAAGAAAAAATTATCTATGCATAAAATACTTTCAAAATAAATTTATTTCATGTTGTGTCAAATCACCCCCTGGACCACGGAAAGAGAGGGGGTGGCAACCCTCGATTTGTTACCCTTGTCGCATGATTTTTGTACGGCGTTGCGAAATAATGGATTAGAAGCAGTATTGAAATAGTATGACATAGATGCCGTATAAAATCAAATGACCAAAATTACCCTGGTGATTGTCGGAAAATAAAAAAAAAATCCGACTTTGTGGCTCACCATTTTTTTACGGCACTGTGCGTTTTCTTATTATTTTTCATGGACCTATCGGTGGTAAGAATGCCGTACAAAAATATGTGACCAAAATGTACTCACTCTACCTGTACTTTCGAATTCTCACCTGCACTCAGTTGAACAGCTTACAAGTGACGGCATAGTGCTGAATCTTATTATTTTATGCTCTTATATCGTTCTAGATAGGTCACCTGGTGGTTCAAATGACCCATAATTTTTACAGTATGGGCCAGTAGTCTATTAACACTAACTATCCGCGCGTAGTGGTTCCAAAATCGTTGCAAATAAAAACGCTCAAAGTATTACATGAAGGACATTGGGGTTCTTCTCGTGCAAAACAGCTGGCAAGACGCTACGTTTGGTTTACAAACATCGACCAACAAATCGAAGCGTTATCTGCCACGTGTAGGGTTTGCCAGTCCGAAGCAGCTGATCCAGCAAAAGAGTATAGCAGCTGGCCTCAATCAAATGAGCCATGAAGTCGTCTACACATCGATTTTGCCGGACCACTACACGGTCGCATGTGGTTGATTTTGGTTGACTCTTAAGGCCCCGGCCCATAGAACGCGGTGCGCGCGTGCGGCACCGCTTCCAACTGACAGCTCGATTAAATACACACGTTCTTATGAGAGGTTACCCATAAGCACCGCGCGCAACGCGCCGAACGCGCCGAGTAGCCCAACTTTCTACTTTGCCGCGGCTCTCACGCGGTGACAGAACCAATTTTAAATTTTCTCTCTGATGACATGCGCAGTAAGAACCAATTTGAAATTTTCTCTCTGATGACATGCGCAGTAAGAACCAATTTGAAATTTTCTCTTCTGTTAACATGAGTGGCCTTGTTGAGTTGAGACACCGCAACGGATTCTATGGGTCACCCCTATCAGTTGCGTGCGGCAAAACCCACCGCATCAGTTGCCGCGCCGCTCCTACCGCGCGCACCGCGTTCTATGGGCCGGGGCCTTTATTCTAAATTTCCTTATGTTGTATCAATGCTTTCAGCCACATCGGAAAACACTATTAATGCTCTCCAAAGTATTTTTTCAATTGAAGGTTTACCCAAGAAGATAGTGAGTGACAACGGGACTCAGTTTACCTCCACACAGTTTGCTGATTTTTGCAAATCCAAAGCAATCCAACAAGCATTTTCACCGACACGGAACAATCAGCCTGATTCATAACAAATGGAACATCATAGTATTCTACAACCTCGAGCCTTACCGAATGGAATTTGAAGCTTTGGAAAATACAACTACAATACTTAACCACATTTGTAAAAAACTATCCGGTAACGAACCGTGTCTTCAAATGGTTCACCAGTTTCAAGTCATCAAAAACGAGCTCAATGAAGACAACCTGATCGGAACTACCAAATTATCTATAAGAAGGAGACGAGGCGCCGTCGATGTTGTTGGAAATATAGCAAACTCACTTTTTGGAGTCCTCGACTCTAAATATGCTGAAGATATATCTCAAAAATTTAAAGGCATCGAATTAAACGAAGACCATCTTATGAGACTACTAAAAAATCATACCTCCATCGTAGATTCCACTATCAACATTGTCAGATTGAGTCAAGAAGATTCAATCAAAAGAAAACAAGCACTTGACCAACAACTTAGTCAATTGTTCAACAGTTTAAGCAATGTCACTGAAGAATTGTACCAAACTAAAATGAAGGAATTATTTTTATCATGGTGCACGCATGCAACACTAGTTATCATCAACATTCAGAGAATGCAGACAGCTATAGCAGACGTTCTGACTGACACGCACCGTGGACGAGTAAATCATCTTTTAATCACTCATCAACAACTCGTAACCGAAGTAGCAAAAATAAGAAATCATCTTCCTCCAGGTCTTCGCATCGCCGTAGAACCCGATCAAATTTTACAACTCTACAACCTAATGAATGTGGAGGGTCACATCAGTTCAAATTACATAACTTTCAAAATAGAAGTACCATTACTCAGCTTAGAGGAATTTTCAATTTACAAGCTTATTCCCATTCCGGCACCAGCTAATAATACTTACATGATTATTCAACCCTCAACTGACATGCTAGCAGTAAGTGCTCATCATGACCAATATTATCCAATCACTGAAGGTGAACTTTCAAAATGTTCAACGCTCAATGGAAATCATCATTTATGTATGCAAACTCACCCGGTGTATCAATCTGGAACCAATTTGAGTATGTGCGAGATGAATTTACTCAACAATAACTCAGAGATTTCCACCTGTGAACTGAAATTTGTCAAGGCGGAATCAGTATGGACGAAACTTCCTGACACAAATCAATGGATATTTTCATTAAACAAAGAAGCTGTGCTTAATGTTGTTTGTAATCATCAAACCTCATTTTTAGCATTGAAAGGAAGTGGGCTATTGAAACTTCAGCCCAATTGCGTAGCCAAAGACAAGCACTTAACACTTCAAGGCCAACAAATTTATTCATCAACGGTTCAAGCCTCAAACACCAGGATTACTAACAATAATATACACAGTGAAGACGTAATTCGCCTAGCCTCTCCTCAGTACAACATGTTTAACCTCAGTTCATTCAGTCTTGAGCTAAATAAACTTCGAGAACAAATTAAACTTCAACAGCTTGAGCTTCCTACTACAATCAGTCTTCATAACACTCCTCATGTTGTTTCGAGTTCAGTTGGATTAATTATCATTTTCATAGCACTTATCTTCTTTATTTACAAGAAAATAAAGGGACGACAGAAGCCCCCTCATCCAGTTCCGTCTCCGCGGACAACCAACTCATCAAGTTGTACCATATCCATCTAGAAACTAACCTTCTGATGAAGCCTGGGATCATCAGCGCGGGGCAGGATGTTTACATTCTTGCACTCTTAGTTTTTTCTACGTCACTAAGATTATTTATCTTTTTTCTTTGCATTCTATTTTCAATCACACTGTATGCATTTGGTAACTTTTCTGCTGTCAGCAATAAAACAGTTATTTGTCTTTGGGATAAAATTGTATTTTTTCGTTCGTGCATTATCAGCAATAATATCATTTAATTTGTATTGTTTTCATTCACACCTTTTTTATGTTCATTACTTGTCAGCAATAATTCTTTAATGTTCAATTCAGTAACGTCATTTGATATTCGAAACTATAAATTATTTTCTTTTGTTTTTGTTTTCTTATGCACATTTGTAAATATGTAGAGTAAGCAATTTTTAGGTATAAATATTAAGTCAATCAGAAATAAAGCATGATTTTGAAATAACCAACCAAGACTTTTACACGAACCTTCAAGTGAGTCTGCTTGAAACCTCTTCATTATCATCTCAAGGTGTTATAGTGTTGCACTGTAACCACCCTTGCTAATCATAGTGATACACTGTGATCTAGCCTACATCATTCGGTAGAAGCACCGATTGAACACGAACTATGCCTTTCCATTCAGCATCAAACGGGGAAGCAGAGCGCTGTGTGCGAACATTTAAAACGGCGCTTAAAAAACTCCTGGCTGATGGTTCACCGCTTGAGCATGCAATTCTAACCTTACTCACCACATTCCGAGCAACACCTAACCCAGTTACAAAGAAGTCTCCGTCGGAATTACTACATGGTCGTCAGCAGCGCTGTGTGTTAGCAGCACTGTTTCCAGAGTCAATGCATCGACATCAGACAACAAGCAAGTTTGCTGACGGTCAAAATGTCCTCTGCCGACAATATCTCAAAAGACAGAAATGGATGCGTGGAGTCATTCTGCATGCTCTTGGAAGAAACACATACGAAATCCAGACCGAAAATGGTGTCTGCCGCAGACACCAAAACCAAATACGTCTTTTTGAAGATCAGTCACATATTGAAACTGAAAATCCTGAAGGTATCATTTCTCTCAAAACCCATAACCCCTTTATTTGTTCCCCTAGATTGAACTCCACCTCATCAAGCGAAATAGAAGAGCGAAATCCTGATGACTTAGTCGTAAGCAGTTCAAATGCACAATCTCAACCAACCACAAGGGAACTGGATGACGCCGAGGTATCTTTGCCTAAAAGTGCAGATCCATCAGCCAAAGAAGCACGAATCAATACACCGACAAGTATGACGTGGCCCTAGATAGCTTCAAATGATTCACCCATAGAACTGAGGCGTTCCGAGCGGTTGAAGGACAAGCCTCCACCAGATTATTTTAAGAAGCAAGGTCAAAAATAACGAGGGGAAATGTTATGACATCCAATACAATGTAACTATGTATCTAAAAACCACTATGGTAATACCTTTGTCTGCAGCCACTACAGTAACTTTTTGGTCAGTACTAGATCATTTAGTTTAAGTAACCAATAGTGAAATAAAGTCAGTTTGTATTCGATCACAGCCAGCAGCAGTTCTTATTTGCTTAAGTCACAACACTTAGCCATGATAGGACCTCTTTGATCGCCAGATTTTCCGCTTGGAACACGCTACAACGGTTTGGAAGGCGGAAAGATAGACTTACGTAAAGTCGATTTGAGTACACTTCACAGCCTACACCTTCTTCGGTTTTCGAACCATCTGTATAGAAATGAATTGAATCATCTCTCAAAAATTCTTCGTCTTCCCAGGTCGTTCTCGGTGGGATTGAGACTTGGGACTTATTATCAAAAACGAATTGGGGGATGGTGTAGTCGGAGTGATAAGGGTTTGATCCGAATAAAATCAGGATTGTAGCGTGACCGATTGTTATCGGTCCATTGGGAGAATGGGAGATAGCTCTCATACGAGTGGCTGCACTGGCGGCCATTTGTTTGGTGAAGATATCTAGTGGTGTAATAATAATATAATAATAATAATAAATATCGTTCCTTACTATGATTGCTGTTCTAGGAGAAATTGACTCTTTATTCCATATTACCTTCGTATTTCTAGTGAATAGACCTTTAATTTGTCCCCCAAAGGTCCAGGGTTCTTGGATCAGTGCTAGTCCAATGCCTTCTCTTGTAATTTTCCTTGCTGTGACAGCTAAGGCTGCTATGGCATGATGTAAATTTATTTGGACTACCTTGGTACTGATTCCGCGTACCTCCATTACATTGCTTCTTCGTCGGGGGTTTCTGCCCCCGGACCTGTTCACAGGTCGTTTTCCTCCTCCATCGTGAGGGGAACTTCTTCACTTTCCTCTGCTATGTCCATCGGTAGTGGTGATGGTTTAGGGGCTGGGATGGGGGTAGGTAGTGGACTGGGTGGTAGGATAAGGGATTGGTATAATACTGGGATGGGTTTTGCTAGGAGAGGTTTCGGTGGTGTCACCGGTTTCTCCTGCATTGTGATGAAGATGGGTGTATTGGGGATTGAGGGAGTTGGCAGAGTGCTGACTGGATTGGTATCAGTAGGCGGCTTGTCCTCTGTACCACTTCTTTTTTTCAGGCCATGCACCTAGACCTTACCGAATCTGTAGTGGATGCTGTGATTGTTTTTGAAAATCGCCTCCACAGACTTTTCATCTACGCCAATGTTTAGTAGTTGGCCGTTACCCTCCTCCTTGCAAGAAAGAACCTTCCAGACTTGGGTAATCAGTTCTGCATTCTGCTGCTTTATCAGAGCTAGAACCATACCGTGGTCTTGTCCACTGTTTCTTGGTACATAGATTGAAATATTGTACGACTTGGGTATGTCGTCCCCCTGTCTTGTGGTAAGCTCACAACCTTTCCAACCACTCAGCTTTGGGACTGTCTTCTTGATCCAGTCAACTGTTTCCTGATTGGTACAGTCTACTAGAATCATACCAGATTTAAAGGATATGCCTTCAAATTTAATTTCCGTTTCCCACCCTATTCTCATCTCGTCCACCATGGCGTCTTCGAGCTTAGAGAGTTCACTCTGCGAGAGAAGAAATATGAGACTGCCCTACTTGTTACTACCGGGCCCTTGCTGACTGAGGCATATGTCTCGGTCTCGGTTTTTCTTTTCTTCTGGGCTGCCTGCTGTTGGGAAGATATGTGTTTTTTTTTTTATAATTAACGCGCACATCAAGGGGTTATGAATACCCTTATAATGTTGTTAAACACAGTGCGACCATTTAGCAAAATAGGAAAGGATTTGAAAGGAGACACCGATGCACGTTGCTTTTGAATCTTTGTGAATCGTAATGAAGGGGAAATACAGAGCCAGGTAAAGCATTCGACATACGGGTGGTGCGACTGAAATACGAATCTCTATACTTGACTGTACGTCCGAAGTTGGGCTCAAGGTAAAACTGATGAACATTCCTAGCGAGGCGGGTGTTGCGGCTAAATTGTTTCAGGGGAGGAATGCAACTGGCTACTTCACTAGAGCACTGCTTGTGAAAAAAGCGATAAAAGAGAGTGAGACAGGCAACGTTTCGACGATGTTCAAGAGAATCAATCGATTCTACGATTGAACTATCACCTATCAATTTTAACGCTCTATTTTGTACCCTATCAAGGAGGTGCAAAGATGCTTGAGAAGCACCTGACCAGATATGGGAGTTATACTCCAGTTTTGGGCGGATGAAGGCCTTATAAATTGTAGCCAGATCAGAAGGGGTGAAGAATTTCCTGCATCGTCTCAAGAAGCCTAAGCATTTAGCAGTGTTTTTGGCGACTTCAAATATGTGGTCATTCCAACGAAGATCATCGTTTACACACATACCAAGTACTAACAGCTTTTCGGTTTCTTCGATGCAGGTACCATTCATGGATAATGGCAAAGGGGAATGTTAAGCTTCAACGACAAGAGGCAGCATTGAGTTTTCGAAGCATTGAATTCTACTCGGTTCATAAGACCCCATGCAACAATGCTGTCAAGGTCAGAATTCAATGAGCTTATCATACGCAACCGTTCCAGTTCCACATCCGAAGAGCAGGGACGTGAATTTGGAAACGAATATGAAAAGCTGAGGGTCGAGTCGTCAGCAAAACAGTTAAGTGGATTAGAAGTTTCAGACAAGAGGTCATTAATGAAAATGAGGAAGAGAGTCGGAGACAAAACGGAGCCCTGGGGCACACCAGCATTTATGAAGTGGGTATCAGACTTGAAGCCATCCAACACAACTTGTATTGAACGGTCGGAAAGGTAATTTCTAATGTTGTATCTCCTCCTATACCTTCCAGAGGAAGTCGTCGTGCGTTGAACTCAGCACACTTCAATTGTGTTGTACTCTTTGATTGCCAATTCGATATCATATTACGGATGTTGTTTTGGGTCAATCAAAGTGCAATCATACAATAGTTGAATTGTGCTGACTCTTTTACCGTGCCGACGATGATCCACTGCGAATGTTTGGGCTTGCGGTCACCTAAATGACACGACAAGAGAGAGTCTTTGGAAAACATTCAATGAAGTCGGTCGTTTCGCATTCTTTACACGGAAAACACTTTAACACTAATCCAAAGAAGAAGAGACTCATCGATACCAAAAGCACGCATTTTCGATAAAAGAGCCTGATGCCAAACTCTATCAAATGCTTTAGAAATATCAAGCGCAATAATCTTACTTTCTCCAAAACAATGTAAATATTGGTTCCACTTTTCGGTGAGATAAGCCATCAAATCACCAGTGGACCGTTTGACGGTCATTAAGAAGCTTTCGTTCTTCAAGATATTTCATAAGTTGACGGTTTATCAACGTTTCCATGACCTTGGAAAGAAGGGACGTTAGTGCAATTGGACGGTAATTGGAAGGGGAGGAAGATTCGCCTTTTTTAGGGACCGGCTGGACAAATGCAGTTTTCCATCTGCTCGGAAAAATCCCAGCAGAATAGAAAAGATGGAAAAGTTTACGCAGTGGTTTTGCCAGCGTAGAAGAACACCTCTTCAGAATAACGGCGGGGATACCATCTGGACCAGCGGATTTATGTATGTTGAGATCTTTAAGGACTCTCGCAACCGAGCGAGTTCGAAAAAATATCTGCTTCATCAAAGAATTTGCAGACTCGAGCTCAGGTGGAGCCAATATGCTATGAGGAAGTGTCAAGCTGACAGCAAATTGAGCTGCCAACAAATTGGCTTTGTCGATGGAGCTGACATACGGAGAGTCATTGAAGACGAGCGTTGGGACCGATGACGTGGTCGAGTTCTTAATGTTCTTCACAAAAGACCAAAAGTTTTTACTTCCTTTTGGACACAATAGTATTTTTTGCCTTACTTTTTGGTCATGTAAAAACTAAGCCCTTTGTATCTGAGCATTACAGCTATTTCTGGCCCGTTTGAACAAATTTCGGTTTTCTACAGTAGGGTTATCTTTAAATTTGCGAAAACTACTTTCTCGATCCCTAATCGCCTCTTTACAGCTTGAATCAAACCACGAATTCTCTTTGGGGATGATACTTTTTGTTCTGTTAGGAACAAAATTTCTCATGCCCTTGAGAATAGCGTTAGATATCATATCAGCTGATGCATCAACGTTTCCGTCGAGAAAGCACAATGACCAATTAAAATTTCGAAAGAAATTATTCAGGCCGTCTAAATTGGCTTTCTCATATTGCCACACAGTTCTTTTAGGGAATTTATCTTTTTTTACCGTGACGGAGAACGAAAAATCAACCGATATGACACAATGGTCCGATTTGCCTATAAAGGAGATGATACTACAACCCTGTATTTTTCGGGATGAGAAGTCAGAAATAAGTAAAGAGTGTTGGCCGCATGGCCTTCAATATCTGGAACCCGAGTGGGCTCTTCATCAAGTTGAGTTAGTTCGTTAAACTCAGCGAAGATCTCAACACATTTTCCTTCGGGTGTTGTCTGGCCAGAATGTCGAAGCCAACCTGAATTGTGTACATTGAAATCGCCCGCAATTGCGATTTCAGTGTGAGGATAAAGGGAAACAATTCTTATTATGGAGTCAGATAGCGCATCAAACTCGTTAGAGGTTGAATTGCTATCTAAATTGGGGCTTCTATAGATAAAACAATAATGAATGATATGCTTACGGACGGTGAATTTTAACCACATGAAATTAAAGTCCGTATTAGAACATAGGCCGTATTGTGGTAGAAGTTGGTAAGCAATATCATGTCTAACATATACGGCGAGGCCATGGGAGGAAAAGAATAGTGGCACTAAGCTATATACCAGGCAAGTTGAATTCTGAGGGATCAGAACCAACACCCACCTGTGTTTCACTTAGTGCCAAAACAGCTGGCCTGCATTTTGCAGTGTGAGCGTACACAGAATAAAAAATCGATCGCAACCCCCTAATGTTGATAAAATCGACTCTAAACTTACCCGACATTACGATCCACAAAAACACACAAAACAAAGTATCAAACGCAGACGCTTAAACTAAGTGTATCAACAAGTAGTGAAGATCTAATTGGAAAACCAAAAACAAGTTACTAGCGGTGTTATGCCCAGCCAGCAACTTGATTCTAGTTAACCAACGGGATCAACACCGTTGATTGACTTTCCGCCTAGCAAACTCACAGCCTCATTGTCTGCACACACCGCTTCGATAAGATAAGAGATCGAATTGAAAAAATGTGTGCAGGCACTGAGACTGCGAGAGTGGTGTAGTGAAGGATATGGTATAAGGTAGAGGAAAGCACTATAGTGTTTGGTTTATTGGTGATTTTTTTTTTTTTTTATATATATATAAATATATATATATATTTGGGTGGCACACAGGACAAAGCACTGAATTAAATTTCGCGAGAATTTATAATGTCTCGCGGCGCGGCAGATTAAATATTATTGTTTTTATTGTTTTGTAACTAGGTATGGGTGGTAATTATTTTTGGGGGGTATTTTTTTTTTTCACTGGGAGAAATAGTACAAACAGAATCTTGCGGACACTAGTGCGGAGCGTGTTATCTCGTTTGATAGCGGATCGGCACGACACTGTTTGCTATCTCTCTTACCCCCGCTACTTTCAACTGGTCTGCCTTATGCTTGCGCCGACCTTCTCTCTTCAACCTTCTTCCCGATTCTATCAGCGAGAGACCTTGCTTGATAAATCTGAGGTACCATTTCACTCCCGCACAGCTCAGACCATGTCTGTGTGGATCGTCCAAACCACCGGGTTCACCCTGCGCCGGACGAGGGATGGTTTTCCTCTTCCATACTTTTTTCTTCGGAATAGTAGTGCTGGACTTATGGGTTTCCCCAAGTGTCCTTTCAGAGATTGCTCTTCTAGCACCTTCTTCCTCAGATTTGTCAGTGCACTAGCTCGGAAGACCTCCTCTTGCTGGTGTTAGGTTGATCCCTACTATCGGCACGATCTCTGATGACAGGTTTGTCACCCCGGAAGTCTTTCTCCATACGATCCGCCATATTTCTTGCAGATGTTCCCTGCGGAAGATAGATGTTTTTAAAATTTTTATTATTGTTTCTTTTCATAAGTTCCCACGAGTAGCTAGAGAAAATAAGTCAGCTGTGTCAGAGCTCCGCATAACACAGTAAGGTCTAAGTTACTTCGTGATTCGACCCGGTGCGGTGTCACGAAGGTTCCGTTATACTACAGTCGGTATAACCCCTGACCGCAAACCAACCAATGGGCACGGATCGCATTACACCCTGGCTTAGGGGGTTGGCAGCTCTTATTTCGTTTAACTCCTCAATTGCTCATCCTACCCAGCTTTTAAACTAGATCGGATGAGCAGGTGAGTCATTGAAAAACTTAAGTCTCCGCTCCACGTCAAGGTGTCTGCCGCACGAAAGTATAAAGCCCTTGTAATATCAAAACAATATGAGTATTATCAAAATATCTCACGTCAACTTGCATTTGTTACCGTGGCAAAAGATTGGTGGAGAATTGCAAGAGAAATTCGTGGAGATTCATTAAAAAATTGTATGCAAGTCATTGCAAATGAGCTCTTGATCCACTTCAGAGGAACATTGAATTAAACGTGGTCACAAAGCATGACAGCCATATCCTCTTTGGAATCCGTTTACAACCAAACACTTGATAGACAGATATAGTCTAAGAGCTGGAAGCAAATTTTTGGAGTGGAGTGATAACCAAAAATAATGCACATGTATGTGTAGGTAGACGCACCATTATATCAGATTCAACCGTCTGGCAGGTTTCTTTTTCAGCCGGGGGCGGGGGTGGGCGTTCGAAATTTTTCAGATTTTGAGGTCGAAGTGATAACCACATAAATGATACATCAAAAAATCAGAAAAATTCCCCTGATTACAAAAAACTCGGTTCCAGACGATTTGGTTTCAGCCTACTGCTTGCCAGACGCACCTTAAAATTTTTTTAAACGGATTTTTCAAATTAAAGTACTGATAACTTTTTTTCAGCTTAAAGCACTAATAACTTTTTTCCTATTACATTTAACCTAGAAAGTGGTACGCCAAAAAATAAGAAAATTTACCCTGATTTGTAAAAACTGTCTTAGACGATTTGGTTTCAGTCTACTGCTTGCCAGACGCACCTTAAAATTTTTTTAAACGGATTTTTCAAATTAAAGTACTGATAACTTTTTTCTTATCACATGTAACCAAGAAAATGGTACGCCAAAAAATCACAAAAGTTCCCCCGACTACAAAAAAGTGTGTCCAAAAGGATTTGGTTTCAGCCTTCTGCTTGCCAGACGCATTTCAACATTTTTCAAATGCATTTTTCAATTTAGCTGATAACTTTTTTCTTATCACATTTAACCAAAAAAAAGGTTCGCCAAAACATCAGAAAAATTCCCCTAATTACAAAAAACTCGGTCTCAGACGATTTGGTTTCAGCCTTCTGCGTGCCAGACGCATTTTAACATTTTTAAGTGCATTTTCAGATGAAAACACTAATAACTTTTTTGCTATTACATATAACCAAGAAAGTGGTATGCCAAAACATCAGAAAAGTTTCGCTGATTACAAAAAAGTCGGTCCAAGACGATTTGGTTTCAGCCTTCTGCTTGCCAGACGAATTTTCGCTTAAGCATGTTTATTAAATTGAATGAATAATTGCTTGTAGTATTTCATTTAAATGAAATTTTTGATTTTCATTCAATTTGATAAACATGCTTAAGCGAAAATTCGTCTGGCAAGCAGAAGGCTGAAACCAAATCGTCTGGGACCGAGTTTTTTGTAATCAGGGGAATTTTTCTGATTTTTTGATGTGGTTATCACTTCGACCTCAAAATCTGAAAAATTACCATTTTCGAACGCCCACCCCCGCCCCGGCTGAAAAAGAAACCTGCCAGACGGTTGAATCTGATATAATGGTGCGTCTACCTACACATACATGTGCATTATTTTTGGTTATCACTCCACTCCAAAAATTTGCTTCCAGCTCTTGGTCTAATAGAATTAGATGAAGTTATCCGAGCAATAGAATCATCAAAGGAAAACAAAGCTTCCGGTATTGATGGTATTCCTAATGAATTCTATACAAAAACTCCAGCACCCTGTTTATTGAAGAAATTTATGTTTTTCTCAAAGACATCTTTGGTACAGAAACTACACTGTCTTACAAAATAAAGTGCAAACCGGAATTAAGATACTAACTCATTTTATTTTGTATTGTTTTCATGAACTTTATAAAGTCATTTTCTTTAATATATTTAAGTTCTTTTACAAACATATCAGTATTCATTAAATCAAAATTTAACCAAAATTAAAATAACAAAAAATATGTGTTGCAACAAATCATGAAAAAAGAGAAGACAAAATAAAGTGCAAATTCAAAATATCAACAAAAAAACATATACTTTCATAGGAAATCAGTAACTGGTGACTCCCACTTTATTTTGAATAACAGCTGCAAGTCGCTTTGGTATACTGCGAACCAGACTTCTCAAAGCTTCAGATGGAATCCTCTCAAATTCAAATTGGAGGCTTTCCCAAAATATAATTATACTTCGCCGACCATCTAACGGAATTCTGTCATCTAATATGGACCAAAGATGCTCTATCGGATTGAGATATGGGGATTGAGGTGGCCATTCCAATACTTCCACGTTGTTTTAAGAAAAAAAAAACTGCTTTGCCACTTTGCAAGCATGCTTCGGATCATTATCTTGCTGAAAAATGTAGTTGTCCAGCGATATTTTTGATGCCAAGGAAGCTAAGTTTTCTCTAATAATGTTGATGTAATGAGAACCCGTCATTTTGGTGTCCATTTCTACAATATTCCCAACAACACTAAAGGGAAAACATCCCTTGCTTGCACCAAGCTCTTTTCCTTTGGAATTCGTTAACTCAAATTTAGACTCATAGGGCCTAGTTATTATGCTTTCCCAAAACGATTGTGGTTTTTCTTGCCAAATAGTTTCGTAGCCCACTTTCATTAAGTCACCTTTGAACTGTCCTTGGTCTCAAGTCTAATTTTAGGTTTTCTTTAATGTTTCTAGCTGTGGATAATGGTTTTTCTGGACTCTATTTTGATTCTGCGATCACCAGGTGGTGTTGTTTTCCTCTTTGTTCCACTTTGACTTCTAAACTGGCAGCAGATCCCCGTTCAAGGAAGTTGAAATAAACCTTCTTGGTTCCAGAAATTGACTGACCATATTCTTCTAATAGTTTACGAAAGGTCAACCCACGTCAACGTTCCGAAACTAAAAATTCTTTCAATTCAGGAGAGAGTTGTTCCATGTCAAAGCTTACGAAAATAAGATTCAACTTGAAGCAAAATTTTTGCAAACCGGCATAAGATAACCTCACCTGTTGATTATTTTGGCATACATATGTTTTCATTTTGAATTATTATTAGCTACACTTTGCACAGGTATTTAAAAATTGCACTTTATTTTGTCCTAGCAGCTAGGACCTAGCTCTATGTCATTTGCTTGAAAATTAATGCAGTTCATGTTTAAAAGAGAACAAAAATAACGGAGTATTTTTAATGGTTTGATGAAAAATGATAAAATATAACGTAGGAAAATGAAATAGAGTGATTAATCTTTCTCATTGTTTATTCTCTGCATTTTTAAAATGAGTCAAGTGCATTTGCACTTTATATTGTCTGACAGTGTATACCTACATCGTTCATAAAATCGATAATTTTCCCTCTTTACAAAAAGGGTGACCAAAGTCTTCCTTCAAACTACCGCGGGCTTTCATTTTTAGACACACTCTACAAAATATTAACCACAGTTTTGTTAAATAGACTTACTTATTGGATAGAAGAGAACCACGTACTAAATGAATACCAGGCTGCATACAAAAGTCAATACAGCACTGTTGACCAAGTGTATAACCTATCGTGTATGGTTCAAATTCAACTAAGTCAGAGGGAAAAGCCTTACGCCTTCTTTGTTGATCTATCAGCAGCTTTCGACAACATCAATCGTGAGGCGCTTTTTACAAATTACTTAAATTAGGCGTCTCATCGAAAATGGTTTCAATTATAAAATCCTTGTATAAAGACACTTCTGCGACAGTTTGGGACGGAAAAAGTATAACAAGCTTCTTTCAGACAACCAAAGGAGTCAAACAAGGTTGCATACTAAGCGCCATACTTTTCGTTCTGTTTCTAGAAGATCTCCACTTTGAACTACCAATTGGTCTCACTCTGAATAATTTGAAAATAAACGTACTTTTATACGCAGATGACATCGTTGTCCTTTCTGATAAGCCTAATATACTGCAAAGGATTATCGACGCCTTCAGTAGGTACTGTATCAAATGGAACCTAGATGTTAACCTAGAAAAGTCAGAAATTGTGATTTTTAGAAACGGCGCGGCGGTACGAGAGCGGGTGCTGAAAAATGGTATTTTAATGACGGAGAAATAAGAATAACAAATCAGTACAAATATCTCGGCGTTATCTTCACATATAACATGTCCTGGTCCGAACACTCGTCCAAACGTCTTGCAAAGTCAAAAAACTCAATAAACTTGGTCCAAATTTGTTCAAAATAAGTTTGTTACCCACTCTGCTAAATACAAAGTGCATGACGCAGCCACCAAATCAATAATGCATTATTGTGCACAGGTGTGGGGATTCAAAGAGTACCTTCAAATTGAAAAGCTTCAACGTTTCTTCGTGAAGAGATGCTTCGGGTTGCCAGACAACACACCTAATTATGCAATTCATATTAAGACTGGTTGGAAGGCCGGTTTCAATATGAGCATTCCTTACAACTTTCATTTTACGTACATACGGAAAGTAATGTCAATGCGACGTAATTGTCTCCCACGTATTCTTTCCGACGTTATCATTCAGAAAAATATTTATTGGGCCCATGAAGGGCCAGGCCTATTCCAACAAACACAAATGGACTTCAATTTGGAAGCCCCGCGCTTAATGTGGAATGAATATCACAATATACTACTTACAAAGCTTTCCGAAAAATACTGGGTTGATTTTGTGGGAAAGGCACATCAATCACAATTTCACGACGAATATAGCAACCTAATACACTCTGATGTCCCAAACTATTTTCAAGATAGCAATCCGCGTGAAATGATAAATTTGCTCTTCAAAGCACAATGTGGTATTTGAAACTTAAATGCTAGAGCTTTTCGTAATGACACTGTAGGCATATGCTGTATATATGTAATATGGATGCTTCAGAAAACACATATCACTTCGTTGGTATGTGCCCCATCTTTAAAGGATACCGTAAAACATACCTAGGGAGCGAAACATTGGACAGAACTACATTTCTAGATTTCTTAAATGCGGCTCAAATTACCAAAACCTATACAAATTTTTGAAAAACTCACTTATATATCGAAGCCTTATAATTAACGAATATAGTTAGAACTCACTTAGCTTTGCTATTATATAAAGTAAATAAATTTTTGAACCCGACAGACAACTTAAAACAAGTTATTGTCAAATTTAATTTTGAAAACCAGCAAACTCATGTTTTTGTAAAAATTTAACTGAAAATAAAATTATTTATCTATCTAGTCACTATTCGGCGTTGGCAATAAAGAACCAGTCAAATGATATATTTGACACTGAATCTTGAATGTTGACATAAAATTTTCTTGAATAACTTTTGCTGCACCGAATGACGTCATTTGAAAAAAATTATTGTATTGCTGCATATAAGTTAAAAAATGTTTAGAATCTGGCCCAATGAATGTAATAGTTCTGGTGGCTGTACCTATAGCGTCAATTTGACTTGACCGCTCGCGCAACACAATCCAGGAGATTCTTTTTTAAAATTGAATGACTTACAATATTACCCTCGATAGGGGTTAAATGCAACATTACTATTTCGCTTCCGTTCAACTTCACTCCGCGATTCGTTGCTCGTTAGTTAGACTTGCTCTTGTATATCTTTGACTCACAGCATTGCGAGTTCTACGACTTAAGTTTGTACGTCTAATTGCTGGCATTTTTAAGAACGAAAATTCAACTGTAAATCAAAGAAAACTGTTGTATTATTCCTTATAACCGGCGAGTACATAACTTGTTATATTAGTAACGTTCATGTTATTCTATTCAAACTTACCAAAACTCCATATAAAATTATTGAATTTTTAATATTAGGCGTAATGGTTGTACAGTAAGAATCTCAGTTCTCTTTGGTGATGTTGGTCCAATAAATAAAAAAACAAATTGGTAACAGTATTTATAATTCTTTTTTAAAACGGTTGCTCGGAGAGTTTGTTTAGTTCATATCAACAACTTAATATTTTTTTTGTATTAAGTTGCTGTGTTTTTGTTTTAACTATTTAATACAGTGCTTTCAACACCTCCCCTTTCCAAAAGGAGCTTGACCCTATGAGAGTTCGCAAGATTCCATCCATTCTACGCTAAGTTACTGAGGTTATGTGGCATCACAGTGCTGAAAGAATTTTTGAAATCTGTCCAGTAGTTTCTAAATTTCCGTTCCAACCCAGTTCCTGTGGGAATCTTCCGTTCTCGTAAACTCTTTAGATTTTTTCTATCATAAGAACCTTCTCCTGACAATTACAAACACAACAAAAAAAAAAAAAAATTGTGAAATCGGTCCAGGTGTTGTTGAGTTATGCGCTTACCAAAGCATTTTGCGATTAATTTTTATATTTAAGATTATTTCACAAAAAATTTAGTTCATTCTACAATTATTTCGTTGTTATAGTAAACTCAAAATACTAGATATTTACAAAAGTCTATTCGTAGAATGTACGAAAGCCATTCGTGGTTTTGCACCACAAAATTTTCGTAAAATGAACGAAAGTTTTAGTTTATATACTAAATATTTTTTTGGGTGTAGCATCTGAGATCATAGATGATGGTGTGGGCGAGGTTTAGTTTCAATCAGGTAAACATTAACTGTTATGCCTAAGACACGATTATAATTGGAAGACGTTTGCCACGTGCGTATGTTGATAAAGAGTTTCCTACACTTTCTACTTGTATTTCACTTTTCTGCCTACGAAGAAGAGCCAAATTGTTAAAAAAGCGAAAAGTCATAAAACTAACCTGAGATCCCGGATCGCAAAGTAAACGACATTGATGATTCTCGCCAAAGCCATCAGTGATTTGTGCACAAGCTGTTGCCAATAGAATAAGTTGATTGTTGAAAACTGCAAATGTCTTTATTTGGCCATATAGTCAGTTATTATATATAATTAGTTATAATTCCGAGGAGCCTGGATTGTCACTGCAGTGAAAGCTGATGATACGTTTGTCTGAGAACTAGTTGAGGACTGTGATGGTGCCAATTGCGTTGAGCTACGACACAGCAATGTTTTATGTTTTCCATTACATTGGTAACTGTTTGGAACTGGATGGAAACATTTAGAACGAAAATAAACAATACTAAATATACGTTCCACAAAAATGTAAACATAAACAAAAACATAGAATGTATAGAAAATTAATGAAGTTACTATACTTAAAGTCATATGACTAGAAAAGTTCTAGAAATAATATAACCAATTTTCAAGTCACAAAGTGAAGTTGTGTGTTTTCCTTTAAATACTTTTTTTCCTAGTTTTTTTTCAAGTTAATCAAAAACCTAGTCGGAACATTTTGGTCCTTCAAAGCCGTTTTTACGAACAATATTTTAAAAACATTTAGTGTGTGTGTGAAGACAATAACATTTAAAGACAAAAAGTGTGTGAAGTGCTGAGTCGTTTTACGAACACTCTAGTGCACATATATATATATATATAAAAAATAAATAAATAGGGTGGCGCTACAGAGCGAAGAGCCCCTGGGCCTAGCGCATTTCTCACAACCATGCCTTGTGAGGGAATGGAGGGGACCTACAATTTTATGCAGGATCCGAACGGCTAATTGAGAAAGCGCTTTTCATGGCATGAATTTACTAACGGAGGACTTGCCAATTCCTCGCGAAAGGCGATACCCGGGGAAAAACATTTTTTTGCCTCTGCTGGGATTCGAACCTCGAACCTCTGGGTAAGCAGGTGGACATGCTAACCATCGCACCACGGGTATATATATATATATATTCATATAAAAAGAACTCCTACAGAGTTTAATAAGTAAAGTTCAAATTTTTTCAAATTAAATTTGCTTAAATCTAAAAAAAAAAAAAAAATCGCGCGCGATAAAACGCCATTCGATTAAAACGTAAGTTTAAGACTTAAAACTAGAATTGCTGCAGAAGTCGACACATCAAGGACTACAACTACAAGGTCATCCAAGGTTGCCACTGCAAAGAGAAGAAGAATTTAAAGTAAGTTCGTTCTTGTTGTGTACGTTGTTTTATAAATAAATAGTTTATACCAAAACATACTTTAAAATGTCGAATCCTGCTCTTGGTTCTTCTTTGTTTTACGGAGCTCTCCAAAAAAGTCTCCTGGAACAAATAGAGAGGAATTATAGGAATTTTAAAAAAGAGCCCAAGGCACGTCGTACCCGTGCAATTGCGAGTAGTCGTTTAGCCTTGCTGGAGGAAAATATGGCGTCCGCAAAAATCTACCACCAGAACGTCGTGGGGGGTTCAAAGTTGGAAGCTGGAATTGAAAAGGAGGATTATTTGGAGGTTTTTGACAAAATTAACGACACATACCTGGACTATAGGTCCGATTTAACTGAATTGTTAGAGAATTTGTCTTCGGTTCCTGCATCCTCATCGCTGGCAGCAGGTCAGGCTGGTCAGAGTGTAGGCCAGTCAGGTATGGTCCGTACCGAATTGAGATTGCCAAAAATTGATCTCCCTAAGTTTAATGGGGAATATACAAAATGGCGGTCGTTTCACGACAGGTTTGATTCCCTGGTTCGTTCCAACAATAATTTAACGGACATCGACAAGATGCACTTCCTGAAGTCGAGTTTAGAAGGTGAGGCGGATCGTTTACTCCAGCATTTACCTTGTGTCGCGGGTAATTTTGACAAGGCATGGGAGTTACTTACAGCGCGATATGACAACAAGCGTGTATTGGTAAACGCGCAACTAAAACTCCTTTTCAGCCAAAGGTGCCTTGTGAAGGAGTCGGTAGATGAGCTGAAGGAGGTAATCTTCACCTCGCAAGAGTGTATACATGCACCCAGAAATCTGGATGTACCTGTTGATCAATGGGACGTCATTTTGGTGCACATAGTGTATAACAAATTACCCGGTAATTTGCAGCAGTTGTGGGAAGAGAAGTTGGGGAACCAGAAAGATTTGCCAAGCTGGAACGATTTTCTGGAGTTTTTGGAAGCACGCTTCAGGACGTTGGAAGCCGTGAGTACGGAAACAGCGCAACCAAGTTCTTTCAAGAACGATGTGAGGAGACCAACTGGTACGGAGGTGCGGAAGGTGTTTCATACGAAAACTGCTGCCAGAACGGAGTTTGTCTGCCAGGTATGCCACCAGAGCCAACACTCTATAAGGAAATGCCAAAAGTTCCTCAACATGAACACAGCGGAAAGGAAGCAGACTGCTCGACGCCTGAGAGTTTGCGACAACTGCCTTTCTTCAGGGCATTTTGCGCCGAATTGCCCCTCGCCTGGCTGCTGTTACTTTTGCCAGCAACGTCATCACACGCTTCTACATGTAAACTTGACCCAACACGCAGCTGTGCGCGCAAATAGCATGCCGTCGAGGACAACAACAACTTCAAGAGGTCAGAATGCAGTTTCGACATCTTTTAACGCTCATGCGCTGGAGTTTGAACCACGAGAAGTACAACAAGCTTCTACAAGTGGTCAGGTTTTGAATTACCACACGTCGCATGGTAGCAGAACGCACCAGGTGCTTTTAGCGACAGCTATTTTGAAGGTGCGAGCAGCCGATGGTCGTCAACACCATCTCCGAGCTTTGATCGACCCAGGATCAGAAGCATGTTTCATCACGGAAGATACAGCACAACAGTTGAAGTTAAAAAAGCGACGTACCTTTGTCGAGGTGTCAGGGTTAGGGTTGGTCAGCAGTGGCACAACGCAAACATGCGTGGATATTGAGCTTGCGTCATGCAACTCAACTTATGGAGGTGCGGTGCGGGCACTGGTTTTCAAGTCGCTGACTGGCCATCTCCCGGCCCAACAAATGATACCTGACAAATGGCAACACCTTAAAGGGTTAACGTTGGCAGATCCAAATCTCCACGTTCCTGGACCTATTAATATACTTCTTGGTAGCGATGTATATGCCGACATACTCCTTCCAGAAGTGAGAAGACCTGCAGATGGAGTCGGACCAACCGCTCAGAAGACGCAGTTAGGGTGGATTGTGTTAGGGAGAGTCCAAGAGGAACATCCCCGGCAAATACGCAGTTTTGTGCAGACTGCTGACCTGAATTCTCAGCTGTAGAGATTCTGGGAGATGGAAGAATTGCCGTTCCAGACACATGAAACTGAGGAGAACATCGCATGCGACGCGCATTTCGATGAACACACGAGACGCCTTCCTGACGGGCGTTATGAAGTGAAGCTGCCGTTTAAAGGTGGATGTCTTCCAGCGATGGGATCCAGTAAGCAGAGCGCGGTCCGACGATTCCTGCACTTGGAGAAGAGGCTGGAGGCAAACCCAGCTCTTCGGGCAGATTATGCCAAATGCATACAGGAATATGCAACCCTGAGGCATATGGAAGAAATTCACGTCGGCGACTCGGTGTTGGCAACCCCATACCACTATTTTTTGCCTCACCATGCAGTTTTCAAGGAATCGAGTTCCACTACGAAACTGAGGGTCGTGTTCGACGCAACAGCGAAAACTTTGGATGGAAGTTCGCTCAATGATCGACTTTTGGTGGGTCCAAAATTACAGTCGAACATTATTGATCTGGTTCTTCGATGGCGAACCCACAGAATAACGTTTACGGCTGACATCGAGAAGATGTATAGGCAGGTGTTAGTGGATACACCGGATACTTACTATCAGTTGATCCTGTGGAGAACCGATCGTTCATCTCCAATCAAAATGTATCGGCTTAAAACTGTAACGTTTGGCACAGCGAGTGCACCGTATCTTGCCATAAAAATTCTGAAACGTGTAGCCGAAGATGAAGAATCGAACCTGCCGGAGGGCGCGAAGGTAGTCCGAGAGGACATGTATGTGGACGATCTGATCAGTGGTGCCGATACTGTGGGAGAAGCACGAACAAAACGCGACCAAGCGAATCAACTTCTGGCGTCCACGGGCTTCAATTTACGAAAATGGACAAGCAACGTGAAGGAACTCGTCGAAGACATACCTGTAGCAGATCGAGAGTTAGATTTTGAGGTGCCGTTCAACATGTCAAATCATGTCAAAACCCTTGGCATCAAATGGCTCCCGATAGACGACTACTTTTCGTATCAGAATGTGCAGCAGTCATCAGAAGCCACAACAAAAAGGTCAATGTTGTCCACCATAGCCAAACTGTTCGACCCACTTGGCTGGATATCACCATGCGTCATCACGGCGAAGTTAATGATGCAGCGGCTTTGGGAGCTAAGTTGTGATTGGGATGATCCGGTTCCAGCTACACTGAAAAAAGATTGGGATGCTTTTCATGGAGAACTTCCGATGATCGAGACGCTTCGAATACCACGCTGGACTCAGACAAGCAAAACCAACAAGGACATCGAATTACATGGGTTCTGTGATGCGTCTATGAAGGCATACGGTGCCGTAGTATACGTTCGTGTACTTGACAGTGATTGCAATATTCATGTCAACTTGCTTCTGGCGAAGACGAAAGTAGCTCCAAGTCAGCGTACGATCACGCTTCCACGTTTGGAACTTTGCGGAGCAGTAGTGTTAGCGCAACTGATGCAGTATACGAAGGACGTCTTGGCTGTTCCCGACATCAAGATGTTTACTTGGATCGACTCAACCATCGCGCTCGCGTGGATACGAGCCACTCCCGCTGAATGGACTACGTTCGTTGCCAACAGAGTATCCGAAATTCAGCGGCTAGTGGGGATCGATTGCTGGGGACATGTCGCAACGCTTCATAACCCAGCCGATCTGGCGTCTAGAGGAATGTATCCAGCAGAACTGACGTCATTGGAGACTTGGTGGATTGGTCCTGATTTTTTACGCAGTCAATGGGCCTTCGATGTTCCGCATCAACCTGTTGACATCGAAACTGACGAGGAACGACGTACGATCAAGGCACTAAGTGCTCAAGTCAGTCAAGATGATCGCATACTTCAAACCATCTGCGACTGTTCAAGTTTGTTGAAGGTGATTCGAGTTATCGCCACATGTTGTCGGTTCGCAACAAAATGTCGACGAAAAGCAATTTCTGATGGCCCATTTACTCCAAACGAACTGGAAGCAGCGCGTATCATCGCCGTAAAGGCCGCTCAGAAAGAGATGTTCAAAGCAGAGCTTCAACAAATTTTGGAAACCGCGAAAATACCTAAGTCACTCAAGACGTTGAACGCATTCGTTGATGCTGAAGGACTTTTGAGAGTTGGAGGACGCTTGGAGAATTCTCTCCTCCCCTACGACGCGCAACATCCGATACTACTTCGAAATAGTCACCATTTTACGAACCTGGTTGTCAGAGATGCCCAGCACTTTACATGGCGGCATCCAACAGATGATCAACTACATCCGCCAAAAATATTGGATTGGCCAGATACGACGAAGCGTGAAGTATCAGCTTCATAGATGCACTTCTTGCTACCGGCAAAAGGCATCGGAAATGCAGCAGTTGATGGCGAATCTACCTGCACCTCGAGTCCAAATGTCACGACCGTTCAGTCATACTGGAGTTGACTACGCAGGACCCATCGAAATAAAAAGCTGGAAAGCTCGCGGAGCTAAAATACTGAAAGGGTATTTTGCAGTATTTGTCTGTTTGGCAACAAAGGCCATTCACTTGGAAGTAGTGTCTGACCTGACTACCCAAGCATTTTTAGCAGCATTTCGACGGTTCACGGCCAGGAGAGGTAGCTGCAAACAAATCTACAGCGATTGTGGAACAAATTTCGTCGGCGCTAATAACGAATTAGCCAAAATGTTGAAGGACGCGAAGCACGATTGGAACGAGATTGCCGAAAACCTAGCAAATCACGGAACAAATTGGCACTTTATTCCCCCAGCTTCTCCACACTTTGGTGGATTATGGGAAGCGGGAGTGAAATCGGTGAAGTTCCATTTAAAACGAGTTGTTGGAACCGAAAGGCTAACTTTTGAGGAGCTCACAACGCTTCTAGCTCAGATAGAAGCGTGTCTGAATTCGAGACCCTTATGCCCACTCTCCGACAGCTTGGATGATTTGAATGCGCTAACTCCTGCGCATTTTCTCGTAGGCGAATCTTTGCATGCTGTGCCACAAGGCGAACTCAACAACGACATCACGTATATCGACCGATGGAAAAAGGTACAAGCGCTGGCGGAAGGATTTTGGAAAAAGTGGAGTTCCGAATACCTTGCACGGTTGCAGCAACGTCCGAAATGGACTCATGTTCAAGAAGCTCCCAAAATAGGAGACCTAGTGTTGCTCAAGGATGAGCGGCTTGCACCGACTTACTGGAGTCTTGCCCGAATTGAGGACACTCATGCAGGAACGGATGGTCTTATACGCGTTGTCACCGTGAAGACACAAAACGGAAACTTCAAACGACCCATCGCGAAAATTTGTTATCTACCGTCCAACAAACACCAAGAGCAATCGGCGTTAATATTAAAATTAATTTCTAAATTACAAGCGGTTTACCGAAACATTTCAAAAGCTATGCTGTTTTCAAAAGCATAAAACTCTAAATCAACAACAAAGGAGTATACACTGGTTTTCAAAAATATGGAACAATATAAATTCTAATTAAAATTCAACAACAGTTCGTTCAAAACGGAACAACAAACCATCAATGATGCCAGAGTCTTTTTACGAAAACTCACTTATCATTACTTCAAAACTTGAACACAAACGGATATTTCAAACAAATTTAAAACACAGCGCTTCAGGAATCTTTTCATCGAAAAATTCGCTGAAGCAACAAGGAAATAATCATAAACAGGTTAAAGTGATCCTTTCTTCGAAAGATCATTAGCCATATAATGTCAATACAACGATCACTCAACACAACATGCTTACACTTCAATCAACACATCTTTAAATATCCTGAAAGCTGTTCAAAGGGAAGAAAAATCAAACAAGAACTTTTCTAAAATCATCTTTATTTAAGATATCATAATTTACAAAAATTGCACGAAAGGCAATCAAAGCAGTTCATCTTTAATGCTGTGCTGCAACAACGCACACACAAGATCAAACTCAAAATATAAAATGAACTGCAAAACACAATTTATTATGAAAACCTTAATATACAAAATCAAATTTTAAAAAATACATCAGTTTTTAAAACATATCTACATGTTCAAAGGGAACATCGTAACCAGAACCGAGAAACACCGCACGGCGAAGTCAAATTCCCGTCGGCAAAACAAAAAAAAAAAAAAAAAATTGTCATCGACAAAACACATTTTAATAAAAACTTTCTTGTGCACTGCAGCAATGCATACACTATTAATAATATTAAATCATACTCGTAATTAAATAAATTAAATTATCAAAATAAAGGCAATTAAGCAAAACACAAAATGCACTGCCATTTTTAAAAGCAAAAGAACACGATCCACATCGAAAAATCAAAACGCGAAATGTCAAATGCCGTCGGTATATGCATTTGACCATTTTGCAACACTGATCTGATTAATTTTGAGTTTTGAGATCAATATACAGTCCACTGGCAACTTAAAACACACAAGGTTAACTTCACTTCAATATAATATAAGCACTCCTAAAACTCAACAAACTTTAAAAACGTGAATTGTTTTCATAAATTTTCATCGAAAAACAAATGAAATACGAGTTTGTTTACAAAGCAAAATGTAAACAAAAATCCTAGTTGGAACCGAAAATGTCCAACTAGAAAGAGACCGAAATCGTAGCAAGTCTCAAGCAACAAATAAAAAAGAATTCTACACACACACATTCACACATACACACAAAATCGCGATCGCGAAAAATCGATATAACGCGCGACAACGCCACCAACAACAACAACAATATTAACGAATATATATGTACATATTTCATGCATAATATTTATGTAATTCATATTCGGATAGAATAATAAAATTCTAATTTTAAAAATGAAAATCGAAATAAAAAAACGAACAAACCACTTATCAGCTTAGAATGTGGGTTAGCACACATATTCCTTCCATCTCGAAAACAAAATTTCCAACATTACATAGTTGCGGGAAAATGCAACGCAACTATCTCCACATCCACACTGATACGATACAAAAAAGGAAACCAGATATCATATTCCAGATATCATATTCAATTAATTTCAAATGATCACAAATAAATTAAAACCTTACCATAAAAAAAAAAGAAAATAATCGCGATTAAATTTGCAAATAGCATGTCGGCACCATGCTCGCGAAAACGAACTTATAAATGAACAACACCTACACCATACACCAATTAAGTAGTACACTACTCTTACGCATTGGAATGTAAAGCACACACGATTGAATGAAACTTCCAATTACGCATACTATTAATACAGTACATGTCTGTCTGGTGTCTCTTGTGCATTGTACAATTGTACTATTCTTTCGTGTTGTCCATTTATGTTTTAATTGAATGTACTAATTTCTCTTCGTCTCTTTTCATGTACACTATGAGAAAGAAGAGTAGCACCATCAGTTAATATTATTCCAATCACGGATATCACCTAAATGTCAAAGGCCATCTGTGGAGGAGTAGCGGAACGTCGTCGGCGGTGCTGCAGTGCAGACTTTTGGACAGGGTGCACCATAAGCAGATGGATTTTTGGATTTTTTTTTGGAGGCGGGAGAATGTTTGGAACTGGATGGAAACATTTAGAACGAAAATAAACAATACTAAATATACGTTCCACAAAAATGTAAACATAAATAAAAACATAGAATGTATAGAAAATTAATGAAGTTACTATACTTAAAGTCATATGACTAGAAAAGTTCTAGAAATAATATAACCAATTTTCAAGTCACAAAGTGAAGTTGTGTGTTTTCCTTTAAATACTTTTTTTCCTAGTTTTTTTTCAAGTTAATCAAAAACCTAGTCGGAACAGTAACAGTTTCTAGAGCCACACTCCTGGTCGCATGACCTGGCTTCAAGCATTTTAAACACAGGTTAGAACCGTTTCTAACTTCTGGAACCGTTCAGCCACTGGTAGTGCCAAAAGTTGTGGGCATCGGCTAATGTGATTAGCTTTTTCATTGCATATGCACAATTCCCCGGTGTGGTGTAATGGCAGCCAAATCTTCCAGCTTTGGTATGTCCCGTCGTTTGAAGTTCGACTCATACGCCAAGCCTGCTGTGTCGCTGTAGGAAGTTTTGACGTGAAGATAGGCACAGCTAATGCATCCCTTTGCTGCACGGGCAGGTTCATCACAGTCAATGCACGAAATGATTCCCTCACCGTATCCACGACAGAAAGTAGAGAAACATGAATATCTGCTAACTGTTTCTTGTTGTCGTAGCGAGCGATTAATGCACTCCATACGTCTTCGTAGCCACCTGTACACTAGGGCGGATCGAAAAACCGCTTTTTTCGCGGATCGCTTCGTAATAGCAAAAAACCGTCTTTATTAAGTATAAAATTAAGGAATCCCAAGCCTGGGGGTGGACAAACGATGCCTTCAGTTAACGCATCGAGCTCAAAGTGTTTTTTTCACGCGAAAGATGCACGCACGTATCAGACCGACTTCATTTTTACATTTCTCATATCAGAAGCGACCGATTCATTTGAAATTTTCAGGGCTTATTGAACATAATAAAAGGAGGTTCTCTATTTAAGCTAAGATGAAAGCAAAAGAAGTTGATGAAATAACGTAATTTTTGGCATTTATTGTATTTTCCTTTTGCAGTTATTGAAACGCAGTAAAATAGAATTTTTTTGTCTTTTCAAGAGCTTTACACCCATATAACTTAGTATGGGATTTTGATAAAAATATTAATCAAACTACAGTGCAAAACGTGCGAACTCTCTTATATTTTATAGTCTATTGATTATGTCGTAAAAGAGGGCATATAAAGAAACTCGAAATTGAATGGACTTTTATTGCATGAATCGATCAATGGGTTAATTTTAAGGAAAAACCCGAAAGTGTTATTAAATTAGAGGGTGCAAATCGGATATATGGGTTCTAAACCATCTCTATTCGTTTTTTCAATATATCTCGAAAACGAAGCAACATTTTGATGCAATTCCAGAACTGCTGCTGGTACTGGTGAATGGCCTCTTTCCCTCTCTCGAACTCTTCTATAACCTACTTCAAGATCCTTTGCACTCCCACGAAGTTCGTCCCGTTGTCGCAGTGTATTGTCTTCGGAATTCCTCGGCGACCAATAAACCTTTTGAGAGCAAGAATAAAACATTCGGAAGAAAGATTAGAAGCTAATTCAAAATGTACAGCTTTGGAAGTGAAACAAACAAAAACAACAATGTATGTTTTGAACTATTTTTCGAATTTTTAAGGTGGTATATACTGGGCCACAAAAATCTACACCACATATCAAAAATGTTCTTTGCGCTCGTAATCGATTAGCTGGTAGATTTCCCCTGATTTTTTGGTTGGAGTAACTTTGGTCTGTATCTATAGCATTGCACACATTTTCGCACAACTCTCTGACATGCCTCTTTGGCATTTATTAACCAAACCATTTGTCGAAGGAGTGCTACCATTGCTTGAGGTCCAGAATGACAATTTTTCTTATGCAAATTGTTAAGTATACTTCAATGAACTGCGAGTTTTTGGTCAATAACAATGGAAATTTGGCGTCGTATTCAATTGGAGCGTGCACAAGACGCCCCCCTCGAGTAGGGGTGAAAATGACTAATTTTCACCGTTGAATTCGTGTATAAATGGATTAAGTCTTTGAATATGATTCAGCAATGTCACTTTTCTTTTTAGTTTTTGGATCTCGTCGGAAAATTCAGTGTTTTGCACAATTTGAAGTATTTTAAGGAATGCTAAGTTAGTGTAACTCTTCTGCCGTGGGTGATTCTTCAAATACTTTTGTCTTGTCTTTTAAAATGGCAAAGAAACGCATTATATGTACAAATGATGTAACTAATTCTATGTACGAAGTCTCCTCTTCAATTAGTTGCATAAGTTTTGGTTGAGGATTTTCAACTGTTACAAGAGAAACATTCGTTTTTCGCTTTTCTAAGGCTTCGTCGTCTGGAGACAACTGAAAATGAAAATTAACTGGCCATAAACCTGGGTCTTTCAGTAAGAATGGTGGACCATTAAACCATATTGAACTCTTTAGTTCGTCTACGTTACATCCTCTAGACACAATATCTGCAGGATTTTCATTTGTTGGGACATGTTTCCATGAAACATTATTCGTCCACTCTTGGATTTCCGAAACTCTGTTCGCAACAAAAGTTGTAAGTGAAGTTGGATGGGTTTTTATCCAATGCAAAGTTATTTCTGAGACAGTCCAAAAAATAACTTGCTCGACGTCAAGATTCAACATTGCCGATACTCGTAACCATAATTTAGAAAGAGTATGCGCTCCGCAAAATTCTAATCGCGGTAGCGATTTTGTTTTCAAAGGGGCCACTTTGGACTTGGCAGTGGGAGCGTATCGAAATCACACTTTTCAAAATCCTGGTTTTCAAAAATCCCGAAAAAAAGTTTTAAAATCCCGTCTACTAAAATACTGTATTTTTACTATCCCGACTTTCAACTGATTTCATGAGGTAAACATGTTCGAATTGCTTTTACACTTTTCGAGCACATCAGATCATTATTTACTTTTCAACAGCCAAATCCTCGTTGTTCAGAAACATGTATAGTCGTCTTGAATATAACCTGGGAAATAACACGTACCTACTGAACAGCAATCAAATCAATAAAATAAACATAGTTTTCAAAACAAGAGGCGAATTATTGGATTTGAACTTCAAGCCGCACCGAGCCGATCTTCCTATACTTTGCAGCCTTTGTAACATGAAAACGCGAGAAGATACATATCACTTCATTGCAATATGTCCTGTGTTGAAAGAGTTTCGGATTAGGTATTTTAAGAAGAACTGCCTAAATGATGAAGAGCTGATTAACGTATTAAACGGAGAGAAAGGATGGGATGTACTAAATAGTTATGTTGTTACCGCTCTACGTTATAGAAATTCCATTATTGAAGAAAATTTTTAAAATATTAATTATAATTTCAACTTATCATACATATGTATAAAGATCAATTTTGCTTTTTATTCCGATATATTTATTTTCAAATTGTCAGTCTGGTAGACGGCCATAGGCCAAACCATTTTTAGACTTAAGTATATAAAATCATGTGAAATCTTTGAAATTGAAAATGAAATAAAGTCATTTAACTAACTAACTAACTATCCCGACTTCTAAAATCCCGCTCGTTCAAAATCCTTATTTATTCAAATCTCGCTTTTTAAGATCCTGCCAATCCCGTTTTTATTCATTTTAATATTTTCCAAACTACGAAAAAATGGACAAAAAATTTGTAAATAAAGTTTTTGACGTCGCATTGCTCATAGCATACAATTACACTAATATAAAAGTGTAAGAAATATTGTTGATGATTAAAGAGGTTACTTATCAAGCGTATCTCGTAAGTGCATATCAATCAACTTCTCTAGTGTTTTAAGCATAAAAGAAGATGGGTTGGAGATCTTTAGTTTTAAGCAGCCTTTCATCATGTAGATTTTCCAAAGTTGGTAAAATTATATAGAGAGATCTCTGAAGCTCAACAGGTGTTACATATGTTATCTGTTGTAGTTGGTAAGAGTTTCGATTGCTTAAGCTCTTCGTCTACCAAATTTTTCGTGCACTTCAGTTCTCATTGAAGTTTTTTTATTGACGCAGAAAGTGATTGCCCTCACACCTTCCATAAGCTAACTGTGACTAATGCTGCAACTGCAAAGCAAATACAAATATTTGTTCAGGCAGACAGTTTGTTTCGCCTGAGTGCATTAAAGTTAACATGCCCAGTAGTTTGTCTTTTCAACTGTCCTCTATTTATCAAACAACGAACACTAACTTATCGTACAGTTCACAATTTTCCATTTTAATTTTTTTCAATTTTTTTAGTGTACCATTTATAATAATAATCCATTTTGATAATTTGAATTTTTGTTATTTGCTTAGCGCTACAATAAATGTATTCCAATCAAATCACTTGTTGCTTCCTTTATTTTGATTTCCATATCCCGCTTTTGCCATCAAAACCAGTTGTTTCGCGCGATTTTTTTAAATAGAACAACTGGTTTTGATTGCAAAAGCGGGATTTTAACAAACGGGATTTTAAAAAACGGGATTATTAGAGGCGGGATTTTGAAAGGCGGTATTTAAAAAAAGCGGGATTTTTAAAAACGGGATTTCGGAAAGCGGGATTTCAAAACCGGGATTTTTATTAGCGGGAATATAAAAACTAGGATTTCGAACCCAACCCCTTGGCAGTTAATAGCGTCGACTTGAAACCTGCTTTGCTTTGAATTCGGATATAAATGCAACATCCGTAAGCTCTCATAGATGCATGAGCGAACCCATGAACTTGAATTTTTGCATTCGAATGGGTCTCAACAAATCTTGGTATTTTTATCTCGGGAAGCTGAAATAGATTTGATTTGAAAGTCGACTCATCCCAATCTAGTTTTGCAATTCAAAGCTCTTGCAATAAGATTTTTGCTTTGGTAACAATGGGACATAATAGACCAAGAGGGTCAAACGAAACAAAGAATATTCGCTTGGTGGCTCGCAGATCATGGAAAGTATCTTTCAAATTGAAAGAAAATGCATCTTCTTTGGGATGCCAACAAATGCCCGAAGTTTTTGTAGACTCTGAGTCGTTGAATTATATTGATTTTTCTTCACTTTCAGCATTGTACAATCCTGGATGATTAGAGTACCATTTTGCTAGCTGGAATCCACCTTTTTTCAGCATTTCTTGTATTTCATGTTTCATGGTCTCTAAAGTTTTGGCATCATCGGCACCGATTAAAAGATCATCCACATAAAAATCTTTTTGAACTATTTCTGATCCTGTGGGGTACAAATTCTTGAAATTATCGCCCAAGCTCTTCAAACACCGTATCGCTAAAAATGGCGCTGGCGAGGTGCCATATGTTACAGTGTTGAGGCGAACAAATTGTAATAGTTGAGAGGGGTTTTGCCTGCAATGAGAACTTGCCGGTACGTTTTCGCAATATCAGGCGTAATGGTATATTTATGAGTGCGGAAACGGAGCAATGTTGAAAACAGCTCCTCTTGAATAGTTGGCCCTACCATCAAGATGTCATTCAGAGAAACTTGAGTAGATGTTTTACATGAAGCATCGAAAACTGCTCGTAGTTTTGTGCTTGTACTTTGCGGTGGCAAAATGCACTGGTGTGGATTGAAATAGTGCAGGTTTTTGGGGATTTCGTTGTTCGTAGGCGACATCAATAATAGATACCTACTCATTCATGAAATCCATGTACATTGCTCTCAACTCATCATCTCCAGAAATTTTACGTTCAAGTGCAAGGAATCTGCGTTTAGCAGCTTCGAACGATAATCCAAGTGAACTCGGAGAAGATTTAAATGGCTTGAAACGGTTTGTTGGTAAGAGTTTTGTATTTTCTACAAAATGATCTCCGCACATTTTTTGCTCGGGAGTATAAAACTTGTTTGCCTCTCCCGGAATTTCTTCCATTTACCAAAATTTTTGTACGATTTTATCTAGGTTTGGCAGTTCGTCAGACTGGTGCACCAAATTACATTGTCTGGTATTTGAATTTGTTCACGTAGGATATTTTCCAGATACTATCCAACCAAGCAGAGTTTTTGGAATGGTTGGGTATTCAAGGCCTTGTTTGATGTGACCGACAGATAACAACTCGAAAAAGATTTCTGCCCCTTTTAACAGATCAATTTTTTGATTCTTATTGAAATAAGGATCAGCCAGTGAACGATAGCCTGATCGGGTTGATATTTTGAAATTGAATTCATGACCCAATAGTCGGCAGGGAATAGTCATTAAATCGAGAATGAACTTCTCCAGTTAGCTTTTTGTTGACTGTGGTACTTGCTTAGACTTAAAGACCTTTTCTCCTTACGAAGTTTCAATCTTTGTGCAAGCTCTTCAGTTATGAAGTTAATTTGCGACCCAGAATCTAATAACGTGCGAGCATATACTCACCGGTGATACTCTTTATTTTTACAACCGCAGTAGGAAGAATGACCTGATCACATAAACCCGAAGCATGCATGGCTTGAAAACTACTTGTGGAAGGTTGAGTAGACGCACCACTGAAAGTTGTTTCATACTGATGTAATAAAGTATGATGTGAGCGATTACACCGACTCAATTTGCATTTCGAAACTGTATGTCCTTTTCGAAGGGAGTTAATACAAATCGGAACAACCTTAGCGTATTCAAACCTTTGCAACACAGGCAGCGCCGCTAAGGTTCGACATGTCATTACGTTCATTTGATTTCAAATACAAACATTTCGGCTTAGTTTGTTGTGATTTCAAGCAAGCAAACGAAGACTTTTGATTTCGATGACGACTTGAGTCGTGTCTCGGTGTGGAGAACTTTTCAACGGTTTTGAATTTCGAACTTGAAGCCTCTTCTGCAGAAAGATGCTGGTATCTTTTATTAAGTGCTTCTTCGCAATCTTTCCACCGAGGAAGAGTGCTGAAATCTAATTGTTCTTCCCATTTAGACCTCGTGATTGCATCCACTTTCGACATTACAAAATGTTTAATGATTGCATTAGAAATATTCTTTTCGTCACTCAACGAAAGAAGCGAATCGTAAATATATATATATATATATATATATATATCGAAATAGTGTCTAAAAATATCAAGCAATTGTTATCATATACTTTCTTAAAACTTGCCATCGCCTTGGGATAGTTCTGTTCTGTAATTTGGAATGCTTTTACTGTTCCCAAGGCTTCACCTGATAAACACGAAATAAGGTGATTGAATTTTTCAATTTTCTGGCAAAATAGGATCACTATCAACTAAGTTTTCAAACAAACTGATAAAATTTTTATACTCTGAATATTTGCCGCTGAATTTCGGAAGAGACATTTTAGGAAGTCGAGACCGATGAAGGAATAATCAACAGCATTAGAACACCGCCTTGTATTTATGTGTGACATGAGTAGAGATTTTGCACCTACACAAATGTCTTCTAATTCTCCACGAACTGTATACCCATGATCTTCTGTTTCAATTTCAGATTGACAATGCATAATTTGGTCAATGTATGGATTGAGAATATCTAAACGAAAATTTAATTCCAATGGCTTAATGCTATGTCCGCACCTGAGAGTTAAACTTGTTTAACTCAAAACAATCCCAAACCAACATGATAACCAAGTGGTTTGCCATACAAAATGAAACCTTTTTAGTCACTGGGTTTCGAGATAACCTACTCGAAACCAAAGGCGCTGAATGCACTATTTCCAATATTCCATTGAATTTGACATTTAAGAGAGTGGAAGTGAGTAGAGAGAGAATGAATTCTCACATACGTCGTTGACGTTCTGCTCACACTTGTATGTCTGTCTCTTTTTAACTTAAGACAAAAAGATAAACTCAAAACTTTTCTGCATATGCGGACACTACTTGGCAGTGGCGTACCTAGGGGGGGGCGAGGGGGGCGGTCGCCCCGGGCGCAACGATTTGGGGGCGGCAAAATGAGCTCCGCTGTTCCTCAAAATTGAAAACTAAAACACCAAAAAATTTTCTCATAAAAAATTTTTTCAATCACAATCAAATTGAGTTTTACATTTATGAAAAAGATGACGTATATGAATTTTTGATGAAAAATTAAACTTCGATCTTATTTTCATACTCTCGAAACATTGAAACCTCAAAATTTTTCTTCATAACAATGAAAAAACTCAAAAGTTAACTTTTCTCGATTTCATTGCTGCAAATTCATGTATTATATCCTCGTAATCCAACATTGCAGCAGTTTCACTTTCGATTGAAAGAATTGCAAGGTTTGATAATCTACTTTGACTCATGGTTGATCTCAAGTAAGATTTGATCAATTTAAGTTTGCTGAATGATCTTTCACAAGAAGCAACTGAAACAGGTATGGTTAGTAAAATTTGCAAAGCTGTCGCTAATGTCTTGTAAGCTTCTCGTCCCATTGATGAAATGTATAACAGAAGTTGTTCAGGCGAAAATCCAATTTCCTCTTCGTTTTTCTTTGCTCTTTTTAATAAAAGTAGGACGTCTTGAATATCATTGAACAAGTCTTCGTTGTCCAAGTCATCTGGATAAAACTCGGCAAGTTTCTTGCATTTTCCTTCTATTTTGAGAAGCTCATCTTAAGAATCTCTGGGAAGTTGTGTTATTTTTTCAAAGTTACAAAGGAAACCAAAACGTTCATCGAGCTTCTTCAAATTTGTGAAACGTGTAGATAATTCCATTGAAAGTCTATCCAAAATTTCAATCAGAGATCGTCGCATTTCTTCTTCCGAATTCAATACAGAATCTTCAGATGTTTCTCCTGGCATATTTCGCTTTTTTCGAATTCTTTTGACGGTGCTCACACAGAACTCGTTACATTTTTCTGTAGCTTTAAAAATGGCACGGTCGCACAGGTCGATTCTCCAATCATTCAGTTTGTCTGCCAACATTTGCAATTGTCCAAGTACATAAGTGAAACTGATTCCTTTTTCTTGTAACCGTTTTTGAACTCTATCAAATGTATTTAGTATTTAGTATTTAGTATTTCTGCCCAAAAAAACAAAAGAGCGAAGAAATCAAATGTTTCTATAGCATTGATAACCAACGCTGCCTCTTGTCTGGTATCAATATTTTCTGTGACCGTGTCTCTCAAGTGTTCCAGCGCTGAAATGACTTCGTCCAATTGTGTTGATACTGGTCTCACAGCTTCAGCTTCTGAGCTCCACCTAGTTTCACAATGCCTTTTGACCGTTATACTCACGTATGTTTTGAGAACGTCCCATCTGTGGGTAGAAGAGGAGAAATAAGTGAAGAGACGCTGTATTGTTCCAAAAAATGTTATCGCTCGGACATTGACGTGGGCTGCGTGTACTCCTGCCAAATTGAGAGAATGATTATCACAAGGAACGAAAACAGCTTGTTCATTCAGGTCGATGATTCTCTGCTGGACTCCTGTATGGATACCGGCCATTGTTGGTGCATTGTCGTACGATTGACCTCTACAATCTTTCAGGATTAATTCATCTTCGTCCAGTTTGTTCGTAATAGCTTCAGTAACTCCTTTTGCTGTTTTGACTTTCAGAGGTATGAAATCAATGAAGACTTCTCTGATTTTTACTGAATTTGGTTTAACTTCGACGAATCTGATAATTTGAGACATCTGTTCCTCATGTGCGGAATCCGGAGTTGAATCGAACATTAGACTGTAATATTTCGCATCTTTGCACTGAGAAATGAGAAACTTACGCACTTTGTTCCCCATCATAGTGATGAGTTCGTTTTGAATTCTGGGAGAAAGATACGATAAGCATCCTGGTTGTGAAGAAATGTGTTCGAAGTGAGATTTCATGACAGGATCAAATTTAGCCAAATATCTCAGCAGACCCAAAAAATTCCTAGGATTTAGATTATCGACTGACACGCGATGTCCTCTCAGAGGCAAATTTTGTTGTACAAGCGTTTGAATAGTTGCGATAATTCTTTCGAGTATATTCCTCCAATATTTTTCCTCTTCAGCAACTTGGCGTTGTAAATCATCATCGATACCTCCACCTTGATTCAGAGTTCGTTCTAATTCCTTCCATTCTAAGAAAGCTAAGCGGTGAGCAGAACTGTTTTCATGATCTTGGACACGTGGATTTAATTTACGCCACGATGAAAACCGCAAAGCATTGGTAAAGTGACTCTGACTGCTCTGACAACTTTTTTGTGGGAATAAGATGCAACAAAAACAAAACAAAGCATTTTTGATCAGGGAAAAACACATCCACGTGCGAGCGATCCGTTCGCCATTTTTCAAAGTTTTCTCAAACCAAGTTTTGGTTGAAGATCGTCCAGTACCATCCTGTGGGATTTCCGCATTAATATTTTGAAGTTTGCTCGTGCCTTGCCCAACCATAAAATCGCGAAAAGATGAATCGATCTTAACAGGCCAAGTTCCCACATCTTGTGTAAAAGTAGCATTCACACCACTTGCGTTTGGACTCTTGTCATCTTCAGGATCACATCGATTGATATCATTTGCAGAAGCGCGCACATGTTTTCAAATTCAAATCACCGGCAAAACACTCTTCATATTTTCATTACACCGTAATGTATCAGAATGTTGTGGCCACGAGAAAATATCGGATCATTAAAAGCTATCTACAGTATTGATCGTTTTTATACCAAATATATCCGACCAAGTATTAGCGATTGGTCAGTAACCTAAGAATATGTACGCAAATTTGCGTGAGTAATGAATAGATCATCAAAATTGTAAAAAATTATCTGGAAAATTATGAGAGGACGTGATCTACGGAGTTTGTATGTATGAGGATCATATAAAACGAAAAAGGGGGGGGGCGGCAAATCATTTTTTGCCCCGGGCGCTAAATTGTCTAGGTACGCCACTGCTACTTGGTTAACTCAAACCATCCTGGAACAAAACCCAGGTTATCTTCAGGTGCGGACATAGCATAAGCGATATCGTCTTTTGTTCCAATCCCGTTTTAATACGGATTATGTTAGTTTTAATTACAAGCCGCTGATGTTTCAAATGCTCAAGGTTTCTTTCCTTGTTTGGAGAAGGTTGCCTTCTCTTACCAGTCATTTTAATTTTATGAATTAAATTTATAAAACTGAAATTTCTGTTTGGAAATAGTCTGTTCAAATAATACGGTTGCACTAGTAGCGATTTTTAAACTGTCGGAATTATTTGAAATATAAGTTTATTCCCATACGATAGTTCCGATAAAAAAATATTTTAACTGCAACTGTAGTGCACCATGAATTAAATAATTCTTGAAGTGGATCACTACACAAATTTTGAAAAGAAAATACAGGTTACCTGAACACACACTTTCGCTACTAAAAACCTTTGCTTCGCTGAATACATCCCACACCTGAAATATGAAACTTGACGAAAATGGAACTCAACGAAAGATGAGAAAGTGACGGAACCGTCACTTTAAATGTCAATTCACTTGCAATATGCAATGTAAGATGTAAACAAATATTTATTTTCGTGAGTTCGGTCGGTTTTAATCAATGAAATCACTCACTTTAATATTAAATTTAAATAAAGCGCAAGAAAGTTTTATTTGAATGCAATAAAGTGGTTATACGAAAAGAGTGACAATAGCGGCGGTGCGTCGGAATATAATTAAATGTTTTTTCATCACCAATATAATTTAAATGATAAAGTGACAAAATTGAAAGTGTGTAGTGTGCAAATAGTTGTTTTATTTTTTTTTATATAGGTATATCATATATTACTAGCGACCGCCCCGGCTTCGCACGGGTACAATGCTGATACTAAATACACTACAGAAAAACTGTGAACATTTAAATTTTTAGTAAACAATTCCCCTTTTCCTATGCCATGAAGATTTCCTGCTATCTTTGGAATATTCAATCAATCAATTTTTAGGTCTGTAATATCTTCGAAAATATTTATTTACAGTCAAACCTGGATAAGCGAGAGTTCAAGGGAGCACAATCTCACTCTCTCTTATAGAGGTTTTTCACTAACCCGAGTTTCTCGCTAATTAAGGTACATGGGTAGCGTTTCTCACTTATAGAGGTACGCAGCAATAACAAGTGACAGCAAGAACGAATGTAGTTAATATGTAATAATGATAAAATTATGTGCATTTTAGTTTCACGAAATAGAATCGGTACAATACATATTGACGAGAAAACAATACAAAAACAATGGTAGAA
This sequence comes from Melanostoma scalare, assembly GCA_949752695.1. Classification (NCBI taxonomy): domain Eukaryota; kingdom Metazoa; phylum Arthropoda; class Insecta; order Diptera; family Syrphidae; genus Melanostoma; species Melanostoma scalare. Next base: position 92,183,591 of record OX456984.1, read on the forward strand.
AGTTCCACGAAAGTTAAGAACGATTCATAAAATAGCAGATGTTAAATTTGTAAATAAAGCTCGACTGTCGACAGGACGGTACACAGGGACACGTGTCCACTCGAAAAGAATGCCATAAAATAACAAAAAAATTTTAGTTCCACGAAATAGAATGGGTACACTATTGACGAGAAAACAATACAAAAACATTGGTAGAAAGTTCCACGAAAGTCGACTGTCGCTTAGAGAGGTGTAGTTAAGTAGCAGTATCACTTACGGAGGTCAATGAGGGAAAAACCACTCTCTCTTACAGAGGTTTCTGTTTCTCGCTAATAGAGGTTTTGGGAGCTTAAAATGTCGGGTCCTGGCTATTACTCTCACTTATAGAGTTTTCTCACTTATCCAGTTCTCACTTATCCAGGTTTGACTGTAAATGAATTTACATGCTGTAAAGGGTAATTTTGATCTACATGAAATGCACAACGTATCTAATGTATTTAATTGGATAAGGAATGATACTGTATCGTTTGATGCTGTTCAGACTGGGGCAAGTCAACCGGGCAAAATTGACGTCTTTATGTTTTTTCTCTTTCCCACATAGTTGTAAGAAAAAGACGTGATTTTGCGCCAGAGTTTTTAAAAAATTTTAAATTTTCTTTGTTGAGTTTTGACATTTCCTTGTTGTGTCACTTGTGTTTTTTTTCCCCGAGTAAAGACGCTGTTGTTTGGAAAATAATTGTTCTTTTCTTGTTCCTGAAGCAAAAATACGAAAAAAAAGTAAATTATTAACTTAGTTCAATTCAATTTCTGAGTTTTTTCCTAAATCTGAAGGCAAAATAATCGTCAAAATAAATCCATCGCGTTCACATTTAATTTTAGTCTGAACGCGACGGGGTGGCGGAATGTCAAAATTGCCCGGTTGACTTGCGTCAGTCTGAACAGCGTCTTTAAAACAGCTTGGTAAATAACCAATATTTTTTTGTAGGTAGTATGTAAAAGATAAAAATGGTTACTGTGGGTTATCCTTAGGAGATAAGCATATGCAGTCGCGGACTTTTTTATTCATATTTTAAGATATACATTTCCGTAGAACATAAATTTGATCTATCTCGTAGGGTTTAGCCAGCGCAGCGTTTGCAATGTAAGCGCAGAAAAATATGTTTGTTACGACAAAACATTACAAATCCTTAAATTTCTCGGCTTTTTTCTACTATAATATGCATGTATTATACATATAAACCTTTCTCTTGAATTACTCTATTCATAAAAAAAAAACCGCATCAAAATCCGTTTCGTAGTTTTAAAAATCTAAGCATACATAGGGACATAGGGACAGAAGAAGCGACTTTTTTTTATACTATGTAGTGAAAGTGATGTAAATATGTAAGTTTGTTGCCATCTAACACACAAACTTAGCCACCAATGTAGTCATAACATTTGCCACATCTCGTACTTTGCTAAAAACTACTTGCTTTATCAATATCTAGTGTTGTATTTATTGTGTGTACTTTATTCAAGGTCTTGTTCGTTTGACGTCTACGATACAACTGCTTAAGCTATCTTAATTATACAGGGTGATTTGCATTAGGTGTGAAAAAAAGATAGGGTGTGTAGGTTGGACCTAGACAAGCAAAAATTCGCATGGGAGGGGGGGGGGGGGGGGGAGGTTCATTTTCCCCATACAACATAATTTTTTTTTTGAAACCATTTTTTTTTCAAAATTTTACGTTATTAAGTAGTATTTTCTTTGGCTTATTTTCAATTTTCTTATTTATTTTCGATCAAACACAAAAAACCGGATGTCAAAATAACCTGTAGTTTTTGAGAAAACCAAAAATTACAAAAACGACTTTTTTCAATTTTTTTTTTAAAGTTTTTTTTTTCGTTATTGGATTTTTAAGTGAATTTACGAAATAAAGGATGAATTTTCTCTTTACTTTTTTTATTGATAACACCTGCGTGAGAACTTAGGGTTATAATTAGCTTGTGATTTTTTTTAATCATGCAACATAACGCGCTACCTAGCCAGTGGGAGAAAAATGCAATTGCGAAATAAGAAAGCCTTAATCTTGAAATCAATCCAAATTGAAATACTTGCATATTCAGATAAATAAAGAAATATTAAAATTTAATGTATACGTTTTTCGCTTTTCAAAATGCTATAGCACGATTCTGTAGGTATTACCGTTATTTTTAAATAATTTTTTTTCCGTTTTAAGTGATTTTTTTCTTAAATTGCCCCTCCCGCCTAAGCGTGGGAAAATGGACCCCCCCCATCCCATACGAATTCTTGCTTGTCTAGGTCCAACCTAAACGCCCTATCTTTTTGTCGCACCATATGCAAATCACCCTGTATACTTATAAAGAGACAGAAGAGCAGCATGAGCATGACAGTGTTACCAGCCTACATACATCATCTAGTATAAATGATCTTACTTTTCAATTATTAATATTTTGTTTTGATATATAATTTTTCATTCGTTTTCAATCGTTCAAGAAGTTGGGCTACACAACCCTAAGCCGACATAATTGTTGATTTAGGTAAATGAATATTATTCCTTTGTTTTAATTGTTAAATTATTTTATTAAATTATAATTAAATATTTAGTTCCGTACCACATCAACTTGTGTCGTTATTGAGATATTGGAGATTGGACTAATCAAAACCATATAAGTTTCAAGCTAAAAAACTGAAACTTACAAATCAACAATTAAGATGGAAGACCTCAAGGCTAAATTCTGTTTGTCTTCCGAAGCATGGGAAAACAAAACTACGGTTCACGTGAAAACCATTCTAATTTTGGGCCAAGAAGAAATTTTTTCTTTTCCAATTGAGAATCAACCAATCCAAAAGCATATTGAATTGGCGAAGCTGTCTTTAATCAAAGGAGCAGTGAAGAGTCTAAATACAAGAGGAAAATTTAGAAATATTACCATTACACTAAAGAAAGAGTTGCAAAGTTCATACTTGGATGAATTATTATTTAGAGGCAATGCCAAATATTGAAAGTCCCATCCGGTATATTTCAAATAATATGATGCTAGAAAAATTTTCAACAAAAAATCAAAATGCGAAGTCATGGTTAAATTTATTTATGTTCGAATGCTTTAAAAATAAACTTGGAAAGACCTGCTTTAGACTGGTTCTCATCTTGGGAGAAATCGTGGAGTGAAATTGAGTACGCTTATTCTTTTCGTTGGTTAAATGGTCCATTCCTAGACTTTACTTTAAAAAAGATAAATCTTCTTATTGATGTCGATCCAGACCTGAGCATGAGTTCTCAAATCATTTTTAATATTTTAGCTTTACCGAAGTTTGTAAGATCGCGTTTAAATAAGAAAGAATTAGTAACGATCGAACATCTTATGTCTACCTTGTGACAGCTCGATCCTTTATCAAACAATAATACGCATACGAACAAATATGAATTTGAACTATATGCAGAAACAAAGTTAGACCTGCTAATATAAGAATCTCAGAATCAAAAAACTGAATTTTATTCCGCTTATAAAACTTAATGTTATAATCTTAAATATAAAAATGAATCGCAAAATGCGTTGGTAAGCGCATAACTCAACAACGCTTGGACCAATTTGGCCAGTTCTTTTTTATTTGTGTTTGTTATTGTCAGGAGAAGGTTCTTATGAAATAAAAAAAAATTAAAATTGCGCGGATATTCCCACAGGAACGGGTTTGGGAATGGAAACTCAGAAACTACTGGACAAATTTTTATAACCCTTCCTGCATTAATAGTGCTACATTATCCCCCTCCATCAGTAATTTAGATTATATTTCATCCCTATAATCCCACGGGAACAGAAACGGGAACCAGAACCGAAACCTTATATTTACTTGACAGATTTCAAAAAATCTTTCAACTCTAGGATGTTATATCATCCCTCAGTGACATAGACTTATAAATGGTTCCAGTAAAGGCTTGATCCCAATATTCCCACAGGAACAGGGTTGGGAACGGAAACTTAGAACCTACTGGACAGATTTCTAAAACCCTTCCTGCATTAAGATTGCTTCATTATCCCCCTCCATCAGTAATTTAGATTATATTTCATCCCTGTAATCCCACGGGAATAGAAACGGGAACGAGAACGAGTAGCTTAAAGTTACTTGACCTATTTCAAAAAAATTTTCAACTCTTGGATGTTACATTCATCCCTCAGTTATATAGACTTAAAAATGGTTCCTGTCAAGGTTTGATCCCCATATTCCCACAGAAACGGGGTTGGGAACGGAAACTTAGAAACTACTGAACAGATTTCTAAAATTCTTTCGGCATTAGGAGTGCTACATTATCCCCCTCCATCAGTAACCTAGACTATATTTCATCCCTATAATTCCACGGGAACAGGAACGGGAGCGAGAACCAAAACCCTAAAGTTTCTTGACCGATTTCAAAAATTCTTTCAACTCTAGGATGTTACACTATCCCTCAGTGACAATGACGTATAAATGGTTCCTGTCAAGGTTTGTTATCCATATTCCCACAGGAACGGAATTTAAGAAATTGCACGGATATTCCGACAGGAACGGGTTTGGGAACGGAAACATAGAAACTACTGGACAGATTTCTAAAACCCTTCCTGCACTAGGATTGCTACATTATCCCCCTCCATTAGTAATTTAGATTATATTTCATCCCTATAGTCCCACGGGAACAGAAACGGGAACGAGAACGGGAACCTTAAAGTTACTTGATCGATTTCAAAAATTCTTTCAACTCTTGGATGTTACATTCATCCCTCAGTGACATAGACTTATAAATGGTTCCTGTCAAGGTTTGATCCCCGAAATCCCACTGGAACGGGGTTGGGAACGGAAACTTAGAAGCTACTGGACAGATTTCTATAACCCTTCCTGCATTAAGAGTGCTACATTATCCCCCTCCATCAGTAATTTAGATTATATTTCATCCCTATAATCCCACGGGAACAGAAACGGGAACCAGAACCGAAACCTAAAAGTTACTTGACCGATTTCAAAAATTCTTTCAACTCCAGGATGTTACATCAGTCCCTCAGTGACTTATATTTCACATATTTCTACTGTAGCGGAAGATTCCCACAGGAACGGGGCTGGGAACGGAAACTTATAAACTGCTGGACAGATCTCAAAAATTCTTTTGTCATTGGGATACCATATAATCCCAAAGTAAAAACGATTGTTTTTCATCCCCAAGTTCCAACTTAAGCGGAAAAACGAGAACGGGAACCTTAAAACTATAGACCCGAGCAACGCCGGATGGCTCAGGTAGGTAGTCAATAATGAAATTGCAAATGCGCTTTATGATTCCGGAGCCAATGTGCCATTAATAAATTACAAGTTTTTTTTAAGAAATTACATTGATTAACAATTTAAGCGGGATTCAAACGATAAAAACAAAGAGTATTCTCACAGATGCGCATGGTGACGTAACGGTATCTTTGAAAATACTTAAATAAATATACAAAAACAATTTTCATTTCTGATTATGAAAAGTGATTTATTTGAAGAAGATTTGATAGTCGGGCTGAATTGCATTAAAGAGTTTTGATTATGTCAAAATGAAAACTTAGAAATTACTCAAAGTACTTGAAAATGAAAATTTTTAATGCAATCAGAGCTTGATTTCACCTATTGAAAATAATAGTACACGGGTAAAAATCCTGGCGTTAAATTTAATATGTTTGAGGTTGCATATATGACCAGTCCAAAATATTTAATTTTCAAATTCAGTAGAAGACATATTGAAATTGAATACTGTTTTATATTAAGAAACAAGTTCGTATTATTAAATAGTAACACAGATAAGTATTAGTATTTGGACCAAAATATTAAAATTCATTACTTCTTGTATTGGTTTTAAGGTAATTTATAATATAACTAATTACGCTGGATATTGAAAACATGTATTTTTTATTCAAATTCAATATTTTTTTACTTGTTTTAAGCCCAAAGTGGGTTTAAATGTAATACAAATTTATTAAATCTTAATACAACTTAAGGTTTGATTAGATTACTTTTTAACCCACTTAGTATTGAAAACTAATACTTATTTATTAAATTTCAATACAACTAAAGATTTGATTGGATTACTTTTGTATCCACATAGTATTTAAAAGTAATACTTATTTATTAAATTTCAAACCTTAGATCCTATGAATATCAAACTGTTAATCTTGAACTTTCAAAGTAAACAAAGAAACAATTCTTTTATAAAAAAGTAATTTTATTGAAAAGAAAAACAAAGAAATCTTATAACTATGTAATGACTTAAGCTCTTGAACTGAAAACAAATATTATTCATAAAAAAAGAGCTGCAATATGAAAACTTTGTTTCTTAAAACATATTGCTCGAATGGCTTTTTAAGCATAATACTATCGAACTTTAAGAAAAGTGTTTGGGTCCCACTTACTGACCGTAAGTATTCAGCTCCCGCGCGCCGTCACTAACGCCCTTCGAAAAGAGTCCTTGAGCGTATTTGTTCGGCTTTACTCATCCAAAATGTACGCTGCTGGGCTTGTTTTTATAAATGCTTTTAATGCCTGTAACATTAGGAAAATTATTTATATAATTACAGTACATTTAATATTGAAAAAGCTACTTACTTAAAATTTTCAGATATTTGATTTGAGAATCTTCTTTAACAGTGTCAAGAACCACAAGGAAGCAGGCACAGCCTGAATACTGCACTATATCGATCTTTCGAAAGAATCCGTTCACCAGTTCTTCGATTTCTAAGACTAAAACAATTAAAATTAGCACGGCTTACACTCACCAGGAAATAAATATATATTACACTTAAACTTGTTTATTACTTACTTTTAAGAATGATATATAAACGCCAAAAGATTCAGATGATTCATTCGTCTGATTTTTAATTTTTTTAAAAGTGATAGTATTTTTTCCACGTTTTCTACTTTAATGTAACTAAATTGTTCTTTTGGAACACCTTGTTGAACGACCGACCGACGCGACGCGACGTGCTGAAACAAACTAAGGGAGTTTTCTTTCGACAAAACTTTATTCGATATAAAAATGTAATACTGAAGAGCTAAGAATTAACACTAAGATATTAAAATCTAATACTTAAGGGTTAAAAGTCAATACCTGGGTCTTTAAATTTAATACTGGAGGATTAAAAATTAATACCGGGTGGGTATTAAATTTTAATATTAATGTGTTCAAAATAAATACCTCGAGTTTCGCACTAAATAAATTTATTGAATTTTGATACAATCAAGTATTAAATTCCAATACTTTATTTTATTAAGCAGTTTCTACTTGAATGTAATACTGAAATATTAAAAATAAGTATTGTTGTGTATTAGAATGTACTGTTTCATAAGTGAAATACAGTACAGTTTCACGCTAAATACAAAATTTAATGAATTTTAATACAATCAAATATTAATTTTCAATACATTATTTTTGAACATTATACTATGCTCACTTTTATCCAAATCTTCTACTAAAATCAAATATCAAATGATTGGATTTTAATATTTGAAGGTTAAATTTCAGTGAAAAAGTATTAAAAAGGGCATTTTAGTGGGAGATGTATTGAATTTTAATACAAAATTATTAAAAAAAAAATTTTAATAAAGCTGGAATATTAAAAACAAATTATTCCTGTATTGCATACGGCTGTAATACGAGGGCCGTACTAAAAAACACCCCAGGATTTTTAACCGTGTAATGTTTTGAATGATCTTTTAAAAAAATATGATAGTGTTTTTGATAAAGAAAAATTTGATATCGGTACTGTTAAAAATTTTGAGGCAACGATAAGATTAACAGAAAATAAATATGTATCTAGAAAACCATACAAATGTTCCCGTTCGGACGAAATAGAAATCGAATCTCAATTGAAAAAATTATTGAAATCAGGACTTATTGAAGAGTCATAGCTCATATGCTTCCCCTGTTACTTTAGTTTATAAGAAGGAAGAGGGAAAAAATCACGGTTGTGTATTGACTATTAAAACAAAATAATTGTCCCCGAAGGTCAACCATTCCCTCGAATTGATGATCTTGTTGTTCGTGTAGGAAAGTGTGTTTTCTTTTCCAAACTAGACATCAATTCAGCCTTCTGGTCTATTTCTTTGCGGGCTAAAGATAAATACAAAACCGATTTTGTCACACACCATGGACACTGGCAATGGTGGGCTTAAAATCAGCTCCTGCTATATTTCAAAGAATTTTATCAAGTATAATAAGAAATAACAATCTGGATTCTTTTGCTATAAATTATATAGATGACTAGCTGACCCGCCCGGCGTTGCTCGGGTCAAACTTATTCAAAGCGTTGTTCCCACAGAAAGCTAGAAAAAAAAAAAAATTCTCGTGTCACAGTGTAAATTAAAAAAACAATGTTAAGGGTAGATGGCCCTTATCACTTACGGGTATGAGAAATAGATAGTAGCCGATTCTCAGACTTACTGAATACGCATATAAAATTTGGTAAAAATCGGTAAAGCCGTTTCGGAGGAGTTCAAGTTCGAACACCGTGACACGAGAATTTTATATATATGATAGATAGTAGCCGATTCTCAGACTTACTGAATACGCATATAAAATTTGGTAAAAATCGGTAAAGCCGTTTCGGAGGAGTTCAAGTTCGAACACCGTGACACGAGAATTTTATATATATGATAGATAGTAGCCGATTCTCAGACTTACTGAATACGCATATAAAATTTGGTAAAAATCGGTAAAGCCGTTTCGGAGGAGTTCAAGTTCGAACACCGTGACACGAGAAATTTATATATATGATATATTGATTTTTTCGAATAACTATTCTGATCATTTGCAACACATTAAAAGAACATTACAGGTTTTACAGAACAAGGTTTAATGTTAAATACAAACAAATGTTGTTTTGCACAAAGAGAAGTTACTTATTTAGGACATCAAATATCAAATAATAGCATTAAGCCGATTAATGATAATTTAATAGTTTTAAAGGATTTCCCTGAACCAAAAGCCAGAAAAAATATAATACAGTTCCTGGGCAAAAATACATTCCCAGGTTGGCAATGATTTTAGAACCTTTACATAACCTCTTACGAAAAAATGTAAAATATGTATGGTCAGAAGAATGTAAAAAAAGCTTTGAAGAAGTTAAAGAATATTTATGCACAACGCCTGTCTTAGCGATATTCGACCCAAATAAACCAATGTAAAATTGGTAAAAGTAAAAGTAAAAAGAGAGACTTGAACATTTTTCATAAAAGCAAGATGATTCCTTATTCTTCTTATCCCTACGAATTCTCTCAGGGAGAGGGGATGTAAGTTTGTTGCCATCTAACACATAAACTTAGACACCATTATGACGACATTTGCCACATCTCGTACTTCGCTAAAAACTACTTGCTTTATTAATATCTAGTATAAATGATCTTACTTTTCAATTATTAATATTTTGTTTTTACATTACGGAACCCTAAGCCGACATAATTGTTGATTTAGGTAAATGAATATTATTCCTTTGTTTTAATTGTTAAATTATTTAATTAAGTTATAATTAAATATTTAGTTCCGTACTACATCAACTTGTGTCGTTATTGAGCTATTGGACTAATCAAAACCATATAAATTTCAAGCTAAGAAAACTGAAACTTAGATATAGATACGCTTAGTGAATACTAAGCACTTTCAATTTTGTGAATACCTCTTTATTTGATGAATCTTCTTTGGAATGCACTTCCCTCTTACAATCCTCTCATATGCACTTTTCGTGCATTGGGTTAGCGATGGAGTCCTAGCGCTTCGGGGGTGCTTCGGTGGTGCTATGGTGATGTCCTTCGATGTACGATGGGGTTTTTTCTTTTGAAGCAGAACTTTTGATTTATTTGTTTTAAATCACTCGCGCACGAATGAATAATTTAACCGGCTTTAAATTAATTCGATTAATGTTTTTATGTATATACATATATGTAGCGTAAAGCGTGGATACAATATGTTGTGTATTTATGAACGTTAGCCGCGAAATTAACACAAATTCAATGATAATTTATTAAATTTGTCCCTGCTCGGACGCCATGAAATTTCGCAATCGTTTTTACGAACTTTCAATAAGTTAAAGCTTTAAAGAATCGTACTTAGGTGTACACCGGTTAAAAAATAACGATAGAAGTAAAAGACGTGTGTTGATTTGATCTTGATTCTTGACAAAGGAATGAATAATTCTATTTTATTTCGCCTTTCTTTCTCCTTCATTTTCATCTTTTACAAATTACAAATAAATATGGCCGGAAGGGCGGTAAATTCAAATTTTAGAACATTTTTTGTTAGTTCACAATAGTTATCTTACTAATATTATAAAGAGGAAAGGTTTGATTGTTTGATTGTTTGTCTCGAATAGGCTCCGAAACTACTGCACCGATTTGAAAAGTTCTTTCACAGTTGGAAAGCTAAACTATCCCTGAGTGACATAGGCTATATTTAGTTAAAAAAAAAAAAAATAGAGTTCCTTACCAAAACTCCGATAATCTTACTTAGTTGTTTACATTGTTATAGTAGGCAGTTGTAAGTAGCTCAGTAGTAATTATTTAGTTCAAAGGCGTTTTTGTTCTATCATTTTAAAATGCCCAAAAGATCAAGATCTCAACTATCTAGAAAGAATTCCCAGCCCAGAGCTAAAAAAATATGTCGGAATAAAGAATATTTATCTGAAAACGAAAATCGTCTTTTAAGTCAGAGTAAATATGTGACGGAATGGCGTGCCAGAGAGTCGAGTACCGAGCGTTCGCAACGGATTGCTGAACAAAACAAGAGAGACTCTCAAAGACGCGCGCAAGAGTCCAGTATTCAACAGTCACAACGGCTCGCGGAACAAAATGTGAGAACTTTTCGAGTCCGCGAGAGTCAAGTATTAGCGTTTGCAGCGGCTTGAAGAGCAAAATTCGAGAAATATACAGTCCCGCACTAGAGAATCAAGCTTTGAGCGTTCCCAACGCCTTCAAGACCAGAGAGAACGACAACAGACTTCAAGAGCTAGAGTTCGCAATCGAGTTGTAGCTCACAGTAAAAGATCGGCTTTTAGATACGATCCAAAGATCGATTATGCTTAACAGTCTTCCGTCCAAATCGGTGACATGAATAAGACTTGCCCTAAGTGTTCTGCCAAAAAAACGGGTCGATGAAACTAATGGCATGTGCTGTGCTCCTCGAAAAGTTAGTGTCCTCCAATATTCAAGAACCACCACAGCCAATAAAAAATCTTTTGACAAATAATCATTCGCTAACTAGACATTTCCTAACCATCATCCGTTAGTACAATAGCCTTTTTCAAATGACTTCGTTTGGCGCCAAAGAAATAAGAGACCATTGGCCACCATCAGGCCAAAATTCACAATGCTTACAGATATATTTTATCTCAGACGCAGATCAGCTTTCGTTGAGAGCAAACATAGCTCCAACGCTAAAAATAGACTTAATTAACGAACTACAGACCGCACTGAAAAGCCACAACGTATATATACGAAGCTTTAAACAAAATATTGAACGCAGCTCTATGGATAATTTAAAGCTAATTATTCATTCCGACCACTCACCACAGACTGCTCACCCGGGTAGATACAATTCCCCAGCTGTAAACGAGGTAGCTGAAGAAAAAGGCCCCAGAGACATAGTGCTGCACGGAAGAGACGGCCAACTTAAAAGGGTATCCGAGTTACACCGATTGTATGATCCACTACAGTATCCCTTAATGTTCTTTAAAGAAGAAGACGGTTATTATTTAAACATTCCACAGGAAGGTAGGTACAGCGCGTATCAAAACTGTGACATGCATTCAATTTTAAGAATTCAGGTTGATGGTTAGAGCCAATAGATTTAGATAATCCATTACATTATTACAGGGACTTATTTAGTCAATATATTGTCGATATGATGGCAAAAATGATATCGGAACGATTGAATTACATATGTCGTAACCAACATAGACTAAAGGCTGAAGAATACATTCATCTCATAGACGCTTTAAATCAAGACGGGAATGTTGACCCATCAAATATCGGTCAGCGCGTAATCTTACCATCTTCATTTACAGGTTCTTCGCGTTACCTGCATGAAAAAACCCAAGACGCGATGACGTATGTCCGAAACTACGGGAGACTAGACTTATTTGTCACGCTTACGTGCAATCCCGAATGTCCTGAAATTAAAGCGGAACTACTACCTCCTGGTCAGCGCTCTTTCGATCGTCACGACATCATTTCAAGGGTGTTTCACTTAAAAATGAAAAAAGTTATAAGATTATTCAATAAAGATGAAATATTCGTTTTGCCAATCAAAATAAAAAAAAATTCACAAGCTCGCGTATCGGTGTCCACTACTAAGCGTTTTCAGCGACTTTAGTATCAAAATGCCAAAACATCACGAGCCTGCTTTTCGGAGTCTAACACCGAACGCTTTCAGTAACTTGAACGTCAAAATGGCAAACAAGCCCGCGTATTAGAGTCTAGCATAGAGCGCTAAACAGATTTCCTGTATTCTTTCAATATTAGAATGTTTCTTTTTCTTATTAAAATTTTGAGAGCAGAGACTATGCTATACACTAGGGCGAAGTAGGACCCGAGCTACGCCGGGCGGGTCTGCTAGTTATATTATAAGTTATTAGTCGTTTGTCGAAACAAAGACGGTTTTTACTATTACGAAGTGGTTTTTCGATCCGCCCTACAGTATACATTCCGCCAACCAATGCTACGGCATTGCCTTTAACAGCCGCGCGAAGCTTTCCAAGCTTATATGCCTCAAGAAAGTCTTGGAAATGCACAAAAGTTTCAAAAGCATCCTTAAAGGCCAACCAGTTATGCAAAGTACCATCAAATGTAGGAAAATGTGAAGGGTTGTGTGGGCGGTGCTGTACATGCAATGCTTATCTCTGAACTCTGATGATTTTTGTTGGAGCGAAATCAACCGTTGAAGTTTAGCAACAGACATGTTGTGGAGTTTATTTTATTTTATTTTATTTTACACTCAGTACAAGCAAAACTTAAAGTACAAACAAAACTTAAATCTAGAATAAAAAATAGATACAAAAGCAAAATGAAATCAGGAGGGTTCAATTCTTTGTTAGTAGGAAGCAAGAGATCTACGAGGGGTTTTGAGGTATGGAGATCGAACAGATTAACGGAATCATTGACATTACGTAACATACGTGACATAGGGTTGTAAAAACTTTAGTTCGTACCGTGACAGGGAATTCGGGAAGGGAGAACAGTCCGAAGATTCCGTGAATTTACGTTAAAAGATATTGAACTCAATAGCGACGGACAATCAATGTTTCCACTTAAAAGATCTTGAACACATACTATATTTGAGATCTCACGTCTCCTTTGAAGAGATAAAGATCAATAAGATTTAAACGATCAGCATATAGAGGCAAGTGGTATCTATCTTCCCAGCGAAGTTTGCGTAGATTGTAAAGAAGAAATCTGCGTTGGACAGTTTCGAGGCGTTTAGCTTGTGTTATTTGATAAGGTGACCACACTTGGGAGGCATATTTAAGGATTGGCCTAACGAAAGTAACGTACAGGGATTTGAGAATATACGGATCGGAAAATTCTTTCGACCAACGTTTATGAACCCGAGCATGCTGTTTGCTTTTTTTATAACATGTTCAATGTGGCAGTGAAAGTTGAGCTCTTTAGCACAAATGACACCTAAGTCACGAGCATAAGAAACAACATGTATTGGTTGACCTTGTAGATAATAGCACCGAGGGGCGGGGGTAGACGTTTGCGGGATAAAGTTATAGCGTGGCATTTACTAACGTTGAGTTCTAAATTATTTTTGTGACACCAAACTGAAAAAATGTCTAGATGATCTTGTAAGATACAAGAATCAACGGGGGATAGAATGCTTCTAAATATTTTCATATCATGGGCGTATATAAAAATGTTACAATTAAGGGTTTTGACAACATGGTTAATCGCTAAGATAAAAAATAGTGGGCCAAGATGGCTCCCTTGAGGGACACCAGGAAGTGCTACAAAGGGATAGGAGAGAGATGGTCTGAAGCAGACTACATATTTTCTTTGAGTCAAACAGGTACTAACCTAAGAAATAAAAAGTGGGGGAAAGCCTAGGATTTTTAGTTTGAAAAGGATGATTTTATGTGACATTTTGTCCAATGCTTTACTAAAATCAGTAGCAATAACATCAACTTAATTTCCTTTCTGTAAGGCACACAAGGTATGGGAAACAAAATCCACTAGATTGGTCGTAGTTGACCTACCTGCTAGGAAACCATGTTGTTCAGAAGCCAAAACAGATTAACAGTGGAAAGACAGTGTATCATAAATAATGTTTTCGAACAACTGGTAGGTATAAAGGAAAGTTTGGCTATGGGAAGATAGTTAGATACATCATTCTTTGGTCCTTTTTATGGATAGGGACTATATATGATGTTTTCCAGGACGTTGGAAATACTCCTTGTGAAAGTGATAGCTTGAAAAGGGCTGCAAGGGGTTGGATTAAAATGCTCGAACAGTTTTCAGGACAATAGCCAGAATTCCGACTGGTCCAGATGAGTAATTGTCCTGGAGTCTATCTATTTTATTTTTGATTATGGATGGGAGAATATCCACTGTGTCAAATGAGGTTTGTGGAGAGTTATTTAGGTATTGGGAATAATGAATATCCACTTCTACCTCGCAGTCACTAAATGACTGGTTAAAAAAGTCTGCGAAAAAACTAGCAATCGTTTCAGGGTCTGATGATGAGTTGTTGAGGTAAGAGAGGGAGGAAGGGTAGCCGTCTGAAGCTTTAACTTGGCAAGAAGAGATTTTAATTTGGGAAAGTTAGCCTTTCTAGGGTGATATTCGTCCAGTTTAGAAAGAAGTTGGCCACTTGCTGTCACAATAGCGTTACCAGGATCAGAAACGCAAATAAGGTCTAGTTGCCTATTGAGTTTGTAATAATACCACTTATTTGGAAAAGGTTAGAGTCTTGCATGCAATCACAATCAGTGAAAAGTATTTCTTTTTCAGATGCAGTATTTGACGAATAATACTAAGTAGTAAGTACCATCGTTATGAGGAGACCATTGATTATACAGGAGATTAAAATCACTTACTTACTTACTTAGGTGGGCATTACAGTTCGGGGTGAACCTGGGCCTCAACCAACATCCTTCTATAACGATTTCGATCTCGGGCGAGCTCTCTCCAGTTTCGCACTCCAAGTCGGTTGAGGTCTTCATCCACTTGATTGCGCCACCTAAGACGAGGTCTTCCCCTTCCGCGATTTCCCTGCAATGTGCTTTCGAAAACCCGACGAGCCGGAGCGTTTGGGTCCATCCGCTCTACATGGCCCAACCATCGTAGCCTCGCGATGCGTACTCTTCTGGCTATGTCCATGTCACGGTACAGCTCATACAGCTCGTTGTTGTATCTTCTTCTCCACACATTGTCTTCGCATACGGGACCAAAGATCATTCGGAGAATTTTTCTTTCGAAACGACCAAGAGTTTCCTCATCCGCTTTCGATAAGGTCCATGCTTCCGCGCCGTACAGCAGGACTGGGATGATTAAGGTCTTATACAAGGTCACCTTGGTTTTTCTAGAGAGGGTTTTGTTTCTCAATTGCCTTCTTAACCCAAAGAAGCAACGGTTGGCAAGAGTTATTCTCCGTTTGATCTCCGCACTCATGTTGTTTTCCGTGTCTACAGCGGATCCTAGGTAGACGAAGTCCTGTACTACCTCGAAGTTATGTCTGTCTATTGTGACGTTTTGTCCAATTCGTCGATGTTCTGTGTCCTTGTTTGATGACAGCATATACTTCGTTTTGCCCTCATTAACCATCAAACCCATTTTTGCCGCTTCTGTTTCAATACTCGCAAAAGCACCTATGACATCACGCTTTTTTCTTCCCATTACGTCAATATCGTCTGCATAGGCGAGTAATTGTACAGACTTTTGAAAGATTGTTCCTCTGGTGTTGACGTTTGAGTTTCTTACAATCTGTTCAAGTATGATGTTGAAGAAATCGCATGACAGTTTGTCGCCTTGCCTAAAGCCTTTTTCGACATCAAAGGTCTCGGTGAGTTCTTTTCCGACCTTGACGGAGCAGCGTGAATTCTCCAAAGTCATCCTGCATAGTCGTACGAGCTTTGCAGGGATGCCGAAACTAGACATGGCTCTGTACAGCTCGTCTCTGTAAATACTGTCATACGCGGCCTTAAAATCGATAAAGAGGTGGTGAATATCGATATTATGTTCTCGGGTTTTTTCCAAGATCTGCCGTAATGTGAAAATTTGGTCTATTGTGGACTTCTCTGGTCTAAAACCACATTGATAAGGACCTATCAAGTTGTTGACGTGGGGTTTCAGACGTTCACATATTACAGCAGACAAGATCTTATAAGCGACGTTAAGGAGTCTTATCCCTCTGTAATTGGCGCAATTGTGAGGGTCTCCTTTCTTTAGGATCGGGCATACGATACTGAGGTTCCATTCATCGGGCATGCCTTCTTTCGACCATATCATGCAGATCAGCTGGTGCATGCTCCTTTCCAACTGGTCTCCAGCTGCCTTGAAAAGTTCGGCATCAAGGCCATCTGCACCTGCAGTCTTATTTGATTTAAGTTTGCATATGGCAAGCTTAACCTCTTCTAGGTCGGGAGGACGGCATTCTTGATCATCGTCCAAGCTGAATGGGGCAATCTGCCTGACAGCGGAATTTGTGTCTTCATCGCCGTTAAGCAGTCTGCAGAAATGATCTTTCCAAATCCTCAGTAGCGACTGTGACTCTACAATTATGTTTCCCTGCTGGTCTTTACAGGCTTGAGTTCGGGGTTTGCCACCCTGGCAGGATCTTTTTACCTTTTGGTAAAACTTCCGAATCTCGTTCCTGTCATGGCACCTCTCTATTTCCTCAAACGAGCGCTTCTCATGCTGCTTCTTTTTCTTTTTGAGAAGTCGGTGTTCTTCCCTTCTTCTCTCCTTGTAAATCTCGTTATACTGATCGTAAGCAGCCCTTGTTCGTGTTTGCATAAGCATTTGTCGTGCTCTTTGTTTGGCTGCATTTGCCTGCCTGCATTCTTCATCGAACCATGGGTTTCGTTTTGGGGGCCGAGTGAAACCCAGAACCTCAGAGGCAGCGGTTCTTGGCATTGCTGCCACTGGTCTTCAATGCTTAATGCTGGCGGCATGGGATTCAAGGATAATTGAAGGGACACTCGATTGGAAAAGGCATTGACAATCCCTTGCGATTGTAGCTTTCCGACGTCATATCTCTTCACAGCGTTAGTTCGCGCTGGTCGTGAACAAGATATCCTCATTCGTACCTTGGCTACAACAAGGTAGTGGTCCGAGTCAAAGTTGGCCCCTCAGAAAGTTCGGACATCTAGGACACTGGAAGAGTGCCTTGCGTCGATCGCAACATGGTCAATTTGGTTGACGGTTAATTGATCTGGGGATCGCCATGTACCTTTATGAATTTTGAGATGTGGGAAGCGCGTACTACTTACAACAAGATTCAGCCCCGCAGCAAAATCGATTAGCCTCAGTCCGTTTTCGGAGGTTTTGTCATGGAGGCTATGCTTACCGATTGTGTTTCCAAAGATGTCCTCCTTCCCTAACTTTGCGTTAAAATCGCCAAGAACGATTTTCACGTCGTGTCTAGGGCACTGCTCATACGTTTCTTCCAGGAGCTCGTAGAAACAGTCTTTGGAATCGTCGTCTTTCTCTTCTGTGGGGGCGTGGGCGCATATAAGGCTAATGTTGGCGAATTTAGCCCTGATGCGGATGGTCATTATACGCTCATTGACTGGATTTTGGCTAATCACCTTATCCCTGAGTCTTCCTCTAACGACAAATCCGCACCCAAATAAGCGTTGTTTCTTTTGTCTGTAGCAGTCGCCATAATAGATGTCACAGTTTCTCATCTTCTTTATGCCCGGTCCACTCCATCGCACTTCTTGGATGGCGGTTATGTCTGCTTTGCAGCAGTCCAGGGCGTCCGCTAATTCTCCAGCTGCACCTAGTCCGTAAAGAGACCTTACGTTCCACGTGCAGATCCGGAGGTCATTGTCCTTTTTTCGTTTGCTTGGGTCGTCAACTTTGAAATCATTATCGTTATCCGAGGCTGTTAGTTGTTTCGGAACTGTCCTTTTTTAACGTGGTTGGGTAGTTAACCCTACGCACAACCCCCAACCTGGAGGGCCAGGTCCTTTTTGGATCCCTTCGGACACAAAGGGCTGGAATATCCAGTGTCAGTACCCTGCTGCAGGGGTGTGAGTGCTGCCGTTGGCTCACCAGGAGCTCATCCGCCACCATCTCTACTTCAATACCCTGTCCTAGTATTGAAAGACCCCGAAAGACCTTTAAACCAAATATGTTGGAGTAGCTCCTTCAGGGTTTTCTGCTTTTATGGCTGCTGAAGTCCACCGTTGATTCTGTCCTTCGAATTCATCCGCTGGAACATTTACACGAAAGCTCTCGTAGACCACTGAGATTCGTGCAGTCAGTCATAGTTCGCAGAGCAATTATAGTGTTGACCGATCACAATTCTTTTGTTCCGGATTCCCTTGTCAACACTCGCACTTACTAGTTTAGCAGGTCAGCTCTGGACGGAGCATCCCAGGTCCCAGTGGATACCGCTTGGAGGTATAGTAAGCACAATTGACGTGTACTATAAGTTACAGCATCTGGGCGCCGCCAAGTTGACACCAATCAGAGCCTACCCGAATAGTACAACGCCCATCCACCAGATTAAAATCACAAATACATATTATTTCGTCGTTGGTGTCAGCAGCATCGAAAAGATGTTCAATTGCATTAACTATGAGCTGATATGATATGGTTGGTTGAGAGAGGTGAATATAACAGCACATAACGAAAATATATCGGGAGGGCGGTTTGATTTTGACAGGCCGTTTTGACGAAAAGTTAAGTACTCTGATGTAAATAGTTCACTGTCTAGAATATTTAGAGTAAGGTTAGTCTCGGTCAGAGCAAAAATGTCATGAGGAAATGATTGTGAATTAGTGAAAACTAAGTACGTTTTGGTTCGGAGCCCTCAAAAATTCTGGTAGTTTATAGTAAGGAAGGCCGAGGGATTAAGTGAGTGGGGAGGAAAGGTGGTGTTAAAGGCGAGATCACTCCTAGTACGAGTTCGTCGGGTTATTTTTTTTTTTGATTTAGTATAAGCTTGTAAGTCATCAGCGACCACTTGATTAGAAACATTGAAAGCTTCGTGAAAAGAGTTTAAAATTTTTCTGAGGGCAGAAAGATTGGTCGGGAGACCTTCTTGGTGGATACGCAACATTACGTTCGTTTTAGTCTTGCCATCTATGCAAACAGACTCGGCGGTATTATATAAATAGACCAATTAGAGACGAACTTTCTGTCTTCGGTCTCTTGCCAAAGCGCCAAGTGCGATTCGATCTCAGTAGAGATCGCTTTTTCCATTAGCAAATCATGAGCAGCCACAAAACGATTAAAGTACAGTTGCATAGATCTCATCACGAAGTTGAAACTCAGCTCCAGCAAAACCATCCTCTTCAATTGTAGTAGCGATCCGAGAGATTACTTTAAACGCAGTTGCACGTTTGTTCAGGTCAGCCATTTTAGATATCCCATCACCCCACCAAATGGGAGTACCCGTGGTGTGGTGGTTAGCATATCTGCCTGTTAACTAGGTTCGTGGTTCGAATCCCAGCAGAAGCAAAATATTTTTCCACGGGTATCGCTTTTAGCGAGGAATTGGCAAGTCCTCCGTTTGTAAATTCATTACCGTGCAAAGCGCTTTCTCGATTAGCCGTTCGGAACCGACAGAAAATTGTCCCTCCATTCTTTCATAAGTCACAAGGAATGGTTGTGAGAAATGCGCTAGGGCCTGGAGCTCCTCGCTTTTTTGCGCCACTCTATTTATTTATTTTAAATAGGGGTAGATCTTTGGCGTTTAGAATAACTCCCGATTTACTCTTTTTCACAATAAAACATGGAAAATGGAAAGGGAGTAAATCTTTTCACGAAAGGAGTAACTCTTTTCGTCAATGATATTCGCTATAAGGTGGGCATTACACTTCGGGGTGAACTTGAGCCTCAACCAATATCTTTTTTAAAAGACTTACAGGCAAGCTCTCTCTAGTGTTGCACTCTAAGACGGCTGAGGTCTTCTTCGACTTGATAGCGCCACGGCTGTAACGGCTTTCGAAAACCCTTCAAATTACAAAACATGAAAATATGAACTGTTATATGTGAACATCAGTTTAACCTCCAATACCATAAAAAAAACCTAAAAACATTGTAAAAAAGAGGAAGCAAATACGAACAAGAAATAAAGCAACGACGATTAAGAAATAAAGCAACGACTTCAGCGGTTTAATAACGACTCAATCAGTCAACACATTTATTTTTCGATAGTCTATGCATTAGAGTTTGGCAATACACAAGAATTGCAAGCATGCGAAACTGTGTTGCGCGTGCAATACCTCAATTCTGGACATTTATAATTGATGTTATGGATACACGTGAACCTGAATTTATTGAATTATTCCCACAATTGAAGTATTGCTGACAATACTTTTAACATAAATGCTGACAATACTTTTAAAATACTCCCCCCTTTAACTCTCTAAACTAAATTTCTAGCGAATATGGTCACATTTTTATCCTTTAAATTTACATGGCCTTTTATACATTTTAATTTTATCAATATTGTGTTCTTATATTAAAACAAACAAAAGAAAACTAAAATCAAAATTAACACAAACAAAACAAATGTTACCACTATTAATTTACTTACTTAATTATTAATTTACTGTTTACACAAAGTTTATAAAATGCAAAATGAAATAATGTTCAAAGAAATAAATCAAAAAAAAATTTAGATTAACAATAAAAAAGCAAGGTCGTTCCATGATTAAATATTTACATTAAATCTAGAAATACCACGTCTGGGAGCAGCGACTGGGTGCCTTCGTCGGTAGCAGTAAGCGATGCCAATCCCAATCATGCCAGCCAATAATAAGTGAACATTAAATTTCGTAGCGGCGTCTTCTGATTGCTGCATCACACTGTCGAGTTTGTTTTTGTAATAAAGGAATTTGTTATTGCGATGCTATTTTTGTACTCCAGTTTCCCTTTAATGGTCAAAGATGGCATTTTCAGCAAGCAAGATTCCTTAAATTCGAGTAAACCATTACCAAATACTGCATGGCTTTCAGTAGAATCTTCGCATACAAGATGCCCAGTTGTATTTGAAACTGTAGAAAATATCTAAGTGTTGGAGTTTTGAAGTGCCTTCCAATAATCTGCGACAGGTATTTTATTTAACTTGCATTCGTGCAACGCATTATTTTTGTGATTTAGCAAGGCTAATTCACAACTACTCACCACAGCTTACTTTGTGTATGTAGGGTTCAATTTTTTGCAGAGAAACTGTTGAGGTGATAGAATGCGGCATTGACTAATTTCTAGCTCGGACAGCGGGAAAAATGTATCCCTTGTCAATGAAATTGCAAGAAAGTGGGATGTAACTTCAACTAAAAAGCTTGAGGACTCTTTTAAAATAGGGATCGGATGTACATTAAACAACTGGAACTCAGTGGTATCTACCAGTGGTAGTCGTATTTCAAGAACTACTGTTTCTCTAAGAACTCTCCCTTTTACAGACATCATCTTATACAAGTCTATTGTTGATCCCTTAGCCAGTGTCAATGTTGATGGAAGGTGTGCCTTAATTACCATAATTTGTTCGGTCAGTTGGTTTGGGGTTATTATTTGAGGGTTTATCATTGCATGATTTAGATCCAGCAGCACATCTAGAAGAACATCTGGAACCTTTTCATAGTTCGAAATAATCAAAATCTAGTACGAAGTCAACGAAGCAATGTTTTGCTTAGCTTCATTATGCTTTAGGTTTTCTTTTATTGCGTTTGTGATGCTCGATAAGTAGACATTTAGGGCTTGAAACTGTTGAGTTTTTTGGAGGGTATAGCGTTTCAAAAGATTTGCTGTTGAATCTGCAATGGAAGTCTGCTTTCGAATTAGAGGTCTCAGATGATGTTCGTGTTGATATACGATGTTTATCTGATATTCAATGTGCTTAGCATCTTCCTGATCAAGAACACCAAATAAACTACTTGCCAACTTTCCTACAATGTCCAGAGGAGATCTGCGTGATCTGGTTCTTGAATTTTTTCCCATGTTGTAATTGTCGAGGAGCTCGTTATTGTGCCCTATTATTGTGAGTCCATGTCGGACTTGCTCTGTAATTGGTTGGCAGTATACATGTTTAGCTACCTCTTGTCCACAAAGTTCTTCAATTTAGTGAAGGTATGATTTTATCTGATTTAATTCATGAACATAAGAAGTTAGATTATAGTACACATAAATATTCCAATTGCTGTTAATGGTTTGTATTTTCCCAATGTCCTCAAAATAAATGCCATTTGTATTATCCAATTGAGTTATGTTTATAAATGTTAAATTTTTTAAGATATTGATATAGGGAAGATTGATAAGACCACGAAGACCACGGATAGAAGTGATTTGGGATTTTTTTTGACATTTGCCTTACACCGCTGATTGCTTTGTAGAGATTCATCTGCTGCAGTTTCATCTTCCATGGGCAATGGGCATAAATTGTGCATTGCACGCTTGAATGTCCCGTTCTGCGTCTTAACAGTTGCAACGCGTACCAGGTCATCATTGTCTTTTAAAACTTCCTCTACACGACCTAACTTCCATTTCATTGGCGCAAAATTAGTTGCATTATCGCAAAATATTGTATGACACATGCCTCTTCTACCAATAAATCGCTTTAGTCTTTAGTGCATATATGTATAAATGACTCTGACGATAGATTTCCCACCACTTCAATGTGAACTGCTTTTGTTGAGAAACACACAAATACCGCCAAATAAAATTTGGTTGGACCTTTTCCTGTTATATTGTAGTGCGTTTTAATAGCCCCAAGAACGTGGTGGTGTGACTCTTCCTCTCGGTAAATTGCCCATGATTTGCATTTTTGGTTTTAGATTAGAACGAAAACATTCAACACACTTGAAAACTGTCTCTCGTGCCATTCTGCCAACACTTAAAATCAAATAATTTTGCTTTGAAATTGCTATGAGCGCTCTAGGTGCTACGTGCATATGAGTTTTGTGCAAATTTATTAGAAACTGCTTTGTTACCCAAGGATTGTTTGGTAATAACATGTGATGCTTTGCATCCACCTTAATTGATGCGTTTTTAAGTCTCCTACCAAGTTTAATTAGCTTTGTGTTTTCATCAAAGAATGGAGCTAAAGATGCAATGCTGTATCCTTTATGCACATTTAAACCTCTTTTTTACATTTATACATGACCAACCGATTCCTGTTGCGCAAAAGTTATATTTCCTACGTGCCAATGAAACAGGAGAAGCGCACAGTTTAATACAGCATTTCCAGCCCACTGACAAAAATTATTAGGTGGCATGAAATACTCTGGTTGATCGGTTCGATAATAGCTAACAGCTCAATTGTCGAAATTGCTGTCACAATCTCCAGCAATTGGGACAGCTTCCAGTCTGAGACGATTGCATGATGCCACAAAGGAGGGAATGCAGGCAATATCCAATCTTGGATACGAAGTCACCAATTGGGACCCTATAGTGGTCTATCTAATGCTCAAAAAGGAGAGCAGAACGCTGTTTGAACAAATCTTAGAGGATCCCAGAAGCAGTACCAGTTTAGATGCTTTCTTCAAATTTGTGGAATCACACTTTCAAACATTGGAAGCAATTTGCAGTCGTGAAGAGAGGAAAAAAACATCAGCGTTAGTCGCTGCCACTAGTGCCAATAGTATTGATTGCGTTATGTGCAGTTCTAGTAAACATCACTTCACTACATAGTATAAAACAAAGTCGATTTTTTTGTCCCTATGTCCCTATGCATGCTTAGATTTTTAAAACTACGCAAGAGATTTTGATGAGGTTTTTTTTAATGAATAGAGTGATTCAAGAGGAAGGTTTATAGGTATAATACATGCATACAGTCTGTCCAATTTTCTCCCGAATGTTACAGGTGTTCCGCAGGGTTCTATACTAGGTCCACTTCTGTTTTCAATTTTCGTTAACGAACTTCCATCTTTGTTTGAACATTGCTCTTCTCATATGTATGCAGATGACGTCCAATTGTACTTTAGCTGCCCTCTTGGGCTCATTGAGGATGGAGCTTACTGTGTAAACAATGACCTTGATAAGATCCAAAACTGGTCTGTACTAAATGGTCTTTTCCTGAACCCGAAAAAATCCAAATGTATCGTCATTTCAAGAAAAAGTCTTGATCTTGAATATTTTCCCCCGATTGAACTGAAAAATGAGCCCATAGATTATGTAGAAACTTCAAGGAATCTCGGAGTGGTTTTTAACCGCTTTTTAACATGGGATAACCATATAAACGTACTCGTTGGGAAAGTCTATGGGGTACTTCGTACTCTATGGGCTACTCAGACTTATACACCACCTAAAACCCGTTTACTACTAGCAAAGACTCTAGTAATTCCAATTTTAACATACGGCTGCGAAATTTACTGCAATTGCAACTATGTAAGTAAGCGAAAACTCAACGTCGCCTTTAACAATATCGTACGTTACGTCTTTGGCCTGCGTAGATACGCTAGATTAACAGGCCTATCTGAAATGTTGTTGGGTATGCCTTTAGATAACTATCTTGAGTTTCGAAGTTTAATTTTGCTCTCTGACATATTGATTACACACCAACCGCAGTACTGTTTTGAAAAAATTACAACCGCGACTTCGGTAAGATCTCGTCAATTGATTAATCCTCTCCGTTCATGTTTAACATCTGAGCGTCAATTTTTTGTTAATTCCGTCCGCCTATGGAACTTGTTACCGCGCTATATTAAAGAAACCCAAAACGCAACCAGAATCAAAAAGACCTTATTGAATCACTTTCGAACAAATATATAAATGAAATCTTCAACCATAATTATTTATAATTGGAATTTGCTTCATTTTATTTGTCTTTCCCTTTCTTCATCTTCTCCTTCTTATTCTTTTCTTTTTCTTCTTCTTCCTTTTCTTCTTTTTCTTCTTTTTCTCCTTTTATATTCTTCTTTTTAATTTTTGATCTCTATCTGCAAAATTAGCTTAGGACTAGCTTATAAGATATTGTATCTTACAGTTGTTAAGCATTCATGAAAATAAACAAACAAACAAACAAACAATTATAGTAGAGAAAAGCCGAGAAATTTAAAGATTTGTAATGTAATGTCGTTGGAACAGCTGTTTTGGTCGAAACTGGTCGAAAAGACTACAAAAATAGTGTCTGATCAAGACGCAATTGAAAACAAATCGTCCGATAAGGACGACAACAACAAAGGTGGAATCTTAGACTCCGACGATGAAGTGCTTGGGGTTCTCCTTTCTGAGGATGAGTTGCTAGACTAAGCCTCAGATATGGAGGACCTTAATGCTACAGTGTTGGAGATTAAGCTGAATGATTGTAGCAATGCTGCAGATACTCCAGATTAATCTCCAACACTCCATCAAAGCCTCGGCCGGACTCCTTCTCCGACTAAGCAAGTCCGGCGAGGATATAGTCCTGATCCAGGAACCATGGATTAATAAATCCGTGGTAAAAGGACTCAGCACGAAAGATTATTCTCTGCTGTATGTGACGGACAAAGGTGAACCAAGATCCTGCATACTGGCAAAGAAAACACTTAACGTATTTTTACAACCTAATTACAGCAATTGCGATACCACAACAGTAAAACTGCAGACCACCAGTGCGACTTACTGGCTCACGTCCGCCTATCTAGGCCATGACCAACCGGGGCCGCTACCAGGACAGACGCTCGAGTGCGTAATAAAAAGCGCAACAAAACTCAAAGCGGTCTCGTAATAGGAAGTGACGTCCACATCACGCAGTGTGGTGAAGTACGGACGTAAATGAAAGGGGCGAGTCTCTTTTTAATTTTATACTAAGTACTAACCTTCTTATTTGCAAATATCGGTAACAAACCAACCTTTGTCACAAAAAACAGACAAGAGGTTTTAGATGTTACCTTTGTATCTCAATCAATCTATAACAAGATAAAAAATTGGGCTGTATCTAAGGATCACTCCTTCTCTGATCACAGATACATCCAATTTAGTCTAACAGATGACACACCAAAACCCATAGGCTTCCGTATTTATAGGAAAACTGACTGGGTAAAATTCAGGGAAATCTTCAAACATTGTTACAACTACAATGACAATAGCTTCCCTTCAAACCCCAAGGATCTTGACAGCAAAGTCGACGATCTATCTAGTGCTCTTAACCATGCCTTGTGTAACTCCTGTCCTCTCACCATAGTAAGAAGGAAGAAGAAACCACACTGGTGGACCAAAGAGCTAGAACCGCTCAAGAAAAGTTGTGCGAAGCTTTTCAATCGAGCCAAATCTTCCAGAAATCCCATAGACTGGGATCTCTATAAGGAATCCCTTAGGATTTACAAAAAGAGGTTACAAATAAGCAAAATATCCTCTTAGAGAGAATTCTGCAATAAAATTGAAGACTCCTCAGAGGCATCTAGACTTAGGAAAATCCTATCAACGAGTCCAAACAAGCCAAGTTCTATAAAAGATGAAAACGGCAACTGGACCAACTCATATGAAGAAACACTAAACTTGCTACTGGATACTCATTTCCCTGGTAGCTCGTTGACAATAACAGACGAGGAGCACTTGCCTCGACTCGCAAACCAATCAGATAAAGGTCTTATCTCTAGAGATATACTGTTATGGGCAATAAACAGCTTTGACCCTTATAAATCACCAGGGCCTGACGGAATCATCCCTGCGGAGCTGCAGCAGGTTTCAGACATCATCAACTTTAACTTAGAGATCATGAAAGGATGCATCAGTTACGCCTATATTCCTAAGGCCTGGAGAGAAGCTAGGGTCATCTTCATACCTAAAGCCGACAAAAGCTCCCATGTAAATCCAAAAGATTTAAGACCTATTAGTCTATCATCCTTCCTCCTTAAAACACTGGAAAGAATGATTGACATACACTTAAGACAAGAAACTAAACCTTGTCTGATCTCAACGGCGCGGCGCAACATGCCTATACAAAAGGTAAATCAGTGGAAACTGCACTTCACTCTCTGGTTTGCACCATTGAAAAATCCCTGCACTACAAAGAATACTCTCTCGTCGCTAACTATACAGCAATCACTAATGCTCTTGATGGCCTGCTCATAGAGGAACACATCAAGAACATGATAACAACAATGCTCAGCAGCAGAATCATTAGTTCCGAAATGGGGAACTACAAAACAAGCAGAATGGCAAATAGAGGAACCCCGCAGGGAGGAGTTTTGTCTCCCCTACTGTGGAACCTGGTCGTTAACAAATTGTTAATTGACCTAGAGGACGAAGGTTTCAAAACCATAGCCTATGCCGTTTATGTAGCAATTGCCGTTTCTGGCAAGCACCCACAAACCCTAGCTGAGCTGCTACAAACAGCACTTAACAAGCTTTACAATTGGGCTGTAGATTGTGGTCTGAACATCAATCCACACAAAACGGAATTAGTTCTCTTTACGAGGAAATACAAAATTCCGGACTTCAGACCCCCAACTATTAAAGGGGTAACTCTCACACTGTCAAATCAGGCTAAATATCTAGGTCTCATTTTTGACAAAAAACTGACCTGGAAAACCAATATTGAGGAAGGGGTAAATAAAGCCAACGTGGCACTCTTCTCCTGTAAAAAAGCCATTGGCGGGAAATGGGGTTTCTCCCCCCAAATCACCCATTGGCTGTTTACCTCGGTAATTAGACCGATACTCACATACGGGGTGATAGTCTGGTGGACCACACTAGACAAGATGATCAACTACAACAAGCTGGCCAAAGTTCAAAGAACGGCTAGTCTGTGTATTAGTGGCGCACTGAGGACAACCCCATTGGACGCCTTCAATGTACTACTAGATCTCACACCCCTAGATATCTTCAGCAAACAAGTCGCAGCTAGTTCAGCTACTCGACTCAGAGCTAAATCACAGTGGACCAATAATCAAATCGGCCACACTACCATTCTAGATAACTTTAGATTCTTACCGAATCGATCCGACTACACCACCCCCAAGTTGGTGTTTGACAATAATTTCCAAGTAACCATACCTTCAAGAGAAGCTTGGGAAAATGGCACTCTTTTGGAAAATGAAGCAATACACTTTTACACCAATGGTTCAAAAACCAGCGAAGGTGTGGGAAGTGGAATCTACTCAGAAAAACTGAACCTCAGTCTTTTCTTCCGCCTACCCGATCATTGTAGTGTGTTCCAAGCGGAAATTCTGGCGATTGAGGAAGTGCTGTCTTGGCTCAAAGAAAACGTCATATCCTCCACGGATTTTCGAATCTTCTCAGACAGCCAAGCTGCCCTTAAATCTCTTGCCTCTGTCTCTACAAAATCCATCACGGTCCAAACATTCACCTTTCATGGGTGCCAGGGCACAGGGACATACCAGGCAACTGTATGGCAGACGAACTAGCCAAAAAAGGCACGACCACTTCCCTACGCTCAGAATGGAACAACGTAGGTGTACCTATTGCTACATGTAAACTCCTACTTAGACAAGACGCTTCAAGGATAATAAACACTAGATGGACTGAGAGTAACAACTGCCTTGCAACCAGAAAAGTTTGGCCGTGTGTAGACTCAAAACGCTCAAAGAGTTTGTTAGCCCTGAACCGCCTGTATCTAGGTTCTACCATAGGTGTTCTTACGGGACACTGTCTAATAGGGAGACACGCCAAAAGACTTGGTGTGTTTTCCAATGATTTCTGCAGAAGCTGCATGGACGAGGAGGAGGAAGAAACCGTTCAACACCTTCTTTGCTCATGCCCTGCACTACTTCATAGGAGGAAAACTCATCTCGGTGAATTCTTCTTCGACTAGCGACCTAGCTTACATAGACCCTAAAAGTCTTTCGAAATACATTAAAAGTTCCACGTGGTTCGACTAGCAGGTGATTAACCGGCTAGTCCCGTAATGGAAGATTAATAAGTGATCAACTCGTTAATCTTACATCGGGTTTCTGAGATCAGTAGGTGATTAACTTGCTGATCTCTGTGGTATCACAATAGGCCCTTGCGGCCTAAGTGTGTCAGGCAATGTACTCATTGGCTCACAGCCACTTCCACCAAACCTAACCTAATGTAATGTCGTTACAAACATATTTTTCTCCGCTTACATTGCAAACGTTGGCTAAACCTTACGAGATAGATCAAATTTATGAATTACGGAATTGTATATCTTGAAAAGAAAAAAGATGAATAAAAAGTTCGCGACAACATATGTTTATCTCCTAAGGATAACCCACAGTACAACATTTTTATATTTTACATATTACAAAAAAATATGGATTATTTACCAAGCTACTTTAAACGATACAGTATCATTCCTTATCCAATTAAATACATTATACACGTTACACGTTGTGCATTTCATTTCGATCAAAATTGTCCTTTACAGCACGTGATTTAAATGAATATTTTCGAAGATATTACAGATTAAAAAATTGCATGGTAAAAATGTAAAAAGTAAATAAGTAAAAATGTTGTGTATGAATATTCCAAAGATAGCAGGAAATCTTCATGGTATAGGGAAAGGGGAATTGTTTTACTCCAAATTTAAATGTTCACAGTTTTTCTGTGGTGTATTTAGTATCAGCATTATACCCGTGCGAAGCCGGTGCGGGTCGCTGGTGTTATATACAGGGTGTCCCGTAATTCGTTTTACATACTTTGGGATATGATTCTTGGTCATATTCTAAGAAAAAAATTGTTTTACAGTAAAGTCCGTTTCTCAAGTTTGACATCACTTTTTGACAATTTAAAAAAAGGCTAACTTTGGTGTACCCTGACCTGTGTTAAATTCGATATCTCTGTCAATACTGATGATATAGACCTAATCTTAGACTCAATTTTTTGTAAAAATAACAACCTTTAAGACTGTATTTAAATTAGGCTTCCATAGGTTTAGGGTTGCCAGATTTTCAATTTTAAGTGGTGTTCAAATTTTCTTCCCATAACAAAGTTTTGACTTTGAGGTCATTTTTTTGGAGAAAAGGCCTGATAAACATAGAGTTTCTTTATTTTTTACAGATGAACAAAACAATAATAAAGAAAAAACTCAGCATTAAGTTAGCTCAAAAACCCATACATTTTATGATAGTAAGAAAAATACGAAATGGGAAAAATTTAAAAAAAAATAAAAAAAAGTTCTTGCTTTGAGGTTTGTTTGAATAAAACAACAATATGATCACTTTTAGTAGTTTTTTTAAGTATTTAATACAAATACAATTATAACAAGTGCTCAAAGCCCCATCCTTCGTTTTGAATCCATGCCAGAGCCCGTTTTTGGATTTCATTGTGGGTGTTTGCTGTCGATAACTCTTGTCTTACTTGTAGTCTTGTAATCTTTAAAACTGTATTTAAATTTGACTCCTATAGGCTAAGGGTTGCCAGATTTTCAGTTAGTATAAAGTTCCTGGTATCCTTTGTCGTGATTTTCTTCAATTTCCATTTAAAAACTCATATAAAAAAAAATGTCTGCGTATTCTTCTCTCGTAAATGAAAGCATTTCAAAAAACTCTCTGATCAAACTGCAATCGTGACTTAATTTGACAAACTAATGAACAAATTTGTTTTCTTATTCTTTTATACGACTTATTTACCTATTGAACATTCATACCCCAAATTTAAAGCAAAAATCCACAATGAAATCCAAAAACGAGCTCTGGCATGGATTCAAAACGAAGGGGGCCGCTTTGAGCACTTGTTATAATTGTATTTGTATTAAATACATAAAAAAACTACTAAAAGTGATCATATTATTGTTTTATTCAAACAAACCTCAAAGCAAAAACTTTTTTTTATTTTTTTTTTAATTTTTCCCATTTTGTATTTTTCCAAGTATCATAAAATGTATGGGTTTTTGAGGTAACTTAATGCTGAGTTTTTTCTTTATTATTGTTTTGTTCATCTGTAAAAAATAAAGAAACTCTATGTTTATCAGGCCTTTTCTCCAAAAAAATGACCTCAAAGTCAAAACTTTGTTTTGGGAAGAAAATTTGATTACCACTTAAAATTGAAAATCTGGCAACCCCAAACCTGTGGAAGCCTAATTTAAATACAGTCTTAAAGGTTGTTATTTTTACAAAAAATTGAGTCTAAGATTAAGTCTATATCGTCAGTATTGACAGAGATATCGAATTTAACACAGGTCAGGGTACACCAAAGTTAGCCTTTTTTTAAATTGTCAAAAAGTGATGTCAAACTTGAAAAACGGACTTTACTGTATAACAATTTTTTTCTAAGAATATGACCAAGAATCATATCCCAAAGTATGTAAAACGAATTACGGGACACCCTGTATAACTCTACTAATTTTTATGTCTCTTACAGGTCCGGAACAAGAAAAAGCTGTATACAAGCTGATGCTGCGCAAGAATTGCCTAAAGAAAGGACATTTCGCACAAGAAAAAACGAGAGCATCTGCAGAGTGTTATCGCAAATAAAATGTAAGGCAGATTTCGTCACCAATGTAACGTTTGAGTCAAGAACATCCGGATTCCAGGCAACTATAGAGGCAAGCATTATGCCTCGCATTAGTGACTATAATTCAAGCGTCTCGCTGGAAAATTTCACCTAATATACATAGACAAATTAATAGTGGCCGGCACATTTTTTGTCAGTGGGCTGGAAATGCTGTATTAAACTGTGCGCTTCTCCTGTTACATTCGCACGTAGGAAGTATAGCTTTTGCGCAGCAGGAATCGGTTGGTCATGTATAAGCTGTTTAAACAGATCATAAAATTGCCGTAAGTTGAGATAGTTCCCAACGAACTTTGGCAGCTCAATTTTGGGCAATTTTATATAGTTGGAGCGACTGGTGACTGTTTTGGCTTTTCAATAGATTTGGGATTATCTACTATACTCTGTCCAACAAAGATTGTCAGTACAGGCCTTATGGGAGAGCTTTTTTCGAAACTGTGGTGCCTGTCAACGCTCTCAGGACACCACACAAGTAATAATGTACGTAGCGCCCACTGAAATAAAAACAACCCACTGACCTACCTATGAGTTTTTCATGTAGTTTTAATAAAAATTTTGCGATGGTCCCCCATACAACTTGTCTGCCACACAGTCGATGGCTGATGGCAGAATGACTTGTGTTTGCTATTCAACCCTCGTTTATTTGCTGAGTGCAATGAGAATGCGTACATTCAGACGGCGTTGCCATGACCAAATTTGACCGAAATAGTACAACTCTTCCTTCAGAGTTTGTTAAAGAACTTTGAAAAATAATGCTTTTCTGCAGCTTTTGAGATAAATTTAATATGTAAGTACTGCCATCAGTGTATGTTGTTTTACTTTTTTCTTTTGTGTGCAAATACGTTATAATACAACTATATAATGATATTTCTCACTTTGGTTGTACAGAAAAGCCATTTAAATCCGTTATGAAAAATGATGTGGGACGTTGGAAATGAAAAATGTATTGAACGACAATATTATTTTCATGCACGTGTGTCGCCACTGATTACAACTGTCTTTCAGGAAGGATTCGTTATTCGGGTTGTTTTGTTAATAAGTGAAGTGCAAGTGATTTATAAAAAGTGTTTGATCACAAGAAAGTGTTTAATTATAAAAAAGTGTTTTATTATTACAAAGTATTTGTGTTGTGGGAAATTGTGTTCAAAGAAGTGAAGTGCAAAATTGATAAAAAAGTGTATTATTATTACAAAGTGTTTGTTTGGTGAAATATTGTGGTTAAGAGGCACAAGAAAATGGCTTTAACAACAAAAAGAGATATAAGTGCACAGGAAAAGGAAAAAATAGTCAAATCGGTGGAAACTTTTCAAGAAAATTTTAAAAATAAATCGGCTGCTGTAAAGCACACTGCAAGAGTTTTCTGTGTAGCAGATCGAACTGTTTACAGGGCCTTAAATAAAAAAGAAAACAAGGGCCACAATTCACCGCCTAAGAAGAAAAATAAGTGCGGTCTGAAAAAACTTACCGATGACTTCGATAAATGCGCCATTAGACATTTAGTACATCACTTCTTTATGAATAATGAAATCCCTACACTTGACAAAATATTGGCGGAGGTGCGATTGAGTCCAAACATATCCACAATAAGCAGGTCAACCCTCCACACGATTTTAAAGAAGGATCTTGGATTCAAATTTGTCAAACGTCAGCGGAAAAGTATTCTGTTGGAGAGAAGTGACATTGTTTCGTGGAGACGGAAATACCTGCGACAAATAAAAAAATATAGAGAAGAAGAAAAGAAAATATATTTCACTGACGAAACTTGGATTAATGAAGGGCATACTCGTCAACATGTTTGGATTGACCCGAATATAAAAACACCACGCCAGGCATTTGTTGAAGGCCTATCAACGGGATTAAAAGCACCATCGGGAAAAGGAAAAAGGTTGATCATAAGCCACATTGGAAGTTCTACTGGCTTCCTCAGAGATGGGCTTTTAAGTTTTGTTTCAAATAAGAGCGGTGACTGCCACGAGGATATGAACTCAGAAGGCTACGAAAAATGGTTTAAGAGTATTTTGCCAGGATTGGAACCCAACTCCGTCATCGTATTGGACAATGCTTCATACCATTCCAGAAAACAAAATAAGGCGCCTTCAACCTCAACGAAAAAAGAAGACATAAGAAATTGGTTGAGAAGCAATGCCATAAGTTTCGAAGACGATATGGTGAAAGCAGAGTTGTTGGAAATCGTCAAACGAAGAAAATCCAATTATGAAAGGTATGTTGTTGACGAATTGGCTCAAGCCGCGGGACATAAAGTGCTTCGTTTACCGCCTTATCACTGTGAACTCAACCCAATAGAATTGGTTTGGGCTCAGGTGAAAGGATGTGTAGCAAGCCGAAACAAAACATTTAAAATGTCCGAAATCAAGGAGTTATTAACAATAGCACTTGATAATGTTGACAACGTCAAGTGGGATAACTGTGTGCAACACGTTATAAATATTGTTGAGCCGAAAATGTGGGCGATGGATGTTTTCACCGAAGAAGCCACAGAAAGGCTAGTTATAAATCTGAAAGAAGATAGTAGCACTAGCAACTACTCGTCAGATTGTAATTAAGATCTTTTTCTATATTG
The DNA here is from genome assembly GCA_949752695.1 of Melanostoma scalare. Classification (NCBI taxonomy): domain Eukaryota; kingdom Metazoa; phylum Arthropoda; class Insecta; order Diptera; family Syrphidae; genus Melanostoma; species Melanostoma scalare. Next base: position 92,217,724 of record OX456984.1, read on the forward strand.
AATAGATGTAAGTATCCAATTATTTAAATTAAAATTATTTTATGATGTTTTTGTTATGAAATGTATATTTTTATATTGTTAAATAGATTATTTTTAAATAAATGAAGTTATATTTATTTTTTGTTATTTATGTTGTTTTTGTTAAAAAAGGATTAGGCCTACTGGGGATACCTTTTAAAAAAAAACGCACCTATTATCTTACCTCATGGTGGTGTGGAAAAAGATGATCAAATTTTTGTTTAAATCGTAATTGTGAAATTAAAAAGCAAAAGTGGTAGCGCTGGTACTTTTCTCTCTCATTTTGAAGCGATTTAGTATGATTTTTTATACAAGCTATGGGAACGCTGAAAGAGCTTTCACGTGTGATAGACTTATGCAATATGTTGCAGCCAAAGTGAGATGCCAACGTCCTATCTTCCCTGTACTGACAATCTTTGTTGGACAGAGTATAGATCACACAGCTCCACCAACGCCAGCTCAACTCAGTCTTGCACGTCGAAATAGCGTTCGACCTCGTGAATGAATAAGTTTTGGTCGAGTCTCCTGAATAGTTCCACAACAAACATGTTTCATTTAAAGAAGTATTTCTCGATTTGAGAGTAAGTCTATCGAATTTCAATGAAAAACGCTATTAGTCTCCGTTTGATCTCCGCACTGATGTTGTTTTCCGTGTCAAGAGCGGATCCTAGGTAGACGAAGTCCTATACTACCTCGAAGTTGTGTCTGTCTATTGTTACGTATTGTCCAATTCGTCTATATTCACTGTCCATGTTTGATGACAATATATGCATACTTCAGTAGCCATTAAACCCATTTTTGCCACTGGTGCTTGAATGCTTGCAAAAGCGTGAATTATCAGAAGTCAGCCTGCATAGTTTTACGAGTTTTGCAGGGATGTTGAAAATAGACAAGGCTCTGTACAGTTCGTCTCTGTAAATACTGAAATCGATAAAAATATGGCGTATATCGATACATATTATTATTATATTCTCGAACAATTCAGCTGTGTGATAATTCTCACAGAGCCAAGTTTCTGCGAGAGCGATCACATCATTTATACCTACTGATGAAGAGAAGAATAGAAGCATTCTACGCAAGGTAGTTTTTATCGTTTATGTTCATAGTATAAACAAAAAAGCAGGGGGTGTAGCATGAGAACAGATTTTTGATTGATCTTATATGTATTTCTTCTAACTAATGGGTTAGAGCACCTCTCATCCGCGGCGGCACTGGAAGCTATTGGAGAGTCAAGTGGTTTGCTAATAACCGATCCACAAATACCACTGTTGCTATCTGCGGCTTTCGAAGGACCTGAGCGTAGCTTATCTTGTTAGGAAAACAACAAAAAAGATTTTTGTTATAGTTTTTTATGAGCATATTGCGTGTGAGCAATTATGTGACTGCTGTGCATTTTATAAGTGTTCTTATGTGTAAACCAAAACAAATTTTCGTCTTAAAAGGGTACGACAGCATCTAACTGATGAGCCCACTGTGGTACCTGGGCGAAACGCCAAATTTTCATATGGAGTAAGGTCTCTGGACCTCTTGATCCTCTTTCTGATTTCAGTTTTCAACTCCAAAATAAAATGCTGTAATAAAAATCTTTTTTGTTATTGTAATTTTCTATATTAAAGCCAACCAGACCGTGGCAAAAATTTTCTAAGTACCAGAATGTTGTAACACATTCACTTAGAAATAATAAAATTCACAGCATGTGAGTGCTGTGAATTTTATAAGTGTTTTGGTGTAAACCAAAACAAATTTGAGTCTTAGAATTGTACTCTAACTGATGAGGCCACTGTCGTACCTGGGCGAAACACCACATTTTTTGGATTAAGGTCACTGGATCTCTTGATCCTCTTTCTGATTTCTGGGTTCTATGTTTACAGACATTTTACCTTAACGTAGTTTTCCTTGCTGTTGTTGTTTTTATGGTTTTTGCTTTACAGGATGTTTTGTATAGGATGTGATAAAAATTTAGGACAGATAGGTTGGGTCAAGACAAGAAAAAAATCCTATGGGAAAAGGGAGTCCATCTTTCTGCGTGGCGAGAGGGGCTATTTTATAAGAAATTGACTTAATTTTCTGGCATGGCAAAATTATTAAAAATCAACTACCAAATACTATACTGTTTTTGAAAGTTAGTACTTTGTTCTTTAACAATTTAGTTCATTTAGTGAATTTTTTGCTTTTGAGTAATCAAGTCTCAAAGTCCACATTAAAACAAAAAATGAATTGTTTTTCTTTAAATAATTTTTTTACAAAATTTTCTCTTTCCCTTTTCTTCAAATCACTTTTTTTCAATTAATCAATGCTTTTATTAGTTTTGGATCAAACGCAGAAAACGAAACGAGAAAGTCATGCTCAATTTGTGAAAGATTAAAAAAAAAAATCGAAGCTATTTTTCCAGAAAACACCATTTTTAATGAGAGAATAAAGTCCGATCAACGGAAAACCCTTGAAATGGTATTTTTCGTTTAAAGTATATACCTCAAATTTTTTTTAATTTCACAAAAACTAAGAAAGATTTTCACGTTCGATTTTCTGTAGTAGTAGTAGAAGTAGTAGCATTTTTATTCAGTATAAATTATTAATTGCAGATATTTATAATACAATGTAGCATGGCATTTGCCGTCTGCCAGATTGACAATTATAATCTGCCAGATTAACAATTATAACTTTTAATTATAAATTTATAAAATGAGTAAGTTCTAGTTTGGGTTTAAAATTTTTCATTCAAAATTCTATTTCTATATGCTAGTGCAACTTTACAAAACTTTAACAGCCGTATTAATAAACGCGGAGTAGCGAAGGGTTAAGCCTTATACCGTGGACTAAGTGTAAATTGCTATTAATAAAGGAATTCAGTGGCATCTTCAATTAAGGTAAATCAAATATATTTCCCGATTACATTTGAAACATACATTTTTTATGAAATGTATTTGTGATTTGATTTTTCGTCTTAGGGAATCGGTGTTTGTCATAAATACGATCTCAAAGTTCATCAAACTGAACCCAGTTATCTCTTTTGATAGATTGGCCCTCAAATCACCAACAAGCAAGAAGACCTTGTTTTAGCAGCTAGCAGGGTATGAGTACTGGTCGTACTCCTAACAAGAACATCGCCAAGGCACCATGAGCTCCCTACTCTAGCATACTCTTCCATGCGTGCGGCCAAAGAGACGAAAATTCGAACGCAATCGTGGTTCGTGGTTGCAGGAGTAATAGTGGTCACAAAAAATAAAAAAAATTTCTTAAAGACTACTAAACTAATAAAAAGTGAGAATTATAAAAACAACTGTTGTGGGTAAAAGTAACAAAACGAATTTTCGTTTATTTTTTAAAGTAAACACACACAAGAGGTAAAGGGTTTCGATTTTTGTTTGTTGTTTGGTTATTTGCCAAATAACTCCAATAGTTGTCGATCTTGAGACCGTACTATCCGAACACTTTCTTTAGTTTCTTCGATCCACTGGAAGCTTTTTCCAGGTTGAGGAATATCACTTTGCAGAAGCTATCCTAATTGAGAAGTCCATTGAACACAAATAAGACTTCTTCAGTGTGATTGGCTTGCTTTTTCCACTTCTCGACAAATACTTTAGTTTGTTTATTTAAAACCAAATATGAACACGATTGGGTTTTGCATTGCTTTGCTTGGCATCTCTCCGTGCAATTTAACCGGCCAAAATGAATGAAAGACGAAATATAAAAACCATACACTTGAAATTTGTTTCTCCAGAAATATTTCAAGTTGCTTGTCAATAAGCAGCAAAAATAAATTTCCCAAAAGGAAATTTCAGGTAAACGTCACTTTACTATTCCGGGAACAATTTATTTTTATTAATGAGAAATTTTAACCCACGGACTAACTCTTATTCTGTGGTTTAGTGAGTCTGTAGAATAAGAGTGGAATAATCGTTTTTTATTAATATGGCTGTAACAGTTTGGGTAAATTAACTCCATTCAAATATCTTAAGATCACCTCTTCGGATAAAAAATCTACACCAAATACATATCTTCGTGTTTCTCTTAGTACTGGACATCTTCCAAGAAAATGAAGAGTATCTTCTCTCTCAGCCATATTGCAAATTTCACAAGCGATTGGTAGATCCTCACGATGGGGTATATAATTTAAACTCAAAAGTTCACCTCTCACCCAATGGTTGATATTTCCTCAATGGAGAATTCATCTCTAAAATAATTATTTTCGTTTAAATTGTGATTCAGTTTACTGTAGATCATCCTGTACATTGAATCTGCAGCCTCTTCTGCATACTTCACTCTGGATCGATCATCCACTTCGTAAATGAGTTGGTTAAGTGATTGTTTCCATGAATTGAGGTTAGTAGAATTTATTTCCACGTTAACTTCCTGAGCCAGATCGATTTTCTGTATTTGACTCAAATCAAATAAGGACAATGAATATAAAAAAAGTGATACATGATAAAGCAAACTTTGTGAAAACTTATTTAAAAAAAATTTAAGTTTACTCACCACTTTGACTTTGAAACTTGATTACTCAAATACTTTTCACTAAACAAACTTGAATTGAAATATTAATTAAAGAACGCCCTAGCTTAGTATGTGGTAGTAACTAGTAAGTGGCGGTGCACGGAGCGTCGATTGTATGGAGATGGGCAAAAATAAATTTTCTAAAATAAGGTTGGCTTTGCAAACCGATTTAAGAATATTTAACGAAACTGTCCCGTCTCCTGTCGCGCCCACTTTTATATATGGTTTATATCTCAAAAATGTCTTGAACGATTTGAATAAAATTTAAGGAACTTGGTTTTCTAAGTGGGTTTAGTTTACAAGATGCCAAGCCAGCTTTCTGTCGTTGTAGGGTTTGCTACTTGCCTTTTCTTTCTTTTCTTCTCTTTTTTTCTCTTCTTCTTTCTTTTTTTTTTCAAATGTATCACTCAAAATTGTTTTATGATGTTATTTTTTTTCTTTTGTTTTTATATTAATAATTAGTTTGTTTATTTAATTTAACTTAGTAATATTATTTCTGTTTTAATACCATTATCATAAACTGCTTTTCTTAAGCAAATACAAACAAGATGGTAATCTTAAAATTGTGCTATAATAAACTGAACTGAATTGAATTGAATTGAATAGGGTGGCGCAACAGAGCGAGGAGCCCCGGGACGCGCAGTTTCACAGCCACTGCCTGGTAAAAGAGGGGGGGGGGGGAGGCTACCTAATTTTCTACCGATCCCGAAAAGCCAAACGAGAAAGCACTTTCATGCCAATGTATTTATTATAGTAAATAAGCATTTTTGCTTCTATTGGGATTCGAACCCCGAACCTGCCAGTTACACCCAGACATGTTAACCATCACGCTACTGGTACAGCAAATTTGTTAGTGAGTTCAAAATAACGAAACATTCTTAACATTCTAAAGCTAATTCGGCGGAAAAAATGAATATTTTAAAATTCTTTTTTGGCGTAACGGGTGGTGTTCGTTGATTGAAAACATATTATTAATATAATAAAGCAAAATTTGAACAACATTCTTTTAAATTTGCATTGCAAAATATTCAAAATTGGGCGAGTGAAAATTAAACTCCGGAGGCGCCTCGAAAAAAGGTTGGTTTGCGGTGTGCACTGTGCACCATAACTCGCAACAGAATGATCTGAAACAAAAAAAAAATTCAAATTGCATTCGTTAAAGGAGATGTTTCTCGAGGTAATGACGGTAAGATTTTTTTTTCTTCGATTTTTAGTAGCACTTGGGAGCTAAAAACCCGATTTTCGTTAAAAAAAAACTGGATACTTTGTTGTTAAAAAATTAGTAACTACCTATTAAAAAAAAAACGAAAAAGCTCTCGACAATACCTGGTGAACTATGTGAAGACAACTGTGCAAAATTTTAAAGCGATTGGTCCGACAGTAGATTTTGAGTTATCGTGCACAGGGACTTCAAATATGACAAGTCTCAGAAAAACGTTTTAAAAAACGCAGAAGAGCTCCGTCGTTTAGTGGCATACAGAGGTCAACTGATGTACAGACTAATATACACCATGCCTCAAATATAAGTAAGAATACCGGAACAGGCCCGTTGAGGAAGGAATTTATTCGGGGTCAAAATATACAATAGCACGCCGCGCAGCTGCCGCCCAGGTGTAAAGCCCGGAATGGAGCAATAGACGCTAAAATACTCGTAACTTCGTCAATTTTACTCCGATCGACTTGATATTTTAACACAGTATTCTTTAGATATATATGCATTAATTTAAAAACAAATTGGAGAAATAAAAATTTTAATACTTTACCTACCAAAATAATATATGGTGTTTTATTTCGGAGAGATTGATATATACAAATAATGCTATAGCATCTTGTGGGGCCAAGACTGCTTGATTTCACCAAAGCCAACTCCAACTCAGCTCTTTACCAATTTTACTGCAAATCGGTTATTAGTATTGTTAAATATTTAATAATCAGGAATAAAACAATCACGTCTCACTTCTTTAATAATTCATTTTATTCTAACCTCTTCCTTTTCTACACGTTTTAATTGTCGTATATGACATTTATCATCTGTCATTTGCCAATTGTCATGTCTCTACTACCTTGTTTGTTGGTTGCGTTCAAAGAATAGTGCGTTCACGTAACAGTATCTTGCGAATACGTGCCAGTTTATTTTAAAACCTTATTCCGCTAATTACTTTTTGCACGAAAATTTTACTTCAACCCAAGATTACAAAAAAAAAGTGCCGATCAATTTTTTTTAAACTCACCACTTTTACAGCCTTAGAAATTAATTTTAAGGAGAAAAAAATGGAGTTCAAAAGTTAAGATTTTTGCCACGAGAAAAGTTAGTTGAAATCACTTTTCGGTGTCAACCTATGACGGAGTTCGAAGTTGAAACGCCAAACACTTTTTTTGTCTAATATTTTGCAATTAATTGACAAGTGTCCCGAACTACAAGCAAAGTGCTTTCCCCTTAACCATTTGAAACCGAATATACCAATTATAGAAACATTTTCCTCACAGAAGTAGGTGAGAAAATTTAGCGCTACATACTTACTTATCTATCTACCCCAAATTATTACGCATTTTTATTTATTCTCTGACAAATAATTAACATCTTCCGCACAATTACTTTGCTATAACAATGGTAAATAAAATGCTTAACCCTGAATTTATAAAGTATTGTTCAAAACAAGTTTTTCTTAGTTCAATTCGGTCCTAAGCTTAGCTATCCTATGAAACAGATAAACAGAAACAAATCCATTCAGATGATTGATGAAGGTCAAAATAACAAATAATTCGCATGATTTAGATTTTAGAAGATTAAATTTGGCGAAGTAGTAAATTGCATCACGGTATCGATATAATTAATGTGAGTGGAGATTTTTTAACAATACACTTAAGTCGAACCTCAACTTTTTTCTTTGTCTTTAAACATATTGCTGTTTGAAATCATATTGCCACAATTGCACGTCAAGAATACTTTTCGGTTTTCGTTTTTCATATTTATGGAAATGAGTTGCTGATTCGTTACTTAGTATTTTGTTTCTTAGATAAAAGAATACATACTTCTCTCATTTTGAACTCATAGATTCACTTGGTCTAAGCTATGATTAGTCATTGCTTGACATATTCCCACTAAGATGCTTTACACTCCATGCCTACAGACAGAGGCTGTACAATTTTCTATGAAGTCTTTTAAAACAAAAAAAAATATCAAAAACAATATTCAATATATTACGTATGTATGTATAACAATGAGTAGCACGCGTCATATAATGAACCAGGCCTTAAAACTAGCTCTGTGGTTCCACTTTATAAGTGTGCCACTGCAACAGGTTTATGTTAGATATCTAATAATTCAAGCCATCCGAAGTGCAGTGTGCAAAGTGTCTAGCGGCGAAATGACAGCACCCAACAAAGGCATCATCTGCGGGATATGAAAAACAAGTCTCGTGAGCCGTTGCCGATAGATAGTTGGTTGTGATGGATTTTTTGGTCCATTTTTTCGAGCGTAATAACTGCGTTTGAAATTTCTTTCTTGGCACTTTGGCAGTAAAATTGTAGCGGCAAGCAACATTTGTTGCAATTGCATCGAGTTATTTGTGTTTTTTTCTTCTCCTTGTGTCAGTGATCTTGGGGTTCTGACTTATTGGCACGGCACGGCACCTAAAACACAATTACTTCACCTCGAAAGTTAAAATATATTTTCTGTATATTCAATTATTCATATACATCTATATAAAAATGGGGTGTCTCTTGTCTGTTGCATGGTTTTTGTTGTCGCTCTGAAGCTAGCCAACCGTTAGCGTGGGGTTCGTGTCTCCTCATAATCGATGTCAAATTGTTCTATCTTGAGGGACCACTGCATGAGATGTCAACATCAACATCCGTGAACGTGTAACAACAGGGCGTCGGTCGCGTCGTCGGCGTCCGTCGATCGCCGTTGCCTTGCTGCTTAAAGTTTCAATTTTTAGTCGCTTGGTTTTGTTTTCTGGTGCAAAGTCAAAATATCTTTAAAAAATTTAAGAAAAAAAAAAAAATTTATATTCCGCTCCTTTCAGGACGCCAACAAACAAAAAGCACTTTTTAGATTAATGCACTTTTGCATTTGGTGCTAGTCTAATAATTTAGTATAAGAACTGACTTGTGATTTTGTGTTTATGTTAACATTGAATTAAAAGATGCTTTGTATCTTTTCTGATAGATTATGTTTGAGTATATATTATTTCTTGTGATCGCTTTACATTGAATGTTTTTGTTTATGTTATTTTTGATAACTTAATTTTTGATTTGTGATTGAGGGAAAATATATACTTTATATCTTATGTTTATAATGTTATGTGAAAGTGTTTTAGTAACATAACTACTTGAGTCAGGGGCTTACATTCCTCTTGATTCAACTATTGTACTTTTGAGGTTGGATTGCAGTTTTGTCTCTTTCATTAGACTAACTTTAACCATCATTACGTATATGTACTATAAGATTGTAAAGCTTACCTTCGGAACGCCTTTGGAGACAATATATCTACCTTTTTTACGTAAATTAAACGAACCATAACATGCGATTGAATTGAAAGAGAGTGTGTAGGAAGGGAAGTTGAATAATTTATGCAAATAAATTATTTTGTAGCTCACAGGCCTTAATACGAAAGTCGATTTAGTTCAAATGACGCGAATGTGTTAAGCTGATGCCTGCTGGCTAAATGTAAAGAAGGTGAAGGTAAATCGTCTGCGCAGTTGACTGAGGATGTGGGTGCTTGGGCGTGGACATGCTGGTTTTATTTTTGAGAACTTAAGATAGACATCATGCAATTGAACTCGAATAAGACCATGTCGTAGTCAAACTTTAATTTAGATTTTGCAGCCTGTTTTAGTTAGCCATTTTTACGTGTTTCTTATATTTATCACTTCCGAACCCGCCAGGCACGGCCGCCGGCGTTACTTGGACCTAACTCATCCAAGTGGATGTAGACACAAAATTGCCAAAGAGCAAAAGTCAGGAACAACAGCTGGGGTAAGCTGAAGATTGTCTGAAAGTTTTTAGTTTCCGCTTTCAACTCCCGGTTCTCGAAATAATATGATGTTTCTAATGTATTCTACAGGGTGCTCCGTAATTCGTGTTACATACTTTGGGATGTGATTCTTGGTCATATTCTTAGAAAAAAAAATATAATGTAAATGTGTACAGTAAAGTCCGTTTCTCAACTTTGACATCACTTTTTGACAATTTAAGAAAAGGCTAACTTTGGTGTACCCTTACCTGTGTTAAATTCGATTTCTCTGTCAATACTGATGGTAGAGAACTAATTTTAATCTTAAATACTAATCTTCAAAACTGTGTTTAAATTGGGTTCCTATAGACGTAGGGTTGCCAGATTTTAAGTTTTAAATGGTGTTTAAGTTTTCTTCCCCCAGCAAAGTTTTGACTTTGAGGTCGTTTTTTTTTAAATGCCTGTTAAACATAGAATTTTTTTTTTTTTTTTACAGATGAACAATACAATGATAAAAATACTCATTAATAATTTCACTCAAAAACCGATGTATGTTATGATACTTGGAAAAATTTAAAACAGGTAAAAAAAAAATCTAATTTTGGGGTTCTTACGAATTTTTATTGCAACAGCTTGCAATGGGAGTCGTTTTACAAGAATCGATTGTGGCTTGTGGCCCATGAGAGTGCCAATCAACAGAGAGAGCTGAGGTCTTTTAAGCTGGAGTAGAAATTCGGTTTTTTCTTGGAATTATCTGGCCAAAGGTTTCCGGAGACTCGGCTTGTTTCTAAAGATAACTAACTGTAATTTGCGATTTTTAGAAAATTGTGTTTGATTCTGTTTTTTTTTTTTTGTTCTGGTGGCTTTAGAGAACTGAGGTGTTCGCTTTGGTGGATTCGAGTGCTGACCCGCCTGCTTATCCGGTATTTCATTACCGATTATGTCACGATGTCCTGGAACCCAAGTCAAAGTTACGGTGTTCGTTTCGCTGAGCTGTCTAAGATCACTGCGACAGCTTTCTACTAATTTGGATTTTGTGATAATGGATGAGATAACTTTTATGGCCGCCTGGCTGTCTATGAAGAAATCAATGTTTTTATTGATCAAGTTTTGTCTAGCCAAGTGTTTTGCGGTTTCACACACTGCAAGTACTTCTGCTTGGAAGACACTGCAGTAGTCGGGAAGCTTTATTGATCTGAGAAGATACCTGACCCTACCCCTTCGTCCGTTTTGGAACCATTTGTGAAGACGGAAATGTGATTTTGTTTTATAACCCTGTTTTCCCCCCAGCTTTCTCTTGTCGGAAAGACTGTTAGGGCCACTGGATTGAAATCAATATGCGGAAGGGGGTGTAGTCTTTTTGAATGTCTATATCGGTATGGTTCGTGATGGTCTATGGCCTGATATGCCTGTTTTCCAATTACACATTGCCATCTCCTTAGTAAAAAGGTCTAGGGCGGCTATTTACAGGAAGGTTTCCAGAGCTGCCGTTGGTGTCGTTCTCATGACACAGGTTGAGCCAATGCATGCAAGCCTTTGGATTTCGATCATGGTCTTAAGGTTTGACGCCTTCTCTAATGATGGCCACTAGACCAGACAGGCATATGTGAGGATTGGTCTTATTATGGATGTATACATCCAGTGAATAGTTTTGGGACCAGGTCCCCATTTTTTCCCAAAAATTCTACTGGAAGTGTAGAAGGCGGTTTGAGCTTTCTTTAAAATTTTCTTTCCAGTTAAGTTTACGATCAAGGACAATTCCGAGATATTTCGCCGTACCTGATAAGTTTATTGGTATACCGTTAATGTTTGGTGGAAGTATATCTGGAATGTTACGTTTTCTCGTAAACAGAACAAGTTCTGTTTTTGAAGGGTTGAAATTTAGCCCACAGCTTTTGGCCCAGCTGATTAGCTTGTTTAGAGCTGTCTGACGGAGTTCACAAAGGCTTGTTGTGAATTCTCCCGAAGTCATGATGACGATGTCATCAGCATAGGCTAGTTAAACCAGGATTTGGTTACCTACTAAGAACCAGATAAGCGAGGATAACACTCCTCATTGAGGTGTACCTCTACAAGTTTAAACTTCTAGGGTGCTTGCATTTCTGCTTTTACTATTCTTGTTTGGAGCGTGAAGTCGATCCAATTTGATAGCGTTGGCTCGATATTTGTGGAGCTTATTCAACGTTGTTGAAGACCCCTTTTATATCGAGGAATGCAGCCAACGTGTATTCTTTATACTGGATTGACTATTCAATGGTTCCGACTCGCGCACTCAATATCTGAGCAGAAGTAGCGCCAGGCTGCTCTTTTTGCGTAAGTAATTCTACTTTTGTATTCATTTTGACTGATCTTGTACCTATAGGTCCCAGTCAGTTGAATTATGATAAATTTCGCTCCTTTGAAAAGCCTCCTAGAGCTCCTTCTAAGGGTGGATAGTTCGCTTGTCCACCATATGGGGTTGGATCTACCTTTCCCTAAGTATGTTGGGCATGAGCTTTCGTAGGCATTGATTATATCTGACATAAGCTTATTTACTTGCGTCTCTATGGCTGAGCAGCTAAACAAAGGATGACCGTTGTTCTGGATGAGTGTTAGGACCAGTTTTTGGTTATTGAGAGCCCAGTCAGTTTTTCTAGGGTTTCTATAAGAGATACAGTTTTCAGATTTAAGTTATATTTCGAATGGTATCATTCTTTGGTCAGAGAAGGTTACGTTGTTGTAGACCCTCCAATTCCAGGTTTTTTTTTTTTTTTTTTTTTTTTTTTTTATAATTTACGCGCACATCAAGGGGTTATGACTACCCTTATAATGTTAAAAACACAGTGCGAGCATTTAGGAAAATAGAAGAGGATTTGAAAGGAGGCACCGATGCACGTTGCTTTTGAACCTTTGTGAATCGTAATGCAGGGGAAACACAGAGCCAGGTAAAGCATTCCACATTCGGGTGGTGCGACTGAAATACGAATCTCTATACTTGACTGTACGTCTGAAGTTGGGCTCAAGGTAAAACTGATGAGCATTCCTAGCGAGGCGAGTGTTGCGGCTAAAATGTTTCAGGGGAGGATTGCAGCTGGCTATTTCACTAGAGCACTGTTTGTGAAAAAAGCGATAAAAGAGAGAGAGACAGGTTACGTTTCGACGATGTTCAAGAGAATCAATCGATTCTACGATTGAACTATCACCTATCAATCTTAACGCTCTATTTTGCACCGTATCAAGTAGGCGCAAAGATGTTTGAGAAGCACCTGACCAGATATGGGAGTTATACTCCAGTTTTGGGCGAATGAAAGCCTTATAATTTTGTAGCCAGATCAGAAGGGGTAAAGAACTTCCTGCATCGTCTTAAGAAACCTAAGCATTTAGCAGCATTTTTGGCGACTTCAAATATGTGGTCGTTCCAACGAAGATCATCGTTTACACACATACCAAGTACTGACAGCTTTTCGGTTTCTTCGATGCAGGTACCATTCATGGATAATGGCAAAGGGGGAATGTTAAGCTTCAACGACAAGAGACAGCATTGAGTTTTCGAAGCATTGAATTCTACTCGGTTCATAAGACCCCATGCAACAATGCTGTCAAGGTCAGAATTCAATGAGCTTATCATACGCAACCGTTCCAGTTCCACATCCGAAGAGCAGGGACGTGAATTTGGAAACGAATATGAAAAGCTGAGGGTCGAGTCGTCAGCAAAACAGTTAAGTGGATTAGAAGTTTCAGACAAGAGGTCATTAATGAAAATGAGGAAGAGAGTCGGAGACAAAACGGAGCCCTGGGGCACACCAGCATTTATGAAGTGGGTATCAGACTTGAAGCCATCCAGCACAACTTGTATTGAACGGTCGGAAAGGTAATTTCTAATCCAAAGAAGAAGAGACTCATCGATACCAAAAGCACGCATTTTCGATAAAAGAGCCTGTTGCCAAACTCTATCAAATGCTGTAGAAATATCAAGCGCAATAATCTTACTTTCTCCAAAACAATGTAAAGATTGGTTCCACTTTTCGGTGAGATAAGCCATCAAATCAACAGTGGACCGTTTGCTACGAAAGCCGTACTAACGGTCATTAAGAAGCTTTTGTTCTTCAAGATATTTCATAAATTGACGGTTTATCAACGTTTCCATAACCTTGGAAAGAAGGGACGTAAGTGCAATTGGACGGTAATTGGAAGGGGAGGAAGATTCGCCTTTTTTAGGGACCGGCTGGACAAATGCAGTTTTCCATCTGCTCGGAAAAATCCCAGCAGAATAGAAAAGATGGAAAAGTTTACGCAGTGGTTTTGCCAGCGTAGAAGAACACCTCTTCAGAATAACGGCGGGGATACCATCTGGACCAGCGGATTTATGTATGTTGAGATCTTTAAGGACTCTCGCAACCGAGCGAGTTCGAAAAAATATCTGCTTCATCAAAGAATTTGCAGACTCGAGCTCAGGTGGAGCCAATATGCTTTGAGGAAGTGTCGAGTTGACAGCAAATTGAGCTGCCAGGTAATTGGCTTTGTCGATGGAGCTGACGTACGGAGAGTCATTGAAGACGAGCGTTGGGACCGATGACGTGGTCGAGTTCTTAATGTTCTTCACAAAAGACCAAAAGTTTTTACTTCCTTTTGGACACAATAGTATTTTTTGCCTTACTTTTTGGTCATGTAAAAACTAAGCCCTTTGTATTACAGCTATTTCTGGCCCGTTTGAACAAATTTCGGTTTTCTACAGTAGGGTTATCTTTAAATTTGCGAAAACTACTTTCTCGATCCCTAATCGCCTCTTTACAACTTCAATGAAACCACGAATTCTCTTTGGGGATGATACTTTTTGTTCTGTGAGGAACAAAATTTCGCATGCCGTTGAGAATTACATTAGATATCATATCAGCTGATGCGTCAACGTTTCCGCCGAGAAAGCACTATGACCAATTGAAATTTCGAAAGAAACTATCCCAATTGGCTTTCTCGTATTGCCACACAGTTCTTTTGGGGACTCTATCTTTTTTTACCGTGACGGGAAAGGAAAAATCTACCGATATGACAAAATTTTTCCGGTTTGCCTAGAGGAGATGAACAGATGATACTATAACCCTGTATTTTTCGGGATGAGAAGTTAGAAATAGGTCAAGAGTGTTAGCCGCATGGCCTTCAATATCTGGAACCCGAGTGGGCTCATCAACAAGTTGAGTTAATTCGTTAAACTCAGCGAAGATCTCAACATATTTTCCTTCGGGTGTTGTCTGGCCAGAATGTCGAAGCCAACCTGAATTGTGTACATTGAAATCGCAATTGCGATTTCAGTGTGGGATAAAGGGAAACAATTCTTATTATGGATTCAGATAGCGCATCAAACTCGTTAGAGGTTGAATTGCTATCTAAATTGGGGCTTCTGTAAATAAAACAATAGTGAATGATATGCTTACGGACGGTGAATTTTAACCACATGAAATTAAAGTTCGTATTAGAACAGAGGCCGTATTGTGGTAGAAGTTGGTAAGCAATATCATTCCTAACATATACGGCGAGGCCATGGGAGGAAAAGAATAATGGCACTAAGCTACATCCAGGCAGGTTGAACTCTGAGGGATCAGAATCAACACCAACCTGTGTTTCACTCAGTGCCAAAACAGCTGGCCTGTATTTTGCAGTGTGAGCGTACACAGCAAAGAAATTCGATCGCAACCCCCTAATGTTGCTAAAATCGACCCGAAATTTACCCGACATTACAATTCACAAAAGCACATAAAACAAAATATCGAACTCAGACGCTACCTAAGTCGAACCAACAAGTAAAGATCTCAATTGGAGAACATAAGCAAATTACTAGCGGTGTTATGCCCAGCCAGCAACTTGATTACGTTTCACCAACGGAACCAACACCGTTGATCGACTATTCGCCTAGCAACAGCCACAGCGTTTGCACACACTGCATTTGATAAGAAATATTCAGATCATATGAAATGTGTGCAAATGCCGTGACTGCAAGAGCGGTGCAGGGCAGGAGATGACACAGAAAGGAACCGCACTTTGTGTTTAGGTTATTGTTGACAATTTTTTTTTTTTTTTTATTAATTTAAATGGGTGGTAGGTGGCATTGAAAAACGAATTGCACTACACAAGCACTGGCACTGGTGATGATTTGCACTTGATTTTTTGTTTTTTGTTTTAAAAACAATGAAATTTTTCTTTTTTTTTTCACCCGCGGCGCACGGGAAAATTGATTTTTTTTATTGTTTTTTTTTGGGGGGATTTGTTTATTATTAAAATGTTAGGGAAGAAAAATAATATGGTGAAAAGATAATGGGCACTGGGTGAACAAAATGCGGACACTCGACACGGCACGTCTTCACTTGTTCGATAGCAGATCGGCACTGGTTACTAACGTACCAGAGTTGGTGGAAAGTGTAACATCTAACATTTCTTTTCTTAACTTTTTTATAAACGTTGATTCGTTGCCTTTATTCATAGTTATCAGCTTATTTTCAATTATATATTCAAATAATGACTCACCTCTTTCGTTTGTGTTTGCACTACCCCACTGTAGGTGATGGGCATTTTCATCACAGCCCATGAGAAGGTCCCAGCCGTTCCTTTTTATTTATTTATTTATTACTTCATCTACAAGCAATTTTACAGCTATCAGATAATTCATAATTGCACTCCAACAAAAATAAATAATAGGTAATAATTAGAATGTAAATAAATATAAAACTTCTAGTTTAAATTTATCACGACTCAGACAGAAGATATCAATATTTACACAGGCTTCATTGAAATCCCTAATAGATCTAGATATGGTTTCATTACTTCCATATATCGTTCTATGCAATTTTTCTTTTAAAAACATTCTCGATCTTAAAGATCTTGATGGAACATTAATAGGTACTAGAGCAAGAAGCGTAGGACATTTTATATGGTTACATAGTAAGTTTCTTATTAATGTTACACCATGAATATTTCGCCTGGATTCTAATGATTTTATCCCTAGTAACTGACATCTAGCTCTATAATCAGGTTGCGGGTACCAACGCATTTGGAAAAATATAAATTTAGTGAATCGTCTTTGGATCTTTTCTAATTGATTAGAATGTGTAATGAAAGCAGGGCTCCAGATAACATCAGCATCCTCCAAAATCGATCTCACAAGAGAATTATACAGAGTTAAAAGGACGAAAGGGTCCCTAAAATCTTTTGCATTTCGTTTGATTAATCCAACCATCACATTGGCTTTGGTAACCAAATAATCAAAATGGTTTTTGTACGATAGACAGGGATCAAGTACAATGCCTAAGTCCTTAATATTAGTGACTCTACTAATTGATTTTGAATCAATATGGTAATCAAACAAATGACAATTACTTTTCCTTAAAAAAGAAATTGAATTGCACTTACTAACATTAAGATTAAGTCCATTGTTAGAGCACCACATTGACAAAGAATTGAGGTCTGACTGAACTAAAAGACAATCATTGAAGTTACCAATTTTTAAAAACAACTTCAGATCATCAGCATATAGAAGACATTCACAATATTTTATGACAGAAGTAATCTTCTTCTTTTCATTTCCGGCGTTACGAGTAGTGATCTTGAAGCGATCACAACTCTCCCACTTTTCTGCTTCACACTAGTGATCCGCCTGTGGGGTACGCTGCGTTGACCTCAGAAAGCGTCGGCCAGCCTCCCGGTTTTGGATTGTTCCATGTCTGAGGCCAACCAAATGCTGGTGTTTTTGCATTTGCTTGTACCAGGAGAGTTTTGGCCAGCCTTTCCTTTTTCGTCGCGAATTTATGACAGAAGTAATATCATCAATAAATAATAAAAATAGAAGGGGACCTAAATGGCTACCTTGTGGAACACCCGAAGAGCACGTGAACTCGTTCGAAAAAGTGCTACCAACCTGAACCTTTTGTGATCTTCCAATTAGATACGATGATAACCAACTAAGCAACTGAGAATGAAAACCTAAAACTTCAAGCTTCCTTATCAAAGTTTCATGGTTAACTGAGTCAAAAGCCTTGCTGAAATCCGTATATACTGCGTCAACTTGGAACCTATCTTCAAAACAACCAACAACATATGAAGTGAAGCAAGCAAGATTACTAACAGTTGATTTTCCAAAGACAAAACCATGCTGAGCTTCTGATAAGCATTCCTTTGTAACGAAATCGATTCTATTTTTTACTAATCTCTCAAATAGTTTGGGGATTGCAGATAATTTAGTAATTCCTCTATAGTTCTCCATATTACTTTTATTATCCGACTTATAAACTGGAAACACATAAGACTGTTTCCAGTTGTCTAGAAAGTTTCCTTCAAGAAGAGATTTATTAAATATGGAGAGGGGAGGGACACTTAAATTAACACTATTGCAGGTATGCCATCTGGACTAAAATTCGATTTTAGATTGACAAGAGCAGAATTTACTTCCGTATAATTCAATTGGATTTATCCAAGATCAATCTTGTTGACTATATCGTTTAATGAACAGCTATTAAAATTAGACTTACAATAAACTGACTCAAAAAATTTTCCAAACAGCTCAACGGTAGGATCCAAATCAGAAGAATTAACATTTTTGAGAAACATGTTGTTTGGAAAACCCATAGAACTTCTTTTTGAGTTGACAAAAGACCAGAAAGACTTACTATCACTCTTAATTTTAGTTTCAATATTCATTCACTTCACTTACTCAGAACCACAAAATCCTTACAAAGCTTACTAAACTTCAAATAATCAGATTGAAGCTTGGATCTACAGAATAACTTATGAGCTTTGCGCTTCTGCTTTTTTAAATCAAGTAGCTGTTTGTTGCTCCAAGGAGAACTAGAATTTAAGAGGAACAAACCTATCAAAACCTATACTAAGAACTTCAATGAAGCGTTCATACATATTTGTAAGATTTAAATTCATAGATTCATAAGACCATTGAATGTTTTGAAAATAATTATTAAGCTCAACAAAATTAGCTTTATAAAAGTTTAAAGATTTTAAATTATCAGAGATATTTTTTGGAATGAATCTATAAAATTCGATTACAAACATAAGCTTTTTATGATGCATTGAGTCATTCAAAAGGGAAAAATACGGGTTATTTAGATTAACACTAAAATCATTGCAACTAATAAAAACAAGATCTAAAATCTTCATTAAATCATTCAGAATATAATAAAATTGTATAAGATTTAAAGAAAAAACGAATTCAATGAATAAAATTTCAAAATCTTTTGTTATATTGTAAGGAATCAACATTTTATCAATTTCAGACCATTTCCAAACTATTTCAGATAAATTAAAGTCACCTAATACACATAGATTTATCAGTGATAGAGCACAAGTTGTTAACAAAATCAATATTACTTATAACTACATGGAGGCACATAGCTAACAATAAAAAATGGGCACGACTGGGTCGCACGAACTTGCAATTGTGTTCTAAATACGATATCAAAATCTAAAGGCCGAGTTAAAGGTTTTGGTATTAGATCTTCATAATATATTTTGTGGTACAGGGTTGCCAACTACACATTAATTATGGAAATTGAATTAAATCACGCAAAATAATGAACAAAATAAATTAAATATTCCAAAGGTTTCAAGCAAAAATGTAAAAACGCCATTCTTTTGCAATCGCTAATACATATAAATGATGAAAATTTAATCAAAATCGTTGGACCAGTTTTTCCAAAAACGGTTTTTTATTTTTCACTTTTTTTTAAAAAAGTGTTTCTTAAAAGTCGAGTATGCAAAGTTTTAGATCTTGATAGAAGTTATTTTGACAAAAAATTTAAAAAAAATCAAAGTTACAGTTTTGAAGTAATTTCTAGAAATCAAAATTTTTTAAAAAAA